>JAPQNM010000011.1:712860-802860 GCA_029783475.1 Metacarcinus magister | reverse complement strand
TCTCTCTCTCTCTTTCTCACTTTCTACTTACACGAGAGAGTGAAAGAGAGAGAAAAAAAGAGAGAGAGTGAGGGAGACAAACTAACAAAGGATCATGACTTGACTTGAAAAATAATAATAAAAAGTCCTTCAAACTAACAACAGGAGTGAAAAGGGTGGAGTAGGAATCAGCGGGTCAGGTCAGGTAAGGTCATACCATCCTTAGGGATTAAGTTAGGCTAAGTTAAGTCAAGTTAAATTTAGGTTAGGTTAGTTTAGGTTAGGGTGGGTTAGTTTGGGTTGGGTTGAGTTAGGCTAAGTTAGGTTTGTTTAATTTAGTTTAGTTTAGGTACGGTTTGGTTAGGTTAGGTTAAGTTAGGTTAAGTTAAGTTTAGGTTAGGTTAGGTTAAATTAGGCTAAATTTGGTTAGCATATTCCCAAGGTAAGGTTTTTTAGGTTAGGTTAGGCTAGAGTTTGGTTAGATTAAGCCAGGTTAGGTTAGGTTAGGTTAGGGAAGGTTATATTAGGGAAGGTTAGGTTGGCATTGCCCTAAGTTAAGGCTTTTTCTTACCTCCACTATCTTCCTGAACGGGTTAATAGAATCCTTTGAATTATGATTAACGTATCCTGCGGGCAGCGAAGGATACTACATTCTGACAAGTTTTTCCCCTCAAGAATATTAGTCCCTCAGCTGCCTCCTACAATCCTACTTCTTACCCTTTTACTCCTTTCTCTTACTTATTCCTTCTCTTACTCCTTTCTTTCTTACTCTTTCCCCTTTTTACTTTTTTCCCTTTCACTCCTTCCCTCCTATTCCTTTCCTTTTACTCTTTCCCCTTTTATTCCTTCCCCTTTTTACTTCTTTCCTTTTCACTCCTTCCTTCCTACTCATTACCCTTTTATTTTTTTCCTTGTTACTCCTTTTCCTTTTTGTCCTTCATTAAGGAAATAAAAGTAAAAGACAGTAAGGAGAAGGTACCAAATTACCAAAGGGCGAATTTCATCAGAATGCGAACAATTCTAGAAGACACTGACTGGAGTCAACTGTTGTCAGAGTCAGATATTGATAAGTCATGGGAGGCCTTTACCACAAAACTGAATGAAGTTATAAGCGTATGTGTACCGTATCGATACAGACGTTCAGCAAGGAAGAACAAACCAAAATGGTGGAACGAAGAGATAAAAAATAGCCTCTCTCTCAAAAAACACGCGTACAATAAGTACATATTAACTAAAAGCCAAGATGACAAAGTAGAGTTTGACAGAATTCGTCGCGATACTAAGAGATTGATAAAGCGTAGCAAGAAAAACCTTGAAGAATATATAGTGGAATCATGTAAATCTAATCCTAAAGAATTTTATAGTTTTGTTACGAGTAAAAAAGCCATGGACAAGGACATGGAAATCACAAAAATGACGAAAACGAAATGGCTACAATCCTTAAAGGTTACTTAGTACTACTGTTGCCTTGAGAAAGGATCCAAGTTATAGGAAGGTGGAGAGAGAGAGAGAGAGAGAGAGAGAGAGAGAGAGAGAGAGAGAGAGAGAGAGAGAGAGAGAGAGAGAGAGAGAGAGAGAGAGAGAGAGAGAGAGAGAGAGAGAGAGAGAGAGAGAGAGAGAGAGAGAGAGAGAGAGTACATTTCTACACCCGTGATAAAAAATAAAACGAGAAAAGTTAACACGAATTAAAAAAACAAACTATATTTCCAGTCACAATACAACGTGTACTGTACCAACAGGACGAAATACAATACAAACAACATAATAAATTCAACATTATCGAGGAGGGGGAGGGGGAGAAGGTGGTTGTCGTGGATGGATGGATGGATGAATGGATGGATGGATCAATGAATGGATGGATGATACATTCTACATCATCGTATACATATTGCCAAAGTTATTAAGGTTCCACTACTCCGTTTTCTTCGGTAAGGTAAAGTTAGGTTAGGTTGGGTTAGGTTAGGTAAGGTTATCTAGGCCTCTGCTTCGTCAGGTACTTCCTCTAGGGGCGCGGCACAGACCATATCTTCACCAAGGGCGTCCCAAGCCTAGTGATGTCCGTGTCCGTTTCCGTGACTGTCATGATGTCCACCAAACCCGAAGCCGCCGTGCCCAGAGCTGTGCCCAGACCCGTGTTCAGACCCGTGCCCAGACCCGTGTTCAGACCCGTGCCCAGACCCGTGGCCAGACCCGTGCCCAGAGCCATGTCCGAACCCGCCATGTCCGAACCCGCCAAGCCCGAACCCGCCATGCCCAGACCCGTGCCCAGAGTCATGTCCGAACCCGTCATGCCCGAACCCGCCATGCCCAGACCCGTGCCCAGAGTCATGTCCGAACCCGCCATGTCCGAACCCGCCATGCCCGAACCCGCCATGCCCAGACCCATGCCCAGAGTCATGTCCGAACCCGTCATGCCCGAACCCGCCATGCCCAGACCCGTGCCCAGAGTCATGTCCGAACCCGCCATGTCCGAACCCGCCACGTCCGAACCCGCCATGCCCGAACCCGCCATGCCCGTGGCTGTCATGCCCGTGTTGCTGTCTGTAGATGTGGCCGTGGTGATCTACATCATGGTGGTGATGTGGATTTCCGTAGCCGTAGCTGTCGTGTCCGAAGATTGCTGCATCAGGGGACGGGTCTGGCACTGGGTCCGCTGCAGGGTGAGGTGCGGCCACGGGCAGGGCATCAGGGGAAGGGTTAGGGTTGGGGAGGGCCACAGTTACGCCCACGCCCACCACCACACACAGCGTCACACACAACAGCTGGGGGGGCAGGATGTGAGGTTAAGTACACAACTCATTATATCTTCTTCTTCTTTCTCTTCTTTCTCCTCCTCCTCCTCCTCCACCTCCTGTTGTTTTACTACCACATCATCACCACCTCCTTCATCATTCCCATCCTCACTTCAGCAACCGAAAAACCACACAATACCCCTATCAAATAATATATTCTCGCGAGCGTGCAACAGAGACTCCTCCTCCTCCTCCTCCTTCTCCTCCTCCTCCTCCTCCTCCAAACCTCATAAGCTCTTACCACTTAATACAGTGTTATTCACTAATTTTTGCAAGATAGCCACTTCGGTTAAACGCATTGATTGAGAGAGCCGCAGCTACTGCAAGTTAGCGTAACTCAACTAGTGCAATATAGTAAATGAGAAAATTTTGACGTGTCCCTGATCAGTTTCCCGTAGTGGACACGTATGATTTCTGTACGACTAGGCTAGGGATGTTAGAATGTTATCTCTTACTGTGACTTCGTCTTCCATCTCACCTCATGAAAATATGTATCTTACTTGAAAAATTATTTTTTTATATTAATTAATTTATATATTTTTCGAGAGCCGTGAATTGAGTCATCGCGAGCCGCCAGCGGCTCGCGATCCGCGCAATGAATACCACTGACTTAATACAACACCCACTTCGTTGCATTCCACTGCATACAATCATACACAACGTTACATACATATCAATTCATCAATATTCTTCTCTTGTCTAGGAGCCGGATACAAGTTAACGTATGATTATTTTTTGTATCAATCATTCTATAAGTTTGTGAGAAGGGGATCATGCAAAGAGAGAGAGAGAGAGAGAGAGAGAGAGAGAGAGAGAGAGAGAGAGAGAGAGAGAGAGAGAGAGAGAGAGAGAGAGAGAGAGAGAGAGAGAAAAAAAAAAATTAGCGTGCACGGAAGCCTAAAATTTAAGTCAGTGGCCCTAACAAGACATGCAATAATATATGTATAGATTAATAAACAAAAAAAAAAGGATAAAAATAAGTTGTGAAGAATATTTGAATAATTTCCGCTTAAACAATGTTAAAAAAATAAAAACTGAGTCAGACTTGAGTGTTTTTTTTTGTTGTGATATATGATTCAGTTTTAAGGAAATAGTAAAGGATGAAAGAAAAGAAAGAAGAAAGAAAGAAGGAAGGAAAGGAAGAAAGGAGGAAGGAAGGAAGGAAGGAAAATAGAAGGAAGGAAGAAACGAGGAAGGAAGGAAGGAAGAAAGGAGGGAGGAAAGGAAGAAAGGACGGAAGGAAGGAAGGAAGGAAAATAGAAGGAAGGAAGAAACGAGGAAGGAAGGAAGGAAGAAAGGAGGGAGGAAAGGAAGGAAGGAAGGAAGGAAGGAAGGAAGGAAGGAAGGAAGGAAAGAAAAGAAAGAGTTCAGGAAGGAAGGAAGGAAGGAAACAAAAAAATTTAACAAACAAACATACAATAATATTTACCAACACAACCCTTAAAGAAGAAGAAGAAGAAGAGAAGAAAGAGATAAGAACATCAAAACAAACAAACACAATAACAAACATTGACCAACGAAGATCCAATAGAAGAAGAACAAGAACAAGAACAAGAACAACAAGAAAAACAAACACAAAAATATGAAAAAAAAAGAAAAAAAAATTACATCAACAACTAAATAAAAATAAACAAACACGAACTCATTCAAACAAACAGTGGAAAAAAACACTGAAAATACTAACCATTTGCATGATGAGGAAGTGAAGGGAAGGGAATGGCTTCAGGAGCTGCTTCTTCAGGTGGTGTGTCCTGGAAGGAGGCGTGTGTAGGATCCCTGACCCTTATATACCAGGCCTGGGCACTGCTATCAGCGCGGAGGGGGGTGGGGGCGGTATGAAATAGGCGGAGTTGGGAAAAATACGAAAAGAGAAATCTTGTAGAGTTGAAGGTTAGATTTTGCTGCTACTGATATCATTACAGTTACTACTACTACTACTATTAATATTGTTACTACTGCTGCTGCTGCTGCTACTACTACTACTACTACTACTACTACTACTATACTACTACTACTACTACTACTACTACTACTACTACTACTACTATTACTTCATTCTTTAGAGGGCAGCTGCAGCCTGCCCTCTAAAGACAATTTCTTCTACCTACATAACATTACTACACCTTACACTTTTACACTCTCTTCAAATCAAAATTTAAAAATGGCTTCACCACACCCAGCCTCGGAGTCCCCATCTGGGGAGGGGACCACAAATGTCCCCAGGTCGGACTGCCCCTCTGCTGACGACCTCGGGTGTCTTGACACTTCCTCTAATACTTTTACTCTCGATTTCTGCAACATTCGTGGCCTTAGATCTAATTTCCAATCTGTGGAACACCATCTCTCCTCCACTAAACCTCATCTTCTCTTCCTAACTGGAACACAGTTGTCTGTGACTACTGACAGCAGCCCCTTCTCTGTTCCCTCCTACTTTCTCTATCCTCATTTTCAATCCAAAGCTGGCTGTTGCGCATATGTGCGTAACGACATTACTTGCTCTCGTGCCCACAATCTTGAATCTTCAGAATTTTCTACCATCTGGCTAAGACTTCAATGTCACTCTCTAACTAAATTCATCTGTGCTGTATATCTCTCACCTAATTCCTCTGACTATGTAAAATTCTTTGACTATTTGACTTCTAAAGTGGAGCACATCCTATCTCACTTTCCTTATGCTGAGATCTCCATTTTAGGGGATTTCAATGTTCACCACCAGCTTTGGCTTTCATCTTCTTTCACTGACCAACCTGGTGAACAAACCTTCAACTTTGCTATCCTTCATGACCTAGAGCAGCTAGTGCAGTTCCCTACCCGTATCCCTGACCGCCTTGGAGACACGCCCAACATTCTTGATCTTTTCCTAACTTCCAACCCTTCAGCTTACTCTGTTAAACTTTCCTCTCCGTTGGGCTCCTCCGATCACAATCTTATTTCCGTTATCTGTCCTATCACTCCAGTGCAGCCTCAGGACCCGCCTAAGCAGAGGTGCTTCTGGCATTTCAACTCTGCTAAGTGGGAGGACCTGAGGCAGTACTATTCTGATTTTCCTTGGGATGATTATTGCTACCATGTCAGAGATCCTTCTCTGTGTGCCGAGCGCATAACAGAGGTGATTATCTCTGGCATGGAGCTATACATTCCTCATACTTTCTCTAATACTAAAGCTAAAAAGCCCTGGTTTAACTCTGCTTGTTCTCGTGCTGTCAATGATAGAGAGGCGGCTCACAAACGGTACCGTAGCCATCCATCTGCTGAAACTCATGCCCTATATATTTCTGCCCGTAAGCATGCCAAATCTATTCTCCAACTTACTAAAAACTCTTTCATCAATAGAAAATGTCAAAGTTTTTCCAACTCTAACTCTTCTCGTGATTTCTGGCATCTAGCCAATAATATCTCTAACAATTTTACTTCTTCATCTTTCCCTCCTTTACTTCAACCAGATGGCCCCACAGCTGTCTCTTCTTTCTCTAAAGCTGAACTCTTCGCTCAAACCTTTGCTACCAACTCTACTTTGGATGATACTGGGCATATTCCTCCTACTCTTCCACCCTCTGACTACTTCATCCCTAAAATTATTAGAATTCTTTATTATGACGTTTTCCAGGGCCTCTCTGGCCTTGATTCTCAGAAGGCTTACGGTCCGGATGGAGTCCCTCCTGTTGTTCTCAAAAACTGTGCTTCCGAACTCGCTCACTGCCTGGTCAAACTCTTTCGTCTGTGTCTCCCTACTTCTACCTATCCTTCTTGCTGGAAGTTTGCTCACATTCAACCTGTCCCTAAAAAGGGTGACCGCTCCAATCCTCCTAACTACCGCCCTATAGCTTTGATTTCCTGCCTTTCTAAAGCCTTTGAATCTGTCCTTAACAAGAAGATAATGAGCCATCTATCAGCTCACAACCTTCTCTCTGATTGCCAGTATGGTTTCCGTAAAGGCCGATCTACTGGTGATCTTCTTGCTTTCCTAACTGAATCTTGGTCATCCTCTTTTAGGGACTTCGGTGAAACCTTTGCCGTCGGCCTTGACATATCGAAAGCCTTCGATAGAGTCTGGCATAAATCTTTAATTTCTAAACTACCCTCCTACGGATTCTATCCTTCTCTCTGTACCTTCATCTCTAGTTTCCTTTCCGACCGGTCTATTGCTGCTGTAGTGGACGGTCATTGTTCTTCTCCTAAAACTATCAACAGTGGTGTTCCTCAGGGTTCTGTCCTATCACCCACTCTCTTTCTATTATTCATCAATGATCTCCTAAATCTGACTCAATGCCCTATCCACTCCTATGCTGATGACACCACCTTGCATTTTTCAACGTCGTACAACAGACGGCCAACCCAACAAGAATTAAAAGATTCAAGGCGAGATGCTATAGGACGCTTAACTTCTGATCTTTCACTTGTTTCTGATTGGGACAGAGCAAACCTAGTTTTGTTCAATGCCTCAAAAACTCAATTTCTACAACTATCTACTCGACATAACCTTCCAGATAACTATCCCCTCTTCTTCAATGACACTCAACTTCCCCTCTCCTCCACATTAAACACACTCGGTCTATCCTTTGCTAAAAATCTAAACTGGCAATTTCATATCTCTACTCTTGCTAAATCAGCTTCCAAGAAGTTAGGTGTCCTATGGCGTCTGCATCCATTTTTCTCTCCCTCTCAGCTGCTTGCTCTGTACAGGGGCCTTATCCGCCCATGTATGGAGTATGGCTCACATGTCTGCGGGGGCTCAACTCCTACAGCTTTACTAAACAGGGTGGAGTCTAAAGCTTTTCGCCTCATCAACTCTCCTCCTCTAACTGACTTTCTTGATTCTTTAAGTCACCGTCGCAATGTTGCATCTTTATCTATCTTCTACCGCTATTTTCATGCTGACTGCTCTTCTGAACTTGCTAACTGCATGCCTCCCCCCCCTCCCGCGGCCTCGCTGCACAAGACTTTCAACTTCTTCTCATCTTTATTCTGTCCATCTTCCTAATGCAAGAGTTAACCAGTATCTTCACTCTTTCATCCCTTACACTGGTAAACTCTGGAACTCTCTTCCTTTGTCTGTTTTTCCACCTGCCTATGACTTAAACTCTTTCAAAAGAGGAGTGTCAAGACTCCTCTAATGTTAACTGGATCTCCACCCCTTGCTTCTATTCTCCTACTGTCCTCTTTACAGGGTCTGGCGACAAGCAGAAATTTTTTTTTTTACTTATTTTTGTTTTCCCTTAGCCAGTACCCTTTTAATTTAAAATCTACTATTACTGCTACTACTACTAAAGCAACACTCTCTCTCTCTCTCTCTCTCTCTCTCTCTCTCTCTCTCTCTCTCTCTCTCTCTCTCTCTCTCTCTCTCTTTCTCTCTCTCTCTCTCTCTCTCTCTCTCTCTCTCTCTCTCTCTCTCTCTCTCTCTCTCTCTCTCTCTCTCTTTACAAGAGAGACAGAGTGAAAGAGAGAGAGAAAAAAGAGAGTTGGGTTGAGTTAGGCTAAGTTAGGTTTGTTTAATTTAGTTTAGTTTATGTTCGGTTTGGTTAGGTTAGGTTAAGTTAAGTTTAGGTTAGGTTAGGTTAAGTAAGGCTAAATTTGGTTAGCATATTCCCAAGGTAAGGTTTTTTAGGTTAGGTTAGGCTAGAGTTTGGTTAGGTTAAGCCAGGTTAGGTTAGGTTAGGTTAGGGAAGGTTATATTAGGGAAGGTTAGGTTGGCATTGCCCTAAGTTAAGGCTTTTTCTTACCTCCACTATCTTCCTGAACGAGTTAATAGAATCCTTTGAATTATGATTAACGTATCCTGCGGGCAGCGAAGGATACTACATTCTGACAAGTTTTTCCCCTCAAGAATACTAGTCCCTCAGCTGCCTCCTACAATCCTACTTCTTACCCTTTTACTCCTTTTTCCTCTTACTTATTCTTTCTCTTATTCCTTTCTTTCTTACTTTTTCCCCTTTTTACTTTTTTCCTTTTCACTCCTTCCCTCCTCTTCCTTTCTCTCTTACTCCTTCTCCCTTTTACTCCTTCCTCTTTTTACTTCTTTCCCTTTCACTCCTTCCTTCCTACTCATTACCCTTTTATTTATTTCCTTGTCACTCCTTTTCCTTTTTGTCCTTCATTTCTTACTCCTTCTCTTTATTCTCTTTGCACTCCAGATTCTACTCCTTTTCCCTCATTCTCAGCACTCCACCTCTTTCTCACTCCCTCCACACTCCACTCACTCCTTCTGCCATTCAAACGTTTAAAGTTACCATAGCAACCGTTTGTCTCCTAATTTAACCTTGAAAGAGAGGAAGAAAGTCAAAGAAGGAAAAAAAAAAGTGAAACGGAGGGGAAAAATTAGGGGAGGAAGAATTTGCAGGTGAAAAAAAAGAGAGGGGAGGGGAAGGGAGGGGAGAGAGTGAGGGGGAGAGAGAGAAAGGTTACAGAGCGGGGAATCCTCAAACTAATGAACCCTAACACACTCTCTCTCTCTCTCTCTCTCTCTCTCTCTCTCTCTCTCTCTCTCTCTCTCTCTCTCTCTCTCTCTCTCTCTCTCTCTCTCTCTCTCTCTCTCTCTCGTTTCATAGATCATGCTAGGAAGTGAACTTAGATAGAGAGAAGGAAGGAGGGAGGGGAGGAAGGGAGGGAGGGAAGGAGAGGGAGGGAGAGAGAAAGGCAGGGAGGGAGATAGAAAAGCAGGGAGGGAGAGATAGAAAGGGAGGGAGGGAGGAAAAGTGGAGGAACAAGGTGGTAGAGGTGGAAGGGTGATGTGGGGGGGGGGAGAGGGAGACGGTAGGGTGGAAGGGAGGGTCTAGGAGATGGATAGAGGAGCTGGTGGAGAAGGAAGGATGGGTGGAGTTTGTTGTTGTTATTGTAATTTGTTGGTGGTGGTGGTGGTGGTGGTGGTGGTGGTGGTGGTGGTGGTGGTGGTGGTGGTGGTGGTGGTGGTGGTGGTGGTGGTGGTGGTTGGGACTTACCAGAATTGTAATATCATTGGTGTTGAATGATTAATTAGTGTGGGAAAGACCTGGTCAACTTAGCGTCAAGGTGAATACCAAATCATGTGGATGACTACGTGTGGATGAGTACGTGTGGATGAGTACGTGTGGATGAGTACGAGTGGATGAGTACGTGTGGATGAGTACGAGTGGATGAGTACGTGTGGATGAGGGTTTATGTAGTGGAATAGAATAGATGTCTGGATGTATGGATGAACATCAGGAGAGGAAGAGACGGATGAACAAGTGGATAAGGGAGTGGATGGTGTGGGTATGTATGTAAGTGAGTGCGTGGATGCGTAGGTGGATTACTCGTTAGGAAGGTAATGGAAAGATGTGGATGATGGCGGATGTGGGGAAGGGTGAAGCTGGTGAGTCTCAGAGTATGTTGCTGGGTGGGTGATGTGAGGGGAGGGTAGGGGAGGGGATGGGAGGGAGGTTGGGGGTGACAGGTATAACAGTAATACAACTGAAGCATGAACCGGTGTCAAACTTATGTAAACAAAAAAATATATATATATAAATAAAAAAAAGAAAAAAAGAAGAAGGTTATTGTTCTGATAGTGGATGGGTAGGAAGGAGGGAGGGATGAAGGTGGAAGGGTAGGAAGGAGGGATGGATGGAGGAGGAAAGAGTAGGAAGGAAGGAAGAAAGGATGGATGGAGGTGGAAAGGTAGGAAGGAGGAGTAGGAAGGAAGGAGGGATGGATGGAGGTGGAAGGGTAGGAAGGAGGGATGGAGGGGGGTGGAAGGATACGTAGGTAGGAAGGTAGGATGGCTGGAAACACTCGGGTACATACTACTCACTAAGGGACAGACAGACAGACAGACAGACAGACAGATAAAGCCACAGCAAGATAGCCATCACCTTACCTCTCTACCTTTAAATTGTTAGCCTTAATTCCTGTGTTAGTATAAACGAAAGCAAACACTTCATAACACAACTAAGTACTACATAGACAAGGGACCAATTGTGTGTTTTACCAAGTCCCGTTTCCTATTTGCTCTGAATGCAGCGGCGCAGGTGTCTGGTGATCAGTTTTCCGATCAGCAGCCAAACGTGTCTTCAGCTGTGAGTCCCCTGCGTCTCCAACAACGCCTCTCCTTATTGTTTCTTCTAGGGACGGGGAAACCTTTAAATAGCACGAGTATCTGCGTCTCCATTCCTTCACACGATAACGAATAAAACGAAACCAATGTAAGGCAAAGAAGGATACACCTGAACACACCTGTACACAAACACCTCTAAAGGCGGCGCCACACAGGACTCGACCCTCATGCCTCATTGCCGACATTGTTATCAGTTTGGAAGACAAAACAAAACAGTACACCCAGGCCTGTTGTGTTACTGTTCTGTTTGACGTTTCTGTCAAAGACGCTTCTAACGTTCATCATGGATGCTGTTCATGGCTGTTCTCGCTCTATTAGTCGATATTGGGCCTCACAACTACTATTAATATTCCTTTGTCTACAAAGGTACAGTCTACAAGGTTGTTCAGGGTTCAGGTACAAGTGGTAGTGGGAGGATGTGTGGTTGTGAGATGTGGTTGTGTCTGTTTATATGTAATGGCTGGAGGAAGGCTGGTCAACGTCAATGATATAATGATTTTCTTATACGGAAAGAAAAGAACATAAGTATATGAGATACTTTAAAAAATGAACATATGAATCTTTCATGATTTGTTTGTATCTTAATTCAAATTACAAGACTTATCATGTAGCTTATTTGATTTCAAATCCTGTCAGTGAAGCTTAACTATAAAACTCACTGTTTCTCACAGGTGTCAAGGTGCAGTCAAGTGTGACACTACTTAAGGATGTCACATCATATAACGGAAAGAGAGAAGAAAGCACAGACACTGAAAGTGGTGTGTCTGTGCCTCAAACTTTGCCCCGCAGAGGCTGGACCGCACCTTCCAAAGCAGACCAGCAATTTCTCAGCTCAAGAACCTCGTCCTGGCTGCCCTCCCGGTCTTTAAAGTGCAAACCCTCCCCCCGTCCCCCCCACCCCCCACCCACCAGCCTCACACACAAGGGGAACCTCACAAACTGCCGGTCACTCACTCACTAACATTCGCTACAAGAGTCAAAAACCCTGACACCAATACACTAATTTTAATTGAAGCAAATTTTTTTTTGCTCCCTAGTAGTAAACCTTTCACCTCGTGCGTTGAATCCCTGCTGTGATAGTACCGCTATAACTGCGCTGGGGAGTTCCCGGGGAAGCCCAGACTGCTGTAGCATGCGGAGGTGATAGCCATTACCAGGGCCGGGGAGCCCACGGCGGTGGGAGGAGCCACAGGAGCAAGGGCAGGACCAACTGGGGTGGAAGAGCGTCTTGGGGGGAGGAAGAGAAACTGGTGAGGAAGTTAGGGGGGGGCGGGGGCGGGGGGCGGGGGAGACTGCACGTGTGGCTGGAGAGCTGGTGTGTTCCATGATGCGTCTTTGTCAGCTGAGAGTGAAGTAGCGTTTCTTGGTAGTAGCCGCGGGGCACATACATATTTACACCTGTGTTGTTATGTATGCACCTGCCGATGTGCCGGTAATGCAGTATTTGTGTCGCGTCTCCACACGCACGCACACACGCACGCACACACACACACACACACACACACACACACACACACACACTAAGAGGGATTCCCAACACACACTTCATCATGTCTGTCCTTGTCTACTGAACACGGATGGACGGACGGAGGAACGGACGGAGGAACGGTTGAACGGACGGAGGAACGGTTGAACGGACGGAGGAACGGACGGAGGAACAGTTGAACGGACGGAGGAACGGACGGACGGACGTTGTGGTGATATAGGAAGCCATCAGGTGGGGCGTTATCCCTTGAGGTGATGGGAGAGATAACCAGGAAATGGCATGAAGGATGTTTTATGAGAGAGAATCAAAGGTTGTATTCCTGGAAGGTTAGGGAATGTTGAGGCGTAGTTTGTAATTCTCTTTCCTATTATTTTTTATCTATCCATTTTTTTTTCTTCTTTTTTGTGAGTGTGTGATAGATCCGTCGAGGTGATAATTTTTGTTAGTCCTTGAGAGAATATGTGAAGTACTGTCTGCGGCCGTGAGTACAATATAATTTAAGTCTTTTTTATATAGTGGTTAGTGTGACTTACGTATATTAGGATGTGGCTGAGTTGTGAGTCAGTGAGGAAGGACGTTAAACAGTCTTAGAGCCAGGGACGTGAGGGAAGAGAAGGAAGGGAAGGGAAGGGAAGGGAAAGGAGGAAAGGGAAGGAAGGAAAGGAAGGGAAGGGAAGGGAAGGGAAGGGAAGAGAAGGAAGCGAAAAGAGAAAGGAAGGAAGGAAGGGAAAGATCTCAAACATACACACATATACACTCTTGCTTCACAGAAATTTAATCCAAGTTCAGAGTATTATTCTCTATATTCTCATTAAGCCTTCAGGAAAATTTATTGAGAGAGAGAGAGAGCGAGAGAGCGAGAGTGTGTGTGTGTGTGTGTGTGTGTGTGTGTGTGTGTGTGTGTGTGTGTGTGTGTGTGTGTGTGTGTGTGTGTGTGTGCGTGCGTGCGAGGAGAGGAGTATTAAGATATAATTAACTACACACGAGGAGGAGGAGAAGGAAGAAGAAAAACAAGGAGAGAAAAACAAAATCCTAACTGCACTGAAGCGAAGAATATAAGCAGCTTCTGAAACACACACACACACACACACACACACACACACACACACACACACACACACACACACACACACACCGTTTCACAAGGACACCTCAGCAAAATCTCTTCAGTGAAACAAAAGCAAGTGGAATAGAGTCAAGTTTAGGGGTGGATAAGGCGTGGCTGAGAATTCCAGTTTATGGTGAAAGCCTAACTGTGGAGTTCCCCAAGGCTTCAACTTAGGCCTATTAACCTTCCCTACCTACGTCAATAATCTGGATTCTGGGATACATAGAAACCCAATCAAATTTACTGGAAGAGAATTTAAGCTTATGGTGAAAAGGCCGATGATTGAAGTTTGTGGTGAAAATATATAAGTCAGAATATGTTAGAAGCTTTGTGTTAATGATCTTGATTTTGGATTAGATTGTGGCAGATCATTTAAGTTTATAGTGAAAAAAATAAGTTCAATCAATGTGTATGAAACCTATTAGTATTCACCATCGACATTAATCATCAATATTCTGGGAGCGAATTGACAAAGAGCAAGATAGGACGACTAATCAATTGCAGTCTTGATATCAGTGTTGCAGAGTGATCTAAACATACTGCACGGGTGGGGAAAGACGTGATAGATAGGAAAAACCCATTCCTTGCAATAATTAACTCTTCAACTTCTGTTATCTAAGCAGATCAAGTCGTGAAAGAGACCTTGAAGTTGTATTACGTCCTGTTTTTTGACCTCGTAGTCTGTGTATTAATATCAGAAATTGAATTGAGAAAATATTTAACTTTATTATCATTAGTGAGAGTAATAGAAGCGACAAGTGTATCATACTATCTAAATAGTATTCATAATCCCTCTGTATCAGGTAACCGAGAGAGAGAGAGAGATAGAATATTCACACCTGGTCCATCTCCATCCCAAGGGAAGCCGACCTCCAATTATCGGATTAACAGGGTCACCCTTTTCTCAAAACTCCCTAGAGTCATATCTTGCCTTCCCGCAGGTTGACCTCTAGACAGGTAACTATTTGAACTCACACTCCCCTTGTATTGGGATACGCAGCAGTCTGTCTATATTCAAGGTCTTCTTCCTACTCACGTGTACCACCTTCAACAAGGAGAGGGCAGCACATATATATATATATATATATATATATATATATATATATATATATATATATATATATATATATAAATATATATATATATATATATATATATATATATATATATTATATATATATATATATATATATATATATATATATATATATATATATATATATATACATACATACATACATGCATACATACGCTGTGTTATTCACGTGACTGGCTCCTTGGTAATTTCTTCACGAGGGTTGTGGTGCCCCATTGAGAATACTATAGTTAGTCCTGTGCCGTACAAACCTCAGTCATGCAGGAAGGTTTAGTCAAATACCGAGAACATAAGAATAATAATGGTGGTGTAAGGGTATGATGTTAAGGTAATGATGGTTCAAGGGTATGATCTTAAGAGTATTATGTATTCCATCTCATGTAAGAAAATGCCGTTCGACAACTTTCCCAAATTGTCCTAATCTGTGTATTCCTTTTATCTAATAGGTAACTGATATACAATAATGGTTAAGACAACAATATTAATTGAAAAACGATGGAATACATTGTAATTACTTTTTTCAAATATATAAATACATGTTTGTATGTCTGTCTTCTGATGAAATAAGCAAACGTTGAGATCTGTCATCAGCTGATCATGGTTTCATTATCAGTAATTAAATAGAGGCTTTGTTAAAGTTTATATCTACATACCTTCTCTTAATGTATTCCACTTTAATATGATAATATGAGGCGTGTGTCATTATTACACACTGTTGTGATGCACTATTTTACTCTACTATTATACTGTACTATACAATTATACACGGAAGGATGTTTGTCTCTCGCCGAAGCCGCCCACGTTTATAATGTTATCAGCAGACAGATAATACTACGTAGTTACATGTACTTATATCTTTAGAGAAAAAAGTAAAAACATTATATTTTGTTTATTTTTCAATGAATTATGTTGTCTTTAGCATCAAAGTATATCAGTCACTTATTTGCTCGTTAAAAGGAATGCACGGACTGAGACAATTTGGGAGAGGGTTACGGAACTACATTTTCTTTCCCCTAATATAGTAATGTTGACTTAGAAATGTTTGTATGTATAGCTATATGTATGTATGACTGGTAATGATGGTGTAAGGGCGTGATCAAAAGGTGGCATGACCTAAGAGGAGCCACCTTAGTAGGACACACGTGGCTCTGGTAGGTCGTAGAAAACAGTAGAAGGGGTCCTTACTCCTTACTCACTTTCATTCCGCGGTGAGAAAGTGTAAGGTGAAGGTGACTACTCAGTTAGGTTATGACGTGAATATTAATAATGCCTTATTTAGGTGACGTTTATGACTGTTCAGAGGAATATTTGCACCCATTATTGAATAGTACGTAGTGAAAAAAGATGAACGTTAGATGCGTATTATCCTTCCAACACACACACACACACACACACACACACACACACACACACACATACACACACACAGATACACACATACAAACATAGTTAATATTTCATGGCAACGAAAAGTAATAGCAGACGAGTAATAGAGGAGGAGGAGGAGGAGGAGGAGGAGGAGGAGGAGGAGGAGGAGGAGGAGGAGGAGGAGGAGGAGGAGGAGGAGGAGGAGGAGGAAAACAAAAATAACGTTAGAGATCAAGAAAAAATCTTTAGGAAAATAATAAGGAGAAGCTGAAGGAGGACACGAACAAGCTTATGAACAGAAATAAGAATGTAAAGAAAAAATGATGAATAACAGGATGAGGAGAAGGAGGAGGAGGAGGAGTAAAAAGGTACACTAGGAAAGAACAAACAGCAGCAAATGTGTTGGACCTTACGAGGCTGTTTGAGAGAAAGAGAGAGAGAGAGAGAGAGAGAGAGAGAGAGAGAGAGAGAGAGAGAGAGACCACGTGTGAGTTTTCAAGGTCATCCTCTCACCTGTCTGATACAAACAAACAAACACACAACAAAAAAGAAAAACCAAAAATAATTTCTCGATAATAATGTAATTTTCTGTGTTTTTCCTCGTGATAGCTTACTTAAGATGCAGTGTTTTCTTCGCTTACTGTGCTCTCTCTCTCTCTCTCTCTCTCTCTCTCTCTCTCTCTCTCTCTCTCTCTCTCTCTCTCTCTCTCTCTCTCTCTCTCTCTCTCTCACTGGAGCGTGGGAGGTAAGGTGGTTAGTTGTATAACCAGCTTCTCTCTCTCTCTCTCTCTCTCTCTCTCTCTCTCTCTCTCTCTCTCTCTCTCTCTCTCTCTCTCTCTCTCTCTCTCTCTCTCTCTCCCTCTCCCTGTTCTACCACACACCCTTTCGTCCACACCGATCCTTACCTTCATCCTCTCCCACCCTGCCGTCTAGACCTTTAACCCTGTCTGACCTTCTCTTTCTCTCTGTCTTTGTTTCTCTCTCTCTCTCTCTCTCTCTCTCTCTCTCTCTCTCTCTCTCTCTCTCTCTCTCTCTCTCTCTCTCTCTTTCTCTCTCTCTCACATCCCCTGCAGCCTAGCACATACCTACATACCCTCGTCTTCTTCCCCTTCCCCAAAGAACCACCTCACTGCTTCCCCAAATGAGGAGGAGAAAAGAGGAGAGATTACAAAGGATTACAAAGGAATAAACACAACAACAGACCTACAGGAACCTACTCAGCTGTTTGATTTATTTAAACTACAATATACAGCATTAGTTAGCCTGAAGAGAACAGTGCCAGCCGGGGATTTGATTTGAAGTAATTATCAAGGCAATTTTTAAATGTTTCAACGGTAGCTAAGTTAACGACGTTCGCGGGTAGTCCGTTCCAAACATTGACAACACGATTAAAGAAAAAAGTACTTAGCTTCGTTAGTTTCAAAGCATTTCCTAATTATTGTGTAGCCGTTGTTTTTCGTGATGTTAGTACAGTCCACTGGGTATACTACGTCGACTCCCCTTGTGTTGTTGTATATTTTGTGTACGTCGTTGAAGAAATCCAGTAAGTTAGTAAGGCATGAACGTCTATTTCTGAACCCATGTTGTGAATCCTTAATGATGTTTTTCTCTAGATATTCCAATTATGTCTCTTATCATGGATTGCATTAATTTACCTACAACAGAAGTTAGGCTAATCGGTATATACGTTCCAGGATGAGACTTAATACCTTTTGCGTAGATAGGAGTGACGTTTGCTAGTTTCCATTCGCGCGGGATTTTACCGAGAGTTAGTGATTTATTGAATAGGATGGAAAGTGGTTTGACTATTTCGTGTTATGCTTCTTTAAGTAATCATGGTGAAATTTTGTCTGGGCCTGAAGGAGTTTTATTTATTTTCATATTACTGATCGCGAGTAGAATATCTTTTTCATGGAATACACACGTGTTTAGGTAGGTATTCAGATTTTGTACAGGACAGGCTGGTTTACTGTAGTTTACTGTAGATGAGGAGGAATGAGACAGATAGTATAGAGGTGAGCGGGTAAGTTACATGTAAATATGAGGACCACTTGATGGAGCCATGATGAAGAAGAGTGAGATAACATAAGGGAATGGAGAGGTGAGGCTGGTCAAGGTAACAAGGACATAATTATGAGACGAGTACTAAGAAAGATCTCACCTCAGAATACCCGGGTTTCAGCAAGGAGGAAATAGCAAGGATCTGCATCTAAATAAGCATCGTGTTAATATTACATAGAAATACACATTGGAATGACGTCAATGGAGGCTGTTATCAGTGAATGGTCTTATAAGTTAACGCCAAGGTCTTTAGGTAAATCCCATCTGTTGTTTCATATTCTAGCGACGCCTTAGTTTGGGAGGACGGTTAATAATACGACGAGATGGTGAAGTGGAAGGAATACAAATATATACTAAGGAATAAGAAGCTATAGGAAGGAAATGGCAAACAGCTCCAGGTAGTCATAATTAAGTAGCTTGTTTGTTAGTGTTACAGAACTTACATTGTCTAATTAGTAAGTAAAGAAACAGGAGGCTAAAGGGAAGGACGAAAACGGTTATAAAATGTGTACTGAGAGAAGGTGAGAGAAAAAAAATGACTACTATCTTCTATCATCTAATATTATCTACACTTATAAGAGTAATGTCTGGTATACAAATTTATGCACATGAGAGAAGAAGAAAAAAAAGCTAGTTTGTGGATTAGTTTCAAGATATTTGTGTAATCGAACTCCAAGTATACATTCCAATAGTATTACTCTCAACACCACGTGAGGGTAGAAGGTTCCAATTCTTTACAACGATATGAAAGTTAAAAGAAGTGTTTAGGATCAGAGGAAGACGGGAAGGTGGCAGTGGGAGGGAAGGAAGGAAGGGAGAAGAGGAGGAGGAGGATAGGGAAGATAAACCTTAATTGTTTTCGTCCTTGGGTGTTTTTTTTCCAGTTTGGTGAAGGTGTGTTGCGCTCTTTTTATGGTTTTATTTAGTCTTAAAACACGACTAAGAGAGAGAGAGAGAGAGTGCTATGGTCTTGGTAAAATTATATTTCAATTTTTTTTTTTTAGTTACAGTAATCCCTTTTTTTTTTCTTCTTTCTATTTCTTGCATATCATCTCAAATTTGAAAGAGAAATAGGAAGGTTATTCTTTGGTAGTATATTTGTTTATTCATCTATCAAAGTGCATCTCCTTCCCATGTCTCCTTGACGAGCCCTCAAGTTAAATTTTTCCTCGTATTCATAACAAAAAGACCGACGTCAAGTTTCAACAATTTTCATGTCAGTAACAACACATTCACTTCTTTCCTACTTTACACTATATATACCCCTCGTGCTTGTGGGAAAGACCAAAACAACATTAATAACTCGTATTCTTCACAATGGATTAGAGCACAACACCCTGAGACTCTGTAATGCGTGACTTGTATAAACGATTCAAACATGTCCCAAGCAGGTGTTGAAAAAGGATCTGATAGTCGCTAGTGGTGTTCCGCGAGGCTCTCTTCTTGCACCATTACTATTCAAACTTTATACGATTAGTCTCACCGTGAAAATTAACGATGAAAATTGAGATTGGAAGTATGTTAATAGTATAATAAAAAGTTCTTCCTATTAACTTCTAACACGTGTATGTAATAATTTTCTTACATAAACAGAATTTACATAACTTAACCTCACTTTTGAAGACCTCTATAGAAAACTGAAAACTCAAAACACATTCACAAACTCTAATCTACGCGACATATGCATTTAAAACTGAAAACAAACTAAACTCATAACATCAATATCATATAATAAATTCGTCTACTCGCAGGACTAACAAGCACAAGATCAGCAGTAAAATAAAATGATGTGTTGGTGGAAGGAAGTTATACGTGTTTCGTACCCAGGTGGCAGGTAGGACAGGGTGGCGTCATCACATACCTAAGACCTCGCTGTGTTTGGTGCAAGTATTGGGGATTTTTTTTCTTCCTACTCCTGACATGCAGCGAAAGTAAATGATTAACTACTGGCAAGGTATGACTATATTATCTAGTCACACACACATAGGCACGCATACACACACACACACACACACACACACACACACACACACACACACACACACACACACACACACATACACACACACAGATACACACATACAAACATAGTTAATATTTCATGGCAACGAAAAGTAATAGCAGTAGTAGTCGTAGTAGTAGTAAAAGTAGTAGTAGTAGTAGTAGTAGTAGTAGTAGCAGTAGCAGTAGTAGTAGTAATAGTAGTAGTAGTAGAAATAATAATATAATAATAATAATAATAATAATAATAATAATAATAATGATAATAATAATAATAGTAATGATAATAATAATAATAGTAACAATAATAATAATAATAATAATAATAATAATAATAATAATAATAGTAATAATAATAATAATAATAATAACACTAATAATAATAATAACACTAATAATAATAATAAGAAGAAGAAGAAGAAGAAGAAAAAGAAGAAGAAGAAGAAGAATAGGAAGAAGAAATAATAATAATAAAAATACGTATTTTATCATTGTTATTATTATTATTATCATCACTATTATCATTGTTGTTATTATTACTATTATCATTATTATGATCAGGGCACAGAAGAGAGGAGGAAGAGAGAGTAAAGTCTCCCTGAACCCTAAATGCCTAGTCTTAGCTACACCCTTTTAGTGGTGATATAAGCCAGGTATATAAATAAAGATAGATCATTATTATCATTTATACCATTATCATAACAGCTCCCAATCCTCTTCTCAAAATAATTCATAGTGATCTTGTTTTTGTTGTCCTATCATCATCATCATCATCATCACCATCATCATCATCACCATCATCATCATCATCATCATCACCAGGAGCCATGTGTCGCTGCCCCACCGTTCATCACAATCTCCTCAATAACTAGATCGCTCTATAGTTTCCTTTATTGGCGGGAAGTCCCGGGATTTTTTCGGAGAATGCGGCGAAGGAGAGAGGGAAGGAGAGAGGGGGAAATGGGGGGGCAAGAAAAAGTTGTGATAAGCATGGAAGATGGGAGGAACAGAGAGAGAAAGATGTGAGGGTCAGTGGCAAGAAAAGGGAGAAAGGAAAAAGGAGGAAGGAGGAAGGAGAAAGGGGGAAGGAGGAAGGAGAAGGGAGGAAGGAGGGAGGTGAGTGATGAAAAGCGATATTAGTCTCAATAGACTTACTTTATCTTTTCAATCTAATTTTCACTTACTAACTTTTTATTATTATTCTTTTTTTCTTTTTTTTTTTTACGTCGTCGCATTCGGGTTAAAATTATGACTGCCATTATTTAGAAAAAAACTTTCACTGGATTTTGTTTGCCAGAATCGCGAGGCAAAAAAACAAAAACAAAAAAAAAGGTTTGCGTAACTCTTTACTGCGCAAGTGAAATCAACATGGGGCTTCCCTCCTCTTCTACCAACCGACCATCACTGACACTTACTCCTCCCCCCGCCCTTCCAGTGGGATTTGGGCTTCACCTCCCACTCTTGTCGGTGCATCCCCCCTGCCACTACCTTCCCTGCTCCCCATCAACTTCCTGCCTCCACTCCTCCTCCTCCTCACTAACCTGCTCCTTCAGCTCGAGTATATAACCAGGTAGCGAGTTGAACCAGCACACAATCCCAAGCCGAGTCTTCCCTCTAGAACACGTACTCACCCAACACTCCTCAAGATGAAATTCGTAAGTTACAGACACAGAAGGTTTCTATTGTATCCTCTCTTTTATTTTCTACCTCCTAGTTTTCTGTTTTCTTCTGGTTAAGAAATTTGTTAAAGTCTATAATTTTTTTTCTTATTTTGTGTTACTCTCGCCTCTCCAGTTGATTTTCCTTTATTATTGTGTTTATTTGAAGTTATAATCTCTAATTCAGTTCAGCATCAAATCCATCTTAGTTTTTTTTCTTCTTTCTTTCTTATCTCCATTGCGTAAGTTCGTATTTTCTTGCATTCAACGGGATAGCAAGCGAATACAACACCTTTACCTAACCCCTTCATTGACATTGGTGGCTGCTTCTATCATAGTGCCGCTAAATGACCTGAAAAACGATCATTATAATACCACGCACAATAATCACACCGTCAAGCCCATCATCGTTCGTGTGGTATCAAAGCTCCTTAATGACCATAACAATACAAGTAAAATTAGTTCATAATTAAAACCAAAGAGAGAGAGAGAGAGAGAGATATCACGTGTGCTCCGTAGCTAAGGACAAGTTTTCACTCTCTAGTCAGTCGCCAGAAATCCCTCTAATGAGCTGAGAGGTGAACGGCCCTGTTAATAGAGGCAGAGTCCATCATTAAACTTCAGTCTTGACCCGAAATAAACCACTTCACTCCTCACTTCGCTTTTATATAAGAAACAAATAGTAACCTAACACCTTGAGCTAATACATCCTTAGATAATGACGCAAAAAAAATACGTGGTAACTATTTTCCAAGCGAGCGAGAGAGAGAGAGAGAGAGAGAGAGACAGAGAGTGGATGTTACGTATCATGTTGGTGTTCCACAGTGCAACAGGTAGAGACACGTGACCACCATTTAGCAGGATAGGGTACAGGACTGGCGAGGCCTTGGGAAGCTAAATTAGTATGGATTGGGTGGAGACAGAGGCTTTCCTACAGTATTTGGTACCCGGGGAGGAGCATAATTTTGCACCTCCCTCCCCATTTTTTGTCAGTACAGAGACATCACCTCCTTGTACGTAATGCAGCCGGCAACAAATGGGGGCACCCAAATGGACCATTTGGGGGGGCGGCGGGCCCCTTTGTTGGGGCCTGGGAGGGGAACGTCTTCTTATATGACCCCCACACCCCTTCCCTTAGCTACGTCATTGAATTTAGCCATTAGACTTGAGCCTGTATCATGGCACCGCCCTCAAGCTGTCACCCGGGGCGGACCACTCCCCCCCCCCTAACTACGCCACTGGGTGGAGACGAGGACAAGCTGAGGAGAACATGTTTCACGCCTAAACCAAGACACAAGTGGCTTTTACTTTATCATACAGGCTGCTTCACTTGTCTGTTTGAAGCGCCTCGAGAGTGTAGTTCGAGTCTGTGATGTTTAATGCAATTTGTTACTCTCGATTATGGACGAGAGGGAGTCAAATCCTCCTTATATCCACTCCACTCATCATGAAATTGAAGTTAATTAATATAAGGACAATATAGTGCTTAATATTCATAACTCGTAATTCTAAGGAGTTAACTTTTTTTTTTCCATTTAAGACTCCAAACGAACTCCACCATAACTTTTTAGAATACTGCTTTGTGTATTTTTCCATACAAGGACATATTTTCCTCATAAAACTATACACATAATTCATGTGCTTTTTCTTTTTATACAGGATGTATTTACCACATCCAATATTTTTAAAGTGATAAAATAATCCACCCAAATTAAGTAACTATAGTTCTGATAAGGTTAACAAGAGCGCTGCCTCTAACCAGCCAGGATCGAACACCCAACCTTTTGGTCACGAGCAGAGCACAATACCATATCAATTTTCATCGGAAACTCCAGTGAAAAGAAGTCCATTTGTATGTAACTTTCAGTATGTTAGGTAAAATTTTACATCTTCACCATAATGGCGTCTGTTTACGAAATAAAATGGCGTTTGCACTTCGTCCAACTCCCTATTTTTGGTCATCGAGAACATTTGATATCTTCTAAATTAACCTAACATAACATAACCTGAATTAACCTAACCTTAACCTACATTGACAAATAACAGAACCTTGTTCAAACCAAACTAAACGTTTCTTTTCGTAGAGGTCTCATGAAAAACATTGAATATCTCACAAACTAAGAATTTGCGACGGAAATTTGATTAAGTAAACCTTCTCAAAATGCATCAGGTAATGCAAAAATATAACCCTGGATTCTCTAGAGCGTTCTGGTGAAGATATAAAATAATACCATGTTACCCTAATATTGAAGTATTGCATAGCCTCATGAAATCAAGATCATGTGTCGTGTCATGACGCTGTCAATAATGTTAAGTCCCAGCATTACTCCCTCACCACAGTATCAGTTTAACAAAACGGAAAGATCATATGTAGTAAAGACTAGCACATGTTACCACTAACTCCCTCTGGTGGCCTATCTCTCCCTCATAGACTTCCCTTTAACAGTCAACACTGAGCAACACACTCCAAACATCGAAGGATACTCACCCTTGCTCTCCTTCACAGGTGACCGTGGTAGCCATGCTGTGCCTGCTGGTGGGAGCCGCCCTTGCCTTCCCCGCTCCTGACGCCCTGGCCGAAGCTAGGAGGGGTTACTTTGGCTCCTCGTACAGCAGACCCAGCTCTCACTACCACAGCCACACACACCACGGGGACCACACCCACCATGATACGGTTTATCCAGGCCGCTACACCGTGAGCCGCACTGAATACCACCCCTATGGAGACTACCACCACGGCGGCCACCACTAAGGACAGAACAAACTGTCTGCACCTCCACCTCCACCTGCGCCCTTAATGTACTCTAAACTACCTTTGTATTTCCCGTTTTGTTATCTATGTGAATCTCTGAATGTGTTTTTACTGTATTTTTCTTAATTTCACTTAAAACCTTTATAATAGTTTTGGTTTCCTTACCCATATGGCAACAAAAACATTAAGATGTGGCCTAAACTATTATGTTTGCTGCACGCCTTTCCACATTACCCATCATCCACTGCGGGTATAACTGTGTGCAGACGACTACATACTATCAACATTAGGGCTGACTGAAACACAGGCTGGAAAATATGCGATATACAGTATATATTAATTATTCTGTGAACATTACCGGAGTGTGTATGAAGGCTCGTTACCAACACACACACACACACACACACACACACACCTTGTTCGTGTACGTACCCAACCCTTTATTAATTCTTCTTCACTGACAACCTTCCTCCCTCTGTGACGCTGATGAGGGGAAGGAAAAACAATAGAAAAAAGTCAAAATGAAATATAAAATACATACCATACGAAATTGAAGTCTGATAAAACTATAAGCTATAATAAGTACACTCGATGGTTGTCATTATGTATGTGCATATCATTAAGTCCTGCTAATATGACTGCTTTTTTTTTCTATCTTAATTGCTACATAATTATCATCCTTTTCCCATTCCACAACACATGAATTTGCTACATACTCTCTTTATTAATTTACTGTCATTTGTTCCCTTTTACTCTATGCACACGACCCAACACATCATCCTTCCATTTCCACGGCGCCAAATGCAACTTCAATAAATTCCCACTAAACAAATTAATAAATGGACCACATACATTTCTATCTATATACCGGTCACAAATGTATATACTACGATGCACAAGGCTCTGAGAGAGAGAGAGAGAGAGAGAGAGAGAGAGAGAGAGAGAGAGAGAGAGAGAGAGAGAGAGAGAGAGAGAGAGAGGAGAGAGAGAGAGAGAGAGAGAGAGAGAGAGAGAGACAGACAGACAGACAGACAGACAGAGAGAGAGAGAGAGAGAGAGAGAGAGAGAGAGAGAGAGAGAGAGAGAGAGAGAGAGAGAGAGAGAGAGAGAGAGAGAGAGAGAGAGAGAGAGAGAGAGAGAGAGAGAGAGAGAGACAGACAGACAGACAGACAGACGACAGACAGACAGAGAGAGAGAGAGAGAGAGAGAGAGAGAGAGAGAGAGAGAGAGAGAGAGAGAGAGAGAGAGAGAGAGAGAGAGAGAGAGTCACAACCTCAAGAAGACAATAGATTTAACACTTCTATAGTCACACAGTCCCCATCAAACTGTGACAAGGGGAAAAAAAAGACATGGGGCTAGGAAGAAAGCAGCCAAAGCATCATCAACCATATTAATTAACCTTTAACCATTAACCTGATCAATGGTATGTACTGTCCACCACACCTGAGCCATCCATTCCACTACTAGTACGTGAATGTTCCTCGTCAATCCACAACACTTCCCTACACACCACCACCACCACCACCACCACCACCACCTGTTGCTGCTACAGATGACTTCAGTGAATACCTTTGCTACATCTTGCCTTCTGTGCTTCCTGGACCCAGCATTTGATCTTTTGAAACTACTACAAATATATCGTTTATCACCGTTGAATCGAATGGAAATTATAGTGGAAGACTCACAGGTTATTTTGCTACACTATAAAACATTCACTGTATTCCAAGGCCAGGTGGTGGAAATAATTACAAGCTATGTACTTCATTTGCCTCAACAAGATTTTGCAGTACACAGCACAGGTCACAAAAAAAAAAAAATTCTTTAGGGTCAATTCCTAGTCAGGGAACAGATTCAGAATCCACAGCACATATTAAAACTATTTCATAGATACAAGGTTCTGGGTGTGATGTCCCTTTCCTTGCAGTACATTATTCATTACCAATTCCAGCATTTAACATAATTGAATCCAAGCAACTGGTAATGCTACTCGGCAACTATCAAAAATGTCTGTAAATTGACTCTTCACCTAACCTTTAATACCATATAAAATTCATTAGCCGAGCACAGGGCGAGGTGATTCCAATGTCCGTCAACAAGCACATACCAATATCTAATTCCGTGGACGCTTCAACATCAAAATAGACGAGGGTTGGATGCAGACTCAGGTTCTCCAAAATCAACAACTTCAAAGTTTTGTTAAATTAAATATATATAACTTTCACAAACAACACACACAAAATAGAAACTGGGTGTCACATATGGTTCCCCCAACATAACAAATGACCCATGCATATAGATAAGGATAAAAAATAAGTTGGTGGTGACCTTAGGGTTCACCGCCACTGGAGGGTCACACCACCACATCAGCAGTTTTCTTTTATTGCACTCAGCAGCCAGTCTTTATCACAGGGACTTAATTATTTCTCCTTCACGTAGTTCTTCTCGTGTCAAATCACCGCCGCAGGACAAACAGACGTACGTGTCACTGTGTACCTACGGCTGTATCAGGAGGATGAGAGGAGGCGAGGGAAGGGACCTCCCCACCTCACCAGGCTGCTTCCAGGATTCTGATAGGACTATTCACAGGATAACTGTTACAAACTTTCAGGTTGAGACTGTAGAAGCACTGCACGAAGCACAGCCAGTACAAAGAAGGACTCTAACTAGCACCATGGCTCCATCATGCTTCTTCCAATTGTGGTGACATGGACTTGAAAATAGGCCCAAGTCTGTTTCTGTTTTCATATACAAAATTTTGACAAAGAATTCTGTTTTTTTCATAAGAATTTCACTACATTCTCAACTGAGGACTAATGTTTTGGGGTACAGTACACAACTGCAGCCAAAACCTGCACTGGCCTTCCAAAATAAGACCAGCTAACCTCGGCAATAGGGTAAGGCAAAGAGGCTGATTGCAACTTCCACACATTTTGCGTCAAGATGCGAGGCTTTGTGTCCACAGAATTTTGACGGGGACACCTGGGGACTAGGCGGGGAGAGGGTTGGCTGGCTGGGTGATTGCAAAAATTCACTCTTTACAGTTTCTGAACCTTTTTTATCAACCTTACAAAAATGTGTCCTGTGAAAATATAGGAATAATTCTTGCTGGGTGTGGTTTAGGTGTGAGCCGTCAAGACCTATCACCAGCTATGTACAAAAAAAGCTCTACTAGGCTGCTTACTCCTGTCCTCACACTTGTTGCAGTTGAAAACTACACTTTATCACCAGGAAAGCAAAATTTGATAAAGTATTGTCTAAGAAGTATTAATTAAGTAGTCAAACCAATTTTGCACTGGTAGTCATTATAAGTGAGAAAAAACAGCATGTTGCATTTTCAAAATTGCACAAGATATGATCCATTTCAGTGTGAACTGCTTTGTGGAACCCAATAAATTATCAACCATGCTGGTTTCACAAGTGTCTAAGTAGAAAGTACAAAAACTTTAATGCTATGAATCAGTCATGCTTACCTAACATATCATTATGTATTTCACAAGACAAAACCTCAGACTCTTTAGGGACAGTCTGAAAGTCTTACATTATACTGCATGTGCCAAGCTAAGCTGAAGTCCATTCTGCATATCCCCGTCACTGTAGGGATTTAGTAAATTTCCTTTTATACCAACCTTCCTCGACTCAACCCAACACAACCCTCTCCTCACTACTTCTCCCTCCCTCCTCCAACCCATCACTTGCCTACATGCACACCAACTCAACACAGGCAGGAAGTCACCTTCCATGCAGTGGTGTCAGTGGTCATGGCGCAAATATTGAATGATATGCAACGGTTCAAATATGACAGGAAGTTAAACATTTGTAAAATATACAGTATAAATAAGTTACTTTCTTACGCTCTACTCTTGGACTTGCTATAAAAGTACTCTTATAATAATAAATAGAAGAGGCAATATTGCATACAATTTTCACCTATTACAAATTCTCAGGAAATATATTTGCACAAGAGTTTGAATATTTAAGAAACTATCATAAAGTGAGGACACAAGGGGTGTTACAAAGCTGCCTGGCTAGCCACTCACATGAACATTGTCTGGTTAGCGACACACCTCAACACTGTCCACCTAACCACACAACAGACCACTGCCAGGCTAGCCAAGCCACCTGGCCACACACCAGGCCACTGCCCGGCTCACCACACACCTAACCATTACCTGGTTGGCCACACACGCACACACACATGCAGGCACGCACACACACACACGTAGAAGTATATGCTGATGCACACACGCACTTACACACACAGACATACAGACATACACACATACACACACACACACACACACACACACACACACACACACTGTACAAATTAGTGTGATATAAAGAGTACATCTACAATACTTATTTACAAATTGGAAATAAAAATTTAATCTATAACTACACATAAAAAAAGAAAAAGAAATGAAAAAAAGAACAAAAAGTGGCAAAGCCTGCAGGACCCGAAACCCACTCCATTATAAAAGGAAGGGATTCTCTTCTGAGGGCTGGGCAGGGGTGGGACCCCAGGGTCCTGGAGTGGACCCTGAGGGGGGTGGCACCCCAGAAAGGCCTATACCCCCACCAATCCCAGTGGTTCTGAGCTGGTTCATGGAGGGCTTTGGAGCCTGCTGCGCCTGGAAGGGGTTGGGGGGGCTGGGGGAGCTGAAGGGGTTCACACCTGTAAAAGACGAGGGCGGGAGGCTGGCTGTAGCGAATGGATTGTTGGTGGTGTTGAGGTTGTTGTTGTTGAGGTTGTTGATGAAGGAAGAGTTGGAGGAGGGCAGAGGGGAGAAGGTGGTGCCTAAGGTGGTGCCTGTTGGGAGAGAATAAACCCACACACATGAATCCTGGTCACCCCATCACGCACACGCACACACACACGCACGCAAACACACACACACACACCCTACTACTGTGCAGCCCTACATCCAGCCTCTACAATGTCAACAAAGATTAACCATAATCAGGCGAAACAAAAATGTTGATGACATTAAGATAATCTGATATTGTATTGAGACAAATCTTGCTTGAAAATAATTCACGAGGAAAGATAAAAGGTGAACATTGATATGAAGTGATAGCATCAAAACTGACACACTGACACATCTATAAGGAAGTCACAACACAAATCAAGGCCTAACAATAGTACAATAGACTGAACATTGTTTGAAGCCCAACCTCATGCATCATTAATGTTTTGATTATATACAATAGACAAGTGTTTGTTTGGCAATGTGAATCAAACTCTACACACCAGAACCTTCGTGTACTGTTTCCCTCACACCTACAGCGGCGGCAGCACATGGCACGCTTGTGAATGACTTGCTACACACAATACATGATTCCATCCTACACCAATACCATCAAATATGACCCCACATACAATACTGCAATAATTCATGCATCTTGTTTGAGTTATGTTACCCTGGAGTACACCTAAACATATGGACTGTGACAGACACTTGTTACAAGGCAAGTGCACACTAATACTAAGGAATACCAGATCCCTATTCAGTCAACACAAAGTGGCTGCAGCCTCAGTGAAGCAGAGCTCACAGTCTGCATTGCAAGTGGTCCATTACAGAATATTACAACTGCACTACAGCTCTACCCACATCACAGCAGCACACCACCACAGCTAAGGACTGTCACATTCCCTCAGTCTAGCAGAGCCACTGGTTAACCCACTAGTCCAAGGCCATTCCTCCTCTAGCATCCAGTATTAGCTCACCTCTTTCATACACTCTGGGGCACCACCACCTGAGAGCTACAGTTACTATACACACCAACATTACAGGGTTGGCCTCACACAAGCCCTGCAAGCCAACCGCTAGCCAGCAGCAGCAGCAGCAGCACCAGGGAGGGAGGGGAGACCTTACACCCTGCAAAGTCTCGGGAGTTGTTAGTAGTCGACTGACATACTAAGTGAGATGGCGCTATTTGTGCCACTGGTGACGAGGATAAAGGAACGTCAGTCTTCTATGTCAAACTCCATTCATTATCACAATGGAAAGTGAATCAAAATTTAAAGGCTGGAAATACATGGTGAATTTTGATGTATTTCAGGAGAAGCTTATGGATTACATTAATTATTGAAAAACTGCAAATCTTGACCTTATATACATTTACAATGAACATAGTTATGCTTAACGTTCCTGTTCCTTTCACCAGTGTCACAAATGCTGCTCCATGTTAAAAGTGGGTAAGAAATGACTGCAAAGCTGGCATATGAAAGCTCTACAGCCCAGGACAGATAGAGGAACATACTCTGCAAAGTGAATATGTTGTTAGTGATAATTCTTGAACACACACAAAAGGATGACACAGAAATTAACATCTCCCACACACAGACACACAGATAAGCACACACACACACACACACACATACACACACCCACACCCACACCCACACACACACCACAGCACCACCAAGAAGAGAAGTAGTGTTAGAAAATGGATTGTAAGGTTTTCATGAAGTCAAGAGTTTTGTAATCTCTTCTGTGATGCCCCGACAGACAGCAGTATCACAAAAAAGTTATACAGTGCATAGTTTGTGTGAAAATAGTTACCACTTATTGTTTATATTAGTTATAATTAGTAGGTTACAAAAAAATTAGTTGATTCAATTTCCTTCTCAACTAATCACCATTAATTAAGAAGCTTTCACCCACATTCATGGCTACAGGTAGAAAAAAATAATCACAAATGCAGGTAAGTTATACAAGTAAGTATGTGAAGGCAAAGGATTCCTACTAATCATGTATTACAGAACTGTACTGTTAGAGGGAAATGAAGCTGCCCTTGGAAACATAACCACAGCAGAGCATTGATAAGACAGTACCCAACATTACCTGGTTAGATAAAGCAACCATAAAACAAACTACATGAAAACAAACACCATTAAGTAACAGGTACCATGGAGGGAATGAACAAAACTATAGTATCACCAGATCAAGAGAAGCCTTAGTCAGAATGATGGAAGGTACAAGCAGGTCACTTCTCAGCCTTACCTAGCCCGGCCGGGGCCTGTTTGGCTGACACCAGGTTATCAAGGTTCACCAGGTTGGAGTTCTCTCCTAGGAAGGCTGCCGGGGACTTGGACTTCTGTGGCGGTGCCTTGTTGAAGGGTGTGGTGATGTCCGAGAGTGATGCACTGATGTCACACAGGTTGAAGGCATCAGAGGCACCATCTGTTGGGAGGAACAGGAACACTTGTTGGTATGACTGTGTAATGATTCTCAACTTGAATTATAAAGTGGAATACGGTGGTAAGTATAAAGACGGCATGAAACGGAACCACTTTATTCATCTAATGTTTCAACTCGTCTTCTTTTTCCCTGAAGATGACAGTATTTGAAACATTACACAAACAATGTGCTTCTGGCTCATTCTGTGTTTTTGCTCAACACCACCACCACCATTACCTTCCATTCCCTTGTCTCACCTACACATCATGTTATTCAAACTTACATGAATCAAGATGGTGATGCTATGCCACGAGTGAGGCCAACAACATGTCATCACAATCATCATTTAATGGGTTCAAGGATACAATCACTTACTGTTAGTTGGTTTATCTCTTGAGGACAAGGCTTCAAACTCATCCATATCCCTGTTATCTGTGGGGGTGAGGGGGGAGAAGGGGTCCCTGGGGGCTGCTGGCTTGTGTTCCACGGGCTCCCATGGGTCCTTGGCTGGGGGCACACTCCCAAGCACGGCCCACGGGTCATTACCACAAATACCTAAACACACACAAAATAAAAAAAGAAGGTTCACTGTAACGGGAACATTCGTGGAAAAAATAAATAAATAAATAAAATAAAATAAAAAATAATAATAATAAAAAAATGTCCTCTTCATAAATCCACTAATGGGTTAGAGAAGAACTATAAAGGAATAAGCTGACATCCCTATAGGTGAAGTAACTGTAAACAACTGAGATACACTTGACCTACCACTATACCAATGAGCTGAGTATCACTGCACACAACCAGTCATACACAGTCATACTTAGAAGTGAGACAATCCTTTACTGAGTGTACGTGAAAGTGACAGAGAACTTCCTTACCTCCCATGGGTGGCTCCGGGGATCTGGCGGGGGCCCATGGATCAGCGGTGGTGGGCGGGGAGGTCATGCGTGAAGGCGGACCAGAGACCGGAGAGCCCCATGGGTCAGGCTGATGGTAGGTAACACACACACTTTGTTATATACCATCACCAACATAATGAAAGGGACTACCAAGACGTATGTTACTGACAGCAGCAAACCTCACAGCTACAAGGACAGGAAAGTACAAGATACCACACTGGGACAAATGACAGATACTCATAAACTGAATCCAACCACTAAGTTAAGAGATCGATTACCAGACAGCAGTACAAAGAGGCAAGGAGTACTGAATGGTCCAAAAGTGCTGTGCAGTGCCTGGCTACAAGCTACGACAGAAAGAGAGAGAGAGAGAGAGAGAGAGAGAGAGAGAGAGAGAGAGAGAGAGAGAGAGAGAGAGAGAGAGAGAGAGAGAGAGAGAGAGAGAGAGAGAGAGAGAGAATAGAGACTAAAGAGAGAGATAGAGAGAGCACTTGATAATCCAAAGTGCTGTACAGTACCTGATTGGGTGTTTCTGAGCCACCATTGGGAAGAGCCATGCCCCAGGGGTCTGTCTGCAACACCACATACCACTCTGTTACTCTCAGCTGCACCACCACCACTACCCTGCCTAACTATCTACACCTCAACACAGAACTCGCATCACCTCCCGCCACTGCTTCCAACCCTCACACCACCTCACGCCCACCTACAGGACTGGAATCATAACCTAACACTCATCAACATAACCTAGCTAGAATTAGTCCTAAGTACACATCTATTGTTTGTTTGATATGACTATTTCTTCTCTGCAAGTTCAATTCTTACTTGATCTTCATGTAAAGTTTAATATATAGAGTTTTGGATGTTACATAAAATTGCTTCATCCATACTGACTGTGTGTTCAATTTGATGTCTATGGGAGATTTTCATATTTATTTTCTTGATTTTACATTAACCAATTTTTTTTTTCATGTATTATTCATATATCAAAAGTGGGAAGGTTACTATCCATATACGTTGAATACATGAATACACACACTCACAGTATTAATGTTACACACAACACTACAATGGACTCAATGGTTAAAACACGTCAATAACAAATAAAATACCGAGTTACAGAGACACGTCATACGCTGTTGGGTTAAGAAATAACAGTACAACTACACTGGCAATACCTGGCTCAAACATTACTTAGGAATGGAAATAAGGCTGCAACGATTACTTGAATTAATTGACTGAATAATAATAATAATAATAATAATAAAAAAATCATTCACTTCTAATTCTCACGTTTGAATAGGTGTTAATAAATGTATCCTTGCAAACTAGTCTCATACGCTTGCCCTGCCCATCCCTCGACTCTTCCTGTATTGAAGATGATGTTTTCTGAGCTCACAAACATTATGAAAAAACCGTTTTTGTTCTAAGTTAAAAAAAATAAAACCATCATGAAAGTGTTGCCATTCCTCTACCGTCACCTTCCTTTGGTTTCCTCGGATGCACATGGAATACTAACACACAGATGAAGTGGCAGCTGTAAGCATCACCACAACACTATGCAACACTACTGATGCAAACTGGGCAATGTTCAAACTTTCTTTCCTTCCCTCATCTGAACCCAAATATCTTAGTGACTGCATTCTTCTTTCCTCAACTTAATAACATTCTTACTTATATAGTTTTTCCAATAATTATTATTTCGTAAAGGTCCAACGTATCATATTTACTAAACAATTCACACACACACACATACTATATTATATCCTCTTCATGTTCTAGACAAATAGTTTTAGAGATGCATTACCAAACCTGTGATAAACTTTGGCATTATTGACCTACAAATTATAGTATGGAAGCATTTTTGTGTTCTACATATTCATTTATCACCTTTTTCATATACATATATTCTCTTTTATACAGCAATATGTATTCAATAAAAAAAAAGACAATTTACTCGTAACTATTGAGTTAAATTATTGCCTGCCAAACTGCGCCTATTCTGAGAAAAATATAAATAAATAAATAAATAAAATTTTAAAAATTCCAAAGTACGTTTATCCGGGGAAATAACAGTTTCATTTATCTGGTAACTTGAAAAATATTCAACTATTCATTAACAAAACAATTCAATAGTTGCAGCCTTAGAAGTGAGTGAACCTGATCCAACTCCATAAAGCTACTCAACACTACACCCACAAGTGTTGGCGTTTGGCTCCCACCTAAAGGATCAACAACAACAACTACGGCTGTAACTGTAAAGGTGTGTTAGTCTCACCAGCTCATCCATAATGTTGCCGTTATTAAACAAATCATCCAAGGAGCGAGAAGCTGAGGCCAGGTTCAGGTTTTGCTGGTGACACAAAAACATCAGGATATGTTATTTCTTAGAGTCATTCCCCATGTTCATGAGCCTTGTTGGCCCTTCTACACACATAACAAGCCAGATTGAGGCCATGTACACCTTCACCTCATCAGTATGCTGGCCACACACTGCTGAGAATTCATGAGGTATTTCAGGGTAAGTGAAGTGTACATTTGAGGAGGAATAACACCGGCAAGATCACATCAATGTACGCATGTTATTTCAACACAGATCAGAGCCAGCTAATACCTTCCTAACTATAAACACAACTCAATTAACCACACTACTACATGGAACCGAGGATTACTTCAACCCAGAACTTGATGGGGAGTGGGAGAGAGCCATCTAGGAAGTTAGTTGACTATGTGGAGCCAGAAGGAACCTAAAGCACACTAAACACTGACAGCTGCCGGGTGTTAGTGGCTGCCTGCAATCCGGCCTGCTCTGATGCAAGCCAGATACTGACCTGCGCAGGACCCCATGGACTAGGAGCTGCGGCAGAGGTGAGGAGACTACTGGACCCAGGTAGTGTAGCAGAAGGGGATGTGGTGAGGTGACAGGAAAGAGGAGATTCAAGTAAGGATGCATAAGAAGAAGGGGACGGAGGGAAGAGGGAATGCCGGTTTGGTAAGGTGGAAGAAACGGAGGCGGAAGGAGAAGTGATGAGGAGGGAGGCTGGGCGAGGCACGGAAGGGGAGTCATGGAAGGGGTTAGGAGAGGGTGTGCTAGATCGGTTGTGTCGTGGGGTTGTAAAAAGCAGAGGTGAAGAGTTTAAAAGCAGAGGATTGGAGTGTCTGAAATTGACTTTGGTGCTTTCGGAAAAATTTGTTGGGAAAGAGGTATTAGCAGGGAGTGGAGGTACAGGAGGAGGTGATGGAGAGAAGTCTACACCAGGCAAACTCTGGTGGGAAGAAATATATATAACCTTTTATAGACGTATACATGCACAAGAGAAAAAAAAAAAACATAAAAATACTGCAATTGTCAAAATAATCTTAATTCTTAATATATGTATGCTGAAGACACATTGAGTGGTGCAGATGTACAAGAAATAGCTGACACAAGTGCAACAAAAATTCTTGATCAAAAATGAAAACAAAATATGTGCCACACTGCAATGGAAATGAGACAATACCACATAGGAAATTATATAGCTTGCCAAAAATATCATCATGAATAACTATATACGTACACATACTCACACACACACACACAGGATGAATCAGCTGACACGGATCACATGACAGACATAACTAAACTTCATCCTTCCTTCACATCTCCAAATGAACACTAAATCAAGTTATTACTCAAACATTTGGGTTGTGAGGTTATGAATTTTGGCGAGTGAAACCATGTGAGTGTGAGTTTATTTTTCTTCCATTAACTACTTTCATTCTACATTCTGAACAACCTTTAAAGTGTATCATGGTATAGAATAATGATGTGATTGTGATGCCTTGAAGTGGAATAGGAACTGAAAACATCACAAATAAAATCTAAAGACAAGACAAGACAGGCAGGAAAAATAATGACACACACACACACACACACAACAATGAACATCAAGAAAACACAATGAAATAAAACCACATATAACTTTATAAAACAATAAACTTTGATGGGGAGAGAGAGAGAGAGAGAGAGAGAGAGAGAGAGAGAGAGAGAGAGAGAGAGAGAGAGAGAGAGAGAGAGAGAGAGAGAGAGAGAGAGCGAGAGCTGCATTAAGGTTCCAGTAACAGCACTAGATTGAAAGAAAGAGAGAGGGAAGAAGGGAGGGGAGAGAGAGGGAGTGAGGTTACCTTGACTTGAGCCATGTGTTGGGGGGAGGCTGAGGCTGCAGAGGAGGTCATGTTGGTGTTGGGCGTAGGCATTCCCCATGGGTCGAGGGTAGCAGAGGAGGGTGGGGTAGAGGCAGGGCGGGCACCCCCTCCAATGACCCCGCTATGGGGATTAAAATTGATATCTAAAAGGTCATTCATGGCGGACTCGTCTTCTGTGTTTGTCCTGGTGTCATCCCTGTGCCGGAGAAACCCAAGCTCACACCAGCCTTGCTACTGCAGACCCATTGCTGAGTCTAGAGCACCACTACTCAAGGTTCTACTCACACTACACTTGGACTCAACACTCAATGAAGGGAGTAAAGTGAAGTAAAGTGCCAATCCTGCAAGCATTGATTCATTTGTCACTTTTTGAACTTTTCTTGATGTATATAAAGAAATGTTCATATTGTCAAGTGGTGATTAGTTGAATTTTGTTTTGGTTTTAGATTTTGACAATAATGTTATATCAGTAGTTTGTTGTGATAATTTTGATGTGCATGGTGGGGTGTGTTGTAGTATTATTGGTATTTTAATACATGACAAGCCAGCCTTTGCCTAACATCATCAATGCTCTACTAGCCGCCTTAAACACCTGCAAACAGCAATAAGCAATAGCTGACAAAATCTATATCATACTCAAATAAACTTTAGTATAGAATCAGTCAGTCAGATTCAATGTGTAGTAATGTAACCTTGGTCATTAAATCAATGGAATTACATAAACAATCTAAGTTAAAGTTAGTGTTTATGTAAGTATGTATGTATGCACACTTATGTTAAATGAAAATTATTTTATCCCATTTGTAAATGACTACAAAGATTAAGATATTTGCAAAGTTGGTGAATGAGTTTAATACTATTTGCAAGAGGCATAAGCTGAAGGTACACATCAGAAGTAACCTGATGTCTATTGAAAGGAAAATAATTACTTGAATGACTGCACATCCAGAGAGAATAAAAGCCTGTACTCAGAAGCTGCGTATCATCAACTTAAATTAACAAAAAAAATGAAAGAGAATGAATAATTGTAAGCATCTCAGTTTATATTCATGCAAGATGGAAGCACAGAACGACAATCATATATATTTCAACAACTGAAAGTGATCGACAACTTAAAAAGGAAGAGAACTGGAAAGATAGTCAACATTAAAATGAGCATCAGGCATTAAAAGATAACATAACAGTACCAACACAAATACATAAGAATAAAATGGACAATAAATGAAGAAACAAAGGAGTAAGTAACAATGAAATGTATAGACAAGAATAAATGGAAACTTCAGCCATGACTACCACTACTTCCTTAGAGCTAAGTACTCCCAAGGATCAACAGTCTCAACACACACACACATGGACATTCATCTTCCATTGGTACAGCAGAAAATACAGGATCATCAAAGTCAGGCTTCAGTGTGCTACAGCAACTGTCCTCTCAAGGCTTTGGGAGAAACAGCATCTACGTATAATCAGAGAAGAATAACATGACACAATTGAATATGCACACACAGGAAAGGCATCCAGGTGTGTGCTCTGTGCCATACGTACCTGAAATCTTCTTCACTCTGTGTTATAGCCATCTGGAGCCGCACGTCATCTGACCGGATCTTCTGCTCCTCCTGCTCCGCCTCCTCCTTGCTCATGGCCAAGGCAAGCTGTAGCTGCAACTCCTCTTCCCCAACAGTCTGGGGTCTTGCTGCTTCAAGCTCTGCAGGCAGAGGGCGGATTGAGGGCGATGGGAGCAACATGAAAATAGTGGTGTACTATGCCTGTTTGTGGCAAGTTCATACACACACACACACACACACACAAATGAGTGCCACTGTCCACAACTAGGCTCTCAAACAGCCTTCAAAAAACAGCAAAATGATGGATTTTCCTGTTTAAGATAGTCCAACACTTATTTTAATTATTTTTTGTTTAATGAATCAACCTTAAATCATCATGCACAACACAGCCAGATCTATGTGGCTGAACAACAATCACACAAACATGCACATGCACACATCACATTGGTGGAATATAGGAAAACCTTCACATGAATACCACTAATGAACGAACGAATGTGCAAATATAACACTGACACAGGTGGAGAATAGATCAGTTTGAAAGTGGAGATGAAGCCTATCTTGCATAATGAAAATATACAATGATAAGAATGAATGACTCCACATGTGAACTATAGAAGAAATAGTGTTGCAGGAAGACTTATGATGGACGCTAAAGGCTTCTACTCTTCTATAGATGCACTAAAATATGTCTATATAAAACAGGTCTTCCTCCCTTATCACAAGTTGCATTCAAGATAATATACAAAAAATAAAAACATACAACACACACTAAAACCAAATGAAGAACTAACATGAAAACAAGAACAAATATCAAAACTAACCATTAAACAAATTGAAAGAAATTGATAAATAAATAAATAAACCCAATGCAAAGATGAGGTATTCAATTCTAACCAAACTCACACCAAGATCTTGTTTATATCTATCACCTCTCAACTCTAATACAAAACTGACTTGCAGGTGATAATGATAAACAGAGTAACTAAGAAAACACACACACACACACACACACATACAAACAAGAAAAACTATCAGAACACAAGGTGAAGCCAAGGCGCTGAGAGGGTGTCAGGGTAAGGGATAAGGGTAAACAAAGCAATAAATCCATCAAGTGAGTCGTTCCCACAGGCTGAGGAAGGGCACTCACGAGGCTCCAGACCTGAGGGGCCGTCCTTGATGCCGAAGGAGTTCCGTTCTGATGGGCGGTTGGTACTGGTAACGAAGGTCTGGAATAAGGGGTCAGGTGAGATGAGGGTGTGTTAGGTGTGTGTTGTGTTGTGTTGTGTTGTGTTGTGTTGGGTGGTGTGGTGTGGTGTGGTGTGGTGTGGTGTGGTGTGTTGTGTTGTGTTGTGTTGTGTTGTGTTGTGTTGTGTTGGGTTGGGTTGGGTTGGGTTGGGTTGGTGTGTGTGTGTGTGTGTGTGTGTGTGTGTGTGTGTGTGTGTGTGTGTGTGTGTGTGTGTGTGTGTGTGTGTGTGTGTGTGTGTGTGTGTGTGTGTGTGTGTGTGTGTGTGTTGTGTATGTATGATCATAATATATCAAATGCATTCCAATTACTTTCACTGAGACTTTTGAATCTATTTATTTGTCTTTCTTTCATTAAAATAGCTAATTGAAGATAAAAACTCCATGACTTTAAAATTGTGCACATGGTTTTAAAAAAGATAATAAACCATTTAAATCTGTGTCATCAATTTAAACTAGTGAAAAAAAAAAAACTAAAATACATATAGATGGTACTAAAATAAAGTCTACAAGAGGTAATTACTGTAAGGTAAAACTACTCTTCGATGTGGAGGCTCAGGCAGACCAAATAAGTGAGTGAGTAAGTGGGTGAGTGAGTGAGTGAGTGAGTGGGAGACAACGCCAAGCAGATACTTACATCATGGTAAGTAGGACTAGTAGGAGAGCTTATATCCTGTGAAGGAAAGTGGGAAGAGAGCTTTCAACATAAACAAGTGACAAATATTTAGCCAATCTCCAGCATGTCCTCCACCCCCTCTCAGGCTTTGCTAAGGGAAACGTACACTCGGTCGGCTGTGAATGTCTTGTGACGTTCAAAGCCAGACCGAGAACACCAACTATAAATCTTCTTTTAATGTGGATATTTAGATAAAAAAAAGACTCAAACCCACATGCTAAGAAAACTAACTTGATAACCTCCTCTGCTTTGCCTGAGAGGGAGAAAGAATCATCCCAAGCATTCTCAAGAACATAGATAATAAAGCTAAATTATAATGGAAATCAAACCAAGGTAATAAAAGTACTGCCGTGTAGGTTATCTAGCAGTGTAATACCTGAGGCACCGGGGGCAGGGGGAGGGAGGGAGGGGAGAGAAGGGGAGCAGATAGCAGAGAGTGGCATAACCATTCTTTTACCTCCTCTCCTCTACCCTTACATTCCTTCAGTGATAAAAAAAAAAAGAGGGAAATAAAATAAATGTGCCAGCCACCCACACAACTTGTGAATGAATGAAGCATGGTGGGGAAAAAAGTGGATAAGTTTTAGCTTGCAATAACTACAATACAAGCTAAGTGTTCTAAGTTGTTGAGGAGAAATGGAAATTATGAAAAAGTGATATCATTTAAGTTTTCAATTTTTGGGGACATGTTAACTTATTACAAAGAGGGAGGAGGAGGAGCCCTTCTCTCCCTTTTGCCTCTTCCCTTTGCTCACACACGCTTCATAATTAGCGCAAATCACTGCTTGCACAAATCATCAAATTAATCAATCATAATGAGAAGGATCATTACAGCATAAAATACATCCTGTCAAAGCATCAAAGCAACTTACATACATAGCAGACAGTAAACATCTGACTTGGGCCAATAGAAGCAATAATGTCTAAAGTAATAATGCTATACTAAACTTATCACCACACCCGACCTGCTCAAACATTACTCATCTACACACTCACAAGAACCATCACCCGACCACCAGTGACATACAGTATGCACTCTGGGACCACATCACCATCATCATCATCATCACCATCATCATCATCATCATCATCATCATCAGTCAATAACTCCTGGACTAACTAATGCCAAGCAGTAAAATCTTTCAATAACTGAATAAAGGGACTTGGAGGGGACAATGAGGGAGCTACAATGTGTTAAGGATCATGGACAATGTTCTAGGAGGGTGGAGGAAGGTGGGTGTTAAGAGGAGGAGGAGGAGGAGGAGGAGGAGGAGGAGGAGGAGGAGGAGGAGGAGGAGGAGGAGGAGGAGGAGGACGATGATGAAGAAGAGAAGGGAGGGAGGGAGGGGTCCAACCTTATCTCCATCACACATGATGGTCAGCTCCTCTGCATGGTTGCGGTCACCCTGTGGGGTAATTGATAGCTGTCAGCCCTTGCATGCACTGACAGTCCTAATAAAGTGACAGACACAGGGCAAAACTCCCTCATCTTTCCTTCACCTAATACCTGACCTCATGAGTGACCCTGAGGACCTGCGTGTGACCTCAACCGAGCTCTGGGTCACACGAGGCTTGCCAGAGGTGTGTGTGGCAAGCCCTGGTGGTGCCAAGTCCCCAAATAGAAGGTCAATAAGAGCAGGAGGAACATGAAAAAGATGGTGCCCGCGCAGCTGTGTTTGGGTTGCCGCAAGACACAGGCCACAAAATGGTTAGAATCAATAAAAGCTGACACAGTGGAAAATGTGGAGTTGTGTTATAAATGTATACGGAGAGAATCACTATTAGGCCATACAGTTACAGCCTCCTGCTGCTCCCATAACACCAACACTTCACCTCTTATGGAACAAGGAGTGAGCTAGCAAGTTCTGGGACCACCTTCTGTTATGCCCTTCTGGTTCTCATGCAATTACCTCAACAATAATTACTCAAGGTGTCCACAACAGAAATTTGCCGGTGGTTCTACTTATCTGTTTTTTTAGTCTCTGAGTTTCTGAAGTTTTTTGTTTGACATTAATGTGCTAAATGTGCACTGAAAAATTATGATATGCCAATAAAAGGTTGTAACATTTGAAATCATAGTGAAAAACACCGACTTCTTCTTCATCCTATTTGAAGTAATGTTTGCATATAAAGGAGAGTTTGAAATATAGTCATAACAGGTGAATATCAAAGTGTTTTTAGTTAACAATCAAATCCAATATAATGAATGCGTCCACCAATCATATTAATCATTGTTGTCTCTTTATTCACCTTCACAGGGAGAGCAGGAGGCTGCCAGTCTAGTTAGGAGAGTAATCACTGATAAAATGCATTGGGGGGATAACAAATGTATACAAAAGAGAGAAAAATAATAATAATAAATAAGAGACAAAACAAAGTAATCAGGAATGAAACTTACAGTGTCGCTGCCGATGCCCGACACACTCTGAGCAAACCTCTCCTTGGCCTTGAGGGCACGGACTCTCTCGTTGCGGAGACGCTCGTCATCCTAGAACACAGAACACACACACCATTCATCAACAAAACACACACTAATCATCAACAGAACACAAACACAATTCAACACACGGAACACCAACACCACTCATCACAGGGAACAAGTTTTGAATCCTTTGTACAGTCATGATAAGGCTTCATACCACCTTTGATCTGCTTTACTTTGTGTTCTTAGTACAAAAAACCACTAGCTATTATTATGAGAACCTTGAACAACCCCATACACCATTCATGTGTTGGAAACTAAATCACTAAACACTCAACATAAGTGACTGGTACCTACTAACATTTCTTCCTATCCACATTCACTTTACTTAACATTCAATCCTTATGTACATGGAATAACACCACACCAGCAACCTTACTTTTACATTACTATTCAAACATATCAAATTGTCTACACCTCAACACCTTCAATTGTTTGTGTGAAGTGTGGGGTGTTTAAGCCCTGCGCTCACCTTGAGTAGGGTGACGAGTGCCTTGGCTTTCTCCCGTACATTCATGCCTTGGTCTTTGTTCTCCTCAAAGTACTGGAAGTCTTTCAAGGTCTCGATGGCAAAGATGTTCTCCTTGCACTGGTCTGCAACCTGTCGAGGGGATACAGATGGTGGGTTACAGTGAAGAGGAAAGAAGGGTTAGGGGGGAGCCATCTTTGTACTCCATTTATCTATACAGGTTCACTATCAATAATCCGGCATGAGCAAACAGCTAATTCTGGGTACAGCGCCATCAAAACATAAACATAAACAGCGCCTCCTGAAAACAGTGATGCACCAACTCGGGAAATTTGAAACTGCGCTCTGAAATTCATGCCGGAAAACTGATGGAACCGGAATATTGATTGCCGGATTATTGTACTGGATGACAGACAGACAGACAGACAAACACACACACACACACACACATTAGAAGTTATAAAGAAAATGCAACTCTAACATATGCAAGACAAAGCCGCGAGCGAGTACACTTCCTACCTTCTCACTGCCAGTCTTGATCAGGTACTCGAGCAGCACCAGCGCCTTGTACACATGTCTCCAGTTGCGGCCGTGGTCATTGAGTCTCTTCCAAATCATCTGCATAATCTCCGTGAAGGCCACCACATTGTAGGTGAGATCCGCCACCTCGGACATGAGGGTGGACGAAGGGCCCCATGGATCATTGCTGGTGGCCTCCCGAACCTTAATCTGTGGGGAAATAAGGGGTAATTTGAACTTTAATCTGTGGGGAAATAAAGGAAAATCTGAACTTTAATTAACCTGTGGGGAAATAAGGGGTAGTTTGAACTTTAATCTGTGGGGAAATAAGGGAAAATCTGAACTTGAATCTGTGAGGAAATAAGGGGGAAATGTGAACTTTAATCTGTGGGGAAATAAAGGGTAATTTGAACTTTAATCTGTGAGGAAATAAGGGAAAATCTGCACTAAGGAGGAGGCGGCGGCTTTGTAACTGTGCTAAAATTTACATAGTGGGTTTTTTCGTTTTGTTTTTTTCTTTTTGACATTAAAAGGGTACCGGCTAAGGGCAAACAAACAAAAAAAAAACAAGGGTTAGAAAAAAAGAAGGAAAAAAAAAAAAATCCTGTTTGTTGCTTAATATTGATACAGATAGTGTGACGAAAAATTTGAGAGCAAGGGTGAGGGAAGCACAATGTACACTTATGTATTGTACACTTATGTTAGATGAAAAATGAAGATAATCAGATATACATGTTTGCTTATGATAACAGATAGTGAACAAACATAAAAGTGTGTAACAATTTGACTGTATAAGCACACCAATCCTCTATCTATCTAGTTTCTATATATAACAAACTGTCAATTAAACCAAAAAAAAACTATAATGATCAAACTCATCCTATATAAATACTTGAAAAAAAGGAAAATTATACAAAGCTACAACAATAAAAAGAATAAACTGAATGAATAACAAATCAATAAATATTCCACAATAATTTCTGCATTCACGCTCTAGATGTAAGGACAACAAATTACTGATAAAACACATATTAATCAAACTGGGTGAGATAACATAGATTATGACTGGAGGGAAGAGTTACTTTTGAGTTAGCAGATCACAACACAACCAATACACAATGAATTCATAATATACTAATACAACTTCAACATAAATGATTGGTGAAGAAGAAGAAGCAGCTGTATTTGAGTACAGAGTATTTGATGTACAGAGAGAGGGAAGGGAGGTAATCTATGAAAATAAAGAAATGTATGGGAGTGGAATGACACACTTTACTGAAATAACACAACACAAACATTACATTACAGATACAGAGAAAGTAAACAGGCGGCAGAGAGCACATTCCTGCAGTCAAAACAACACACACATACACACACACACACATGCACTCGGACACTCACCTGGGCATCCGTATAATTATGAGCAATGTTTTTCAGGTTTCGCCGGAGTCCCGACACGTTGACTTGGAGGGCCATGAGGAAAGGAGTGCCGGTGGTGGACTAGGGGGTGGAATGAGGGCAGGAATCGGTGGTGTGGCTATGAGGTAATGATGGTGGTGACGGCAGCAGTGGTGGTGGTGTAGTCTAGTCTAGTCTGGGGTCACTTCAGGTTCATTACTAAGGTTCCTGGTGGCCCCCTAGATGTCTTGTGCTCTGTGGCAAACCAAGACAGCATTGTTACTTGTGTGGTTCATATTTGTTTATCATTTAATTCTAGGTAATGATGCTTCGATGGTTGAATATTATCTATAAGTTTTGAGGATATGGCTAACCTCAAGCATGTCTCAGATTAGATAGGTTGACTGGATGCTGATAAATTCAAAAACAAAAAAAAATCACTTTCTGCAATGTTTGGTAAAAATGACATCAAGAATTACAAAGTACAGTACACACACATTATTCAAACATCAACCTCAATTATCTTAACTCCAAGTCACTTTTATAAGCAGCAGTAAAGTTTCATAATGTATCAGGGTGTAGTACAGAGACACAGACACGCCCTTCCACCCTACCCTATCCTCACTCTCTAAACATTTACAAACATTACAGTACTACACCAGATCAGCATGTTTTACAAGCCCTTCCCTCCCTCACCCACACCCCAACAGTCACCTCATGTACCTGAACAACGCGTGGAGGTGCAGGCAATCAGGGCGTCTCAAAACAGTGTCAAGAGCAATGGATTCACACACATGTACACACACACACACACACACTTCCTTTCCAACACTTCTTGAATGAAACACTTGATTCCAACTGAGTGTGATGGTGAGGTAGCACAACAAAGCTCTGTCTTCCACTACTGTACCTGGGAGTTCACTTTTTCTCTGTCTACACTCACTTCCTCCTTCACCTCACTCCCCACCCTCCTCCTCCCTCCCCATCACTAGTCTGGCTTCCCTCCCTCACACGCACATACACACACACACATACGCCTTCTTTGGTTTCCCTAGCTGGCACGTGGCCCACTTCTGTAGAACATTGGCACACATTAAACAGGATAGCAATACAAGATGAACAGGGTAAGACAGTGTGTTGTGGGCATGGGAAAGTACTACAGGTGAAGGAGTGAGGCTCAGGTGTGACTCAGTGGTTTGTTGCAGCTACCATGGCTCACCACAACACTGCTTGATGCATTCTCTTTGTATATCTCATGTCTGATAAATAATCAATTGTGGATTACAGGGAAAACGTAATGACACCTGCATGTAATGACCATAAATTGTGTGTATTATCGCGCACACACACACACATACAGAGTAGCTAAGAAAACAAAGCAACAAAGGTTGGCTCACTGATATAAAAGATAATAGTCAGACTTGATGTTTTCTTTGTTTATTTCATTGCAGACAGAATAATCTTCCCTCTTCAAAACAGTTATGTATATATATAAATATATGCCTGCCTTGTATCAGCCTTACAAGTGGTGTAGCCTAGACAAGCAGTGTTTAGGGTTCAGGGATAATCTAACCTCCCCTCCCTTACTGTTTCCAACAATTATATTGACAAATTACAAAATACAGAACACAACACAACATGTTTCTTTTCGAGCTTAGCATCTACTTCTTGCTATTCAGATGAAGCAGCATCCACACTGCCTGCTATAAATACCCAAGTGATCATATAACTGTGAAGCCAGCTAGGGTAGGAAGTGTGATGGTGTGATGGTGTCCTGGGAGGGAAGGGAAGGAAGGGTGTGTCCTGTCAGCATGGCACACAGCCTTCATCCCATTGGTGAAGCCTGTTAAGTGGCACCAAAGTGGATTAGCCCCAAAAGAACCTGTAAATCCTATCTATGACGCACTCGTTCACCCTTAACGCCTCTCACCAAACCTTCTAAGTGGGCACCTTCTAAGGCCTACACCACGGAGGGCTGTCCTGTGTTGGCATGATGATTTATGAGTAAATATATAGACCACAAGGGAGAACATAAGGGAGAGAGTGACAGGAGGGAGAGTAAAACGAGTAAAAAAAAGAGACAGGATATATAAAAAATGGATCTAGCTTTCAGGGTGTACTTTTGCATTTTAGGATTAAAGGATTATTACCTAAAAGTCTCATAATCATATCGTCTACATCAGCTACACTATGTTATAGTTGTTCCCTAACTAATCCTATCACACCATCTTCCTCCTATTGCATCATTTTATTATATTACACTAATGGTAAAAAAAAAAAGTTATGTAGCTACGTAATGAAAACAAGTTACGAGGATAAGTAACATCTCTATACCTTAAACAACCTTAATATATAGAGTAAGGGAAATCCATGTGCCATCCCTTGCTTCTAATACTGTACTACATCTTTATAAACATTAATCTTATTCTTCACTTCTTTCTGTTCACCCCAAAGAAAGAAAGAAGAAGGCGGTGATACAGAGCTGGAGCCAAGCTGGTGACAACATTACTACTGCACTATTGACCACGCACACACACACACGCACACACACACACCACCTGTCACACCACAACACCAACACAGCACCTCTGCCAATAAAACAAAGACATATACCACTACCAAGGTCAAGGCTGCTACACACTACTCATTAACTATTTATATACTTCTTCTTTATTTTAAACCTTACAGTACTCTGTTCACCACCTAGTTATTAAGGCTTCATGAACGTATTGTTAAGTTAGGTTCGGTTAGGTTGAGTTAGGTTACGTGAAGCATTGAGTCCCATGAATGAAAACAAAAGAGTGAAGATATATACATAGGGTTGAATGCTACATATCTCCATTTTACTCACTGAAGACGAGTTTTCACTATTTTTCTAGCTTTCTCATATCCTCGTAAATTCTGTTCTGTTCTTACACCACTAATGCATGTGAAATCATCTCCACCAACACCTACCACCTGTACACACTAGGCAGTATATATATAGTAAGTCACCACACTGTCAGGTAGGTTAGGTTAGGTACATACTGGTGCTCTCGTCTCCCTTAACTAACCACTCCTAACACACACATACACACACACATACACACGCTCACCAACACAGTTTTCTACACGATTACAAAACTTCACCACTGTTTTGTAAGTTTCAATGGCACTCAAAAAAAACCTCTAAACTACACATACAAAACAAACTTTCACTATTATCAACACCAATACCAACACATGCCTTTCTGGTGGCGGTATACTGTTCTTCACACACTGATGGCACCCAGCTGAATAGGGCACTGTGGCACTATCTTGGCACACAGAGGCACTACTAGCGAGGGGTACAAAGGGAACATTATCATTCCTCACCTCGCCTCACCTGTAAGAGGGCCAGTCTTCCTTCCTTCCTCGTGATTACTCCTGAATACACAACATGGAGTGAGTAGTGAGTAGGTGAGTGTGGTGATAAGAAGGGAGACTCTATGTCCTTGACTCACTGCCATCTAGTCAGGGACACACCTTGACTTTTGGCCACACCTCACCTTACCTTACCTCACCACACCTCACCTCACCTTACCTTACTCACGATAGCTTGGTGAATGTGTATATACTTTGACCTTATACCTGGCTACTCACTGAGACATTTCCATAACGTTTACTCATATAATTTGACCTATTTCGTTTTCGTTTTGACTTTAGATGTGATGGTTATGATATGCTACATAGCTTTCCTGATTTAATTACTATATATGTTAATTAATTGGGGTCATTAATAGTCGACTCTCACATCTTACCTATCTTACTACACCTTGCATCACTAAACTCACTCACTCACACTCACTCATTCATAAGTACTCACACTACGAATACATTATGAGTCAACATCCTCATGGACACAGCTTACTTCCTGGCCAAACTGACAACCTTTCTTCCTGGCCCCTCCACCACCACCACCACACCCTCCCCCCCCACATATCCCTAATAGGAATCCAGGGCCAGCACACTTCCACTCCTTCCTTCCACCTTCACATAATTTCGTTTGTTCATAATATTTTTCAAGAACAAACTCAACTTCCTATTTTCTTTTTCTTCCCCCGCTCACGTAACAAATTTACTTCAGTTACCCATTAAAAAAAATAATATATAGTCACCAGTTAACTTACACACGCCTATACTCTTGAATATCTATTAAGTTTGAGGTATATAAGTTAATTATTTGTTTTTTTATAAGTCTAAGAGTCATCCTGTCACCTATAAATTTACGTCATCCTAATACCATATTAATAAATAGTAAATAAATCTACATCACGTATATTTTCAAGGTCACCAAAGTTCACCCAAGTCACCATGTCTACTATACTACTACTACTATACTTAATAAGTCACCATTAGGACTTGTTTCCCCCCCCCCTCCTCACTCACTAAATTAAGGATCCGAGTCTATCTATAATCATACAAAGTGATTAGTGTTACAGATTAGGTTAGATAGATTAGTATATTAAACGAATAATAATCTGTTGGACTTGAAACCTTGACCATTCCAGAAGTACCATATTTGTATAGTTTAGATTCCCTTTATGTAGAGGAAGTTTTGTGTAGCTATGTATGAATTGAGGAAGTTTGTAAAGGGCAAGTACGTATAGAGGAAGGTTTGTATAGGTTATGTATACATAGATGGAGTATTGTACAAGCTAAGTATGCATAGAGATAGTAAAGAGGAAGTTTTGTATAGGTTATGTATGTATAGGTAAGGTGTGTATGTATGGAACATTGTATGGTGTTGTATGGGTAAGGTATGTATGTATGTATGTATGTATGCATGTATGTATGTATGGAACATTGTATGGTGTTGTATAGGTAAGGTATGTATGTATGTATGTATGTATGTATGCATGTATGTATAGGTAAGGTGTGTATGTATGGAACATTGTATGGTGTTGTATGGGTAAGGTATGTATGTATGTATGCATGTATGTATAGGTAAGGTATGTATGTAACATTGTATAGTGTTGTATAGGTAAGGTAGGTATGTATGTATGTATGTATGCATGTATGTATGTATGTATAGGTAAGGTATGTATGTATGTATGGAACATTGTATAGTGTTGTATGGGTAAGGTATATATGTATGTATGTATGTATGTATGTATGTATGTATGTATGCATGTATGTATAGGTAAGGTATGTATGTATGTATGTATGTATGGGACATTGTATGGTGTTGTATGGTGTTGTATGGGTAAGGTATGTATGTATGTATGCATGTATGTATGTATGTATGTATGCATGTATGTATAGATAAGGTATGTATGTATGTATGGAACATTGTATTGTGTTGTATAAGTAAGGTGTGTATGTATGTAACATTGTATAGTGTTGTATGGGTAAGGTGTGTATGTATGTAACATTGTATGGTGTTGTATGGGTAAGGTGTGTATTTATGTAACATTGTATGGTGTTGTATGGGTAATGTGTGTATGTATGTAACATTGTATGGTGTTGTATGGGTAATGTGTGTATGTAGCATTGTATAGGCTACGTGCTGTGTCACATTCTTCCTATAATTAATCATCACCTTTGCAGAGTTGCGTCGTCATTACCTGAGTCAGTGACACATACATACACACACACACACACAGACACACACAGACATACATACACACATCTGAGTCACTACAACCTTACCACAGATAACACAGATCACTTGGCTATCACCTCACACCACAATTAGGTCACCACGAGGCCTCCAAAAGACCATAAATTGAGGCCAAAAAGACATGAGTTAAAAACATTTTTCCCGGAACCACAATCAGCTGATCCCACTGACCCGTGACACCATACCGTTATTATTACATTCTAACTAACTTCCCATGATACAAACCGATTTTTAACACATTCAAGGGATACGTGTGACTTTCCCGCGTCTATGGGTACCAAAAGTATCAAAAAAGGACACGAATTACACCGGGAAAAGAGGTTATAACTGAACTTCTTCCCATAGCCTTGACACGGATGGTAACAGTTATCCTTATTTTCACGCACTTAGGTAACAGTTATCCTGGCTTGCCTCTGCTCTACACTGACCTCTCTGCCTCCCCCACTGGTCTAGAGGGGTTTAAAGGCCGTAAGAGTGAGGAAATACGGGGAAAAGGAGGTTTAAGTGGACACCTCAAGATGGCGATCACTTCCGCCTCGGGTGAGAGAGGGAGACTGAATGAAGCAGAGAAAGTGGAGCTTTTTAAGGCCTCTCTCCTCTATTTTAAGGGATCTCTCCTCTATTTTAAAGACTCGCTACTATATTTCAACACCTCTCTCCTATATTCTATGGGTTCGCTCCTCTATTCTAAAGACTGTTAACTATATTTCACGGGCTCTCAACTCTATTTTAATGTTTTTTTCTTCTATTTTAAGAGTTCTTGCCTCTGTTTAAGGGGTGTTCGCCTCTATTACTCTATTAAAAGAGATTTTTCCTCTATCTTAAAGACTCTTTCCTATACTCTAAGGATTCTCTCCTCTATTTTCAGGGTTTTCTTCTATTCTCAATGCTATCCTCTATTTTCAGGGTTTTCTTCTATTCTCAATGCTATCCTCTATTTTCAGAGCTCTCTATTTTCAATGCTACGTATCTCCTCTATTCTAAATGCTCTCTCCTCTATTTTGAAAGCTCTCTCTTGTTTTTAATGTTCTCGCCTTTATTTCGCAGAGCTCTGTCTTCTCTTTTCAAGGCTTTCTCCTCTATCTGGCTATAATTGGCTGTCTATCAAGGATATATATGTGTATAATCTGTGCGTAATCCTTGGTATGTGTGTGTGTGTGTGTGTGTCATCTATATATCTTATCAACTGATATGGTACAGGAAATGGGGATTTTTAAGGGGTCCCTAATGTGAAATTGGGGACTTTTTTTCTTCAATGGGGTCTTTCCTATGTGGTAATGGAAAATTCCACCTAATATCTCCTTTATTTTGTGTGGTTGACTGTACTAGTGTGTGTGTTGTTACTATATTTTATCAAGTTAAATATAATGCTTAAATATCTATACAAATTCCATTCTGTATGTCAATGCATGGTTGTGTGTTGACATTTTCATCTACGTAAATATATAGGTTGGCGGTGGGCTGGTTTTTGTATGTCGGCTTGCAATGGGTTCTGTCTTACTTAATTATTCATTTTGATATACTTGAAAATAATTAATGTTAAGTTAGTCAATGTAAAAAAAAAGAGCAAGCGCCAGAAAATTAATGTTAAGATATTATTAGAAATGCGTGGGAGATACATTATTGCAGTAATTAATTTGTTTGAGGTTTGCATAAGCTGTGTGTAAGTTATGAGGTGGAGTTATTAACATATTAACACACACAGCTCACATGTAACACGCATAGTAACATAACACGATACATATGTTACTGTAGTATTTTCAGAATATGCATGAAGTCTTGTTATATAGATGCATACTCTTGGCCAGAACGCTTTTAATGGAAAAAAACAACAACCTTGTACTGAAGCCTTGCGTTCTATCCTGCTAGAAAGGAAACAAATTAGAGACATATAACTTTTGATATCGGACACTTTTTTTGGCTCATTCACGAACACTTAACAGAGGAAACTTAATTACCTCTTAAGTAAGTAGGTGTGTGTACAGGACAGTTGGGTAAGTGTTTGGTCAATACAACAGTAGTCTAGATATATATGAATCCTGGATAGCAGTACATTGAATCAGGCCACATGTATCATTGCTTTCTAACAGAGGTGTAGGGAGAGGAGGGTTCTGCTTCTGGTTCTGGTTGTGACACATTGTAAGGTGGAGACAATATAGTGTTTGTCATTAGTTGGAAGTTTTATAATGAGCCCTTCACTTGGCTATAAAAGACCATAGTCTGCTGATGTGTTTATCAGCCATCAAGTCAAGGTAGGTAGTGAATAGCAGGTGGTGAAAGGGTGTGTGTAGGGTTGGTGTCATTGGAAGCCTCTTGAACCCCCTTCGTTATGGGCTTCTAGTTGACAAGTTAAGCTGGAAACAGAAACACAAAACTATATTTCAACTTTACTGATTCTTAAAACAGCTTACCAGAAATTCTTAACAATAATGTTCAACTGAAGAATAGGTTTGAAAAAATATTTCAAAATTAACAAAATATGTTGTAACGTTCCAATGAATGTTTCACTGATGTATGTAAAGCAAGTGTTTCCTTTGCTTGTTGTAATGTTTTGAAAATATTGAATCAAACACAGATTGGGTTTATACAGAGTGATCCAAGGAGAATCAAAATTTTCTCAAGAAATAAAGCATGCATATTACAATTATAATAACATGATTAAACAAACAAAGTGGAAAAGACAATAGTAATTTTCAGTGGTCAGATCCTATCTTGACTCCTCCAAACCTTGACTTACACACACACAGACACACACACACACACACACACACTAATAGTCTGTACCTGTGAGGTGGGGAAGAGTGACCTAACTTCTGATATCAATGTTGTGTTTCAATTAACTATTCAAGAGGTGCAATGCATTACACATCTCAGTAATCCACTATTTTCTTTGGCCTTACTCATTATTCCCTAAATAATTATCTCTGGGTTATGTGGGTCCATGCCAACCCCAACAAATTTATACAAAAACTTCCCTCACTACATCAACTGGGTGAGTGCCGAGGTGGGTGGTAACACAACACACCCCAACCCAACCACCAACGACATCAAATCAATTCAAATCTCACTCTCCCATCTGTGAAGGTGCACCAAATATACAAACACTAGCCTATAGGATATGATCGGAATTACAGTATATAAAACTTTCTCGACATAATAATCAATAATAATAATGACAACAGCCGTAGTCACGAAAGCAGGGAATGCAGGACGTATCCATACTTGGAGATAAGTGGTAATCAACTGGGCCTGTGACACTGCTTTAGGAATGGTGACGATGCTCCATTACACCTGACCCCTGGCTCCTGGGGGTGGAGGTGAAGGTGGCCCCCCAGGCTGAGAATGGACTGGGGAAGCAGCTGACACATGCACACACCTGTCGCTCTCCCCTCACACCTGGCACCGTTTTAGGAGATAGCCTTGGCCTCGGGGATAAAGGTCTCCCACACCTTGATGATCTGAAAGCACATGGAACACAGTGTTGACTTGCTGTACAGTCTTCCATGCAACACAAACACACACACACACACACTTCAGGATAGAAAACTCATCCTGTTCTTATTCTCCAGAGTATCTCATTACATCACCTTTAGAAATAACATCAAGGCCCCACCTGCTGCTGTGAGGTCATGAGGTCCTCCAAGTACTTGATGACCATGTCCCTGAAGTCCTTGACACGCATCACGTCAAACTGTTCCATCTCCTTCTTGATGGCACGAGAGATGCGCTCAAACTCCTCCTGACTGCGCTCCACCTTCCCCTCCCACTGTGGAGCAAGAATAACAGCTGATGATTTCCACGTGACGTACAGTGACGGTGTGATGACTAAGTGTATTGGAAAGATGGTAAATTGGGTAACGGTAATAATTCCTGGTATTGAAAGTTATAAAGTCGAGGTGACACCATTACCAACTGGATATAAGTCAGGAAAAGGAGGTACTATGGTGTTGTTAATAAGTTCTGTCATATTCTACAAAGACCAAATGAGAGAGCAACAAAACCCAACTTCTACTAAATACACTTTTTCATTATGAGTATGCAAAAAAAAACCTATTAATGAACAAGTCCGTCCATCCAGCAGCTTTCAGAATGGTGAGAGTTGCTGGTAAGGAGGACAGCAGAAGGCACTCCCTCCCTCACCTCAGTCACCTCCTCCTGGGCCTGCTGCACCTTATCCATGCGGCCGGCCAGCTCCCCCTTGGCCTTGGCCTCACGCTTCTTGGCCAAGGTGACCTGTGCGTGCTGCCACGTCTGGAAGGTCTTCACCCTCTCGTGGAACACATCCTGAAGGTGGAATGAATTATTGACTCACTTGTTGTCAGGTATTTTCAATGTACACTCACCCATCATGTTATCATTTTGTATGTAACAGTATATTAACCTATATACAAATACTGGTAATGGAATTTTCACTTAATATGCATAAGTAAATTGAGGTTTTGTTTATGTAGTGTCAATATAGTTTTATTAGCTTTGTGTATATTGAACAATTTTGAATCAAACTAATTCATACACTATACGTACATCCTGTGAAGACGATAAATATTTCAAGAGCTTTCGTGTACTGTAAAATTAGACTTCTGAGGATAGAACTGCTTCCTGACAAATAATAATAATAATAACAACAATAATAATAATAAAATTAATAATAATAATTTTTTTTCTTTCACCCCGAAGGCATAGGAGCGAGTAAGAGTAAGTGTATGTGAATGTGTTTTTGAAGGCACTCGCTCACCTTAACTGCTGCAATCAGTTGGATGTAATCTTTGGTGTTCTCACTCAGCACATAGAAGTCAGCATCAGCCTGGGAGAATAAAAGGGAAAGGGAGTGATGATCAGACACACCAACTTAAGAAAGGAACACATGGGAAAAGGTAAGATAGTGAGCAACACGACTAAAACTTAGGGAGAAAAAAAAATTAAAAGATCAGGATATGGTACAGTTGGATAACACAAGAAGTCAAATTAAAACAACCTCAACAAATGCTGCGAGATAAAGGAGAGATGTAAGATAGCAGGGATAATAAATATGAAATACACAAATAGTTTAACATTTATATGCAACACTAAACAAACCAGTGTGGAAATGAGGAGACTTATATAGGAGTGAGTTCAATGGAATAATGAAGTTAGGTAGACAAGACTTGGCTAACGATGTCAAGTGAAAGGATGATAAAAAAACTATCTGAAAAGTGTCAGAATAACGTCCAATTAACACAGATGGATACATAGGAACATGAACACTACCTTTCAAAATGATCACGATACCTGATAAAAAGACAGAAAAAACCCCCCCAGCTACTAAACAGGGAAGGAAACCAGATGAAAACCCTACCTGTGCATGGTGTATGGTGTGTGTCCTCTCAGTGGACTCAGACAACTGGTGGAGAGCTCGACTAAGAGAAGAGTGTTCCTCCACGCTGCTCAGCACTGCGGTCGCCTTGGCAAACGCTGCAGTGCTTATGGCCAGATCCCGCCTGTAGTTGACTAAGCCTTCCATAGAGGCGTGTAACTTCCTCAGCTGGGCATCAAGACTCTCAATCTGCTGAGTCCTCTCCTCAAACCACTGAGGGCACAGGGCAGCGGGAGGGGATGAGGTAATGTTAAAGTTAATGTAACAGTAAATCACGTTGGAACACTATGCTAATCACTGTTAGTATGGTAGTATTGATTTAATTAGTGGATGATTGAGAGATGACTTATGAGCAGAAATTAAACATAATAATCAATGAATAGTAGTTAAGTATACATTCAAGGTCGCTATGTGAGGAAAATAGATAGATACGGTTATTTGTGGTATAAAAATTGTCATCAGTGTAAACTAGAATGGTTTGTTCTTAAAAAAAAAGAAGTGTAAATCATCTTGAAATATAAGGAGATATTTATGTAAAAACTAGATGGATGTCTCTTTACATAGAATTAAACTGAATCCTTTAGTGCTTTGTGAAGACTGAAAAAAAGGTTTAGTATGAATGTATAATACCGATAGGATTGAAATTTGTACACTTGTGTTAATTAACTAATCTAACTCATATGATGCTACAATGGTTTATATACATGATAATTTAGTTAATACAGATGCATACACGAACAAACACATACACACACCTTGCACACACGCACACACACACACACACACACACAAACAAAAACACAAACACACTTTACCTGTCCCTCCGCCTGGAAGCATGTGAGAGAGGCAGAAAAAAGTGCAACTTAAACACAGTCAAAACAAGGATACAGTGGCCAGGCCTTAGCTTACACTGGTACAGAGGATGTGTGTGTGTGTGTGTGTGTGTGTGTGTGTGTGTGTGTGTGTGTGTGTGTGTGTGTGTGTGTGTGTGTTGGGGTGGGGGGGGGAGGGTGAGGTAACAACAACACAAGCCAACACGAGACACAATGCCAACTCAGCCATAAAAGCCTAAGAAAATACTTTAATAATTCAGGTCCAAGTCTGGGTTATTATTGTTAGTTGCGAGTGATGTGGTCGTGATTTTTTAGGTGAGTGAACGGCAGGTTATTCTACTTACAGAACACAAGCATGGATGTGAGTGACTCTTAGTGGTGAAGGTGACTTATATTAGTGTTGGGTTATGTTCTGTTTAGTGATGTGTTAAAGCACCACACCACAAGCCACTGTACATGCTTACACACATACAAACACACACAGCCCCACATACACCCACATGTCTACACTCATACACTCACACAGCCCATCATACACACACATGCCTGCACTCATACACACACACACACACACACACACACAGTGATCTGATAGACCTAATAAAACTCTACAACTGTCATTATGAATATTTGTTCTAAGACTAATAATAACGCAGTAAAATGAAACTGTATCCTTTTTCCAAAAACATGACTTTCTTCCTCATTTTCTCGAAAGCTATTAGAGATATTGGAAATATCATTGCAGCATCTGATAGATCTAATTAAACTCTACAATTTTGTCTATGAATATTTGCTCTAAGACTAATAATTACGCACTCATACACACACACACAACACAAAGCCCCACATACACACACATGCCTGCACTCAAACACACACACACACTGCTACTGCATGATGTGTATGATAGGTAACATGTATAGTATGTATCATATCTATATGTATCATGTCAATTAGTCTTGTAAAAAATCTTAAACCTCTTTTCAAAAATTTGTGAACTTGTCTAATGATACATGCATCCAAAAAATATTAAGAGGAAAAATAAGTAGGAACATACAGAGTGAATGGGAAAAGAAAAAAAAACAAACACAAAATGCAGAATGTGGAGAATAAAAAGCTGAAAAAGCAAATAAAAGAATATATAACAGAAATAGAGATATGATTACAGTACCGTACTCTATGAAAAAAGAAAACTTAGTGTGACGGTAAGGAAAATGAAGATCACATACGTAACAGAAGGCACGAAAGAGTGAATGAGAGAGAGGAAGGCAACAAGGAAAACAGTAACACCCACACCCACCTGATCACTCTCATCCATCTTAAAGGTCATCTTGTTAACAGTCTCCCCCACACGGTTAAACAGCCGCAGCACACCAGCACTGCTCAGCGCTGAGGTCTGCGTGGCGCGGGGAAGCTCAGCATCTGGAAAAAAAAACACACAGCAAATCAAGGCACACAACCTACCAATATATGGACACTATTTTAAATCACTTATTTCTTACACTAATACTTTTACACCCATAGAACTAAAGATACTTATTCTACAGCCACTCCTTCATCCGCCCACTCCCTCCTTCACCCACTCACCCAGCTCAACAAACTCCCGGAAGTCAGGGTCAGCACGGAGGGTAGAGTGGGCACCGGTCCTATTCATGTAGCGTTCCAGGGCTGCCCGGCGTCTCTCAATGAAGTCTGATGAGCCCGAGTCTGCATTCTTGTCACTGCCGAGCTGTTGAGGTGAAAAGGAAAGGAGTGATGAGGTGGTGAGGATTATATAATGTGCTATTAGTTTTATCTTACGTCAGGTGTTGTTAGGTATTATGTCATAGTTTATATGATGTCTTATTACGAGTCCATGGTACGAGTTTTCACTATTAACCTTTCTCTTTTCTTCCTGCTCTCTCTCTCTCTCTCTCTCTCTCTCTCTCTCTCTCTCTCTCTCTCTCTCTCTCTCTCTCTCTCTCACACCTTAATCTTTGTTGTTCCCATGGCAGACTTTTCAGGGGCAGGTGGGATGACTCGGCCTGAATGGAGGTGCTTCTCAACCAGCTTGCGGTGGAGACCCAGGAAGTCACTGAACCTCCTCATCACACTCCAATGCTTCTTCCTGTGTGTGTGTGTGTGTGTGTGTGTGTGTGTGTGTGTGTGTGTGTGTTGGGATAGGTTGGTGAAGAGGAAAGAAAGTTCAGTTGAGTAAGGGACAAATTTTAGTAGCATAGTTATGATTACATTCTCTCAGTGTTAAGGAAATCAAATATAATCTTCCTCCTCCTCTACTCACCTGAAGTAGGTCACATTGGTCTTCGTGGTGACCTTGTAAGCCATGTAGGAGCTCATGCCGTCCCCTATCTTCTGAGGGTCCGACACAGTGATTTGAATGAACTCGTCACCCCCTTCCCCCTCAGCCTGTGTTGTGAGGATCCGTGTTAGTGCCAAGGAATACCTACAGTGCCATATCTACAGTGCCAGGGTGTGTTTTGAGGGTGGCAGTGACTATCAATTGATTTATAAGTGTCACGTTTTTATCTTGCTAAAATTATATGGGTGGTGATGTTTTTTTGTTTTTTTTGTGAAGTATATATAAGCAGGAGTGACAATAATGACATTTTCAGTTACAAAAAAATGAGTTTGATGGATGTAAAAGGTTAGAAGTTATTTAATACAAGAATAATGTCACAATTGCATCATATAACTTAGGTAAAAAAGAAATCTGTATCTTTTAAAAACCACCGCACCATTTCAGAATTTTTAGTCATTGTTTAAATCTGGTTCCAATGAAGTGAGTGTTTGCTAAAGGTAGACAAGTGCACCTCCACCCCAATGTAGCCACCCACGGAACAGTGCAAGACACATTAAGCTGTGCACCAAGCTTACCCTCACACTCTTTACACTTTACAACTGTCACACAAGCTTCACAGGTGCCATAACGTAGAAAAAAAAAGACCTCCCAAAATTGTTAAGCTTTGGAACAGTGCCACAAATTTGTTTTAAGCTGGTGAAGGTAAATCGTGATGAGACCCAATATGAAGTTTTTTTTTCTTCTTTTTTTTTCTTACTTACAGGAAAATATGTTAAATATAGTGGTAGTGATGGTCTTATGGGAGGATATATTGTGTGCATTTTAAACTTAAATGACAAGCTGTAAGAAAAGAATACATTATAAGTAATAAATTAGCTCCTTTTCTTTGTTTGAACTAAATCAATACTATGGAAAACTGCACTCAAGAGTATTTGTAAGTGTTAGGATATATTAGCCCGGGTCATTTCATGGTGACATCTGACCTAGACTGGTAATGTTATGTTCCTGAGTCTTGGGTATCATTATTAAGCCGCTTATCTCACTACACTGATTCATTAGCATACACTCATACACTGGATGAGATAATGTGTCAGGGAGCCTCGTTGACCACTACTGTGACCTGACCTGACCTAACCTACCCTACACTGGATGAGATAGTGTGCCTTGTTGACCACCAACGTGACCTAACCTAACCTACCCTACACCATGACCTTGAACGTGACAAACCTGGTCTGGGCTGGATCGCGGGATAGCCACAGGGGTGACTGGGGTGGGTGCTGCCGGGGTGATGTTGGGGGTGAGGCTGGGCGTGGCTGTGGGTGTGACAGGCACCACGGGGGGGGTGAGGGGGGCACCCATGGGGGGAAGGATGCTGGAGGGAGGCACTGGGGGTTCAGATGTATCCTGAGGTGCAAGTTGTCCAGGGCAGCAAAATAGAAGCAATTAATAAGGGTATAAGGGAAACAACCTTACACTAATAAGAATAAGTGAAGTAATGGTAGGAATTAATTAAGATAACTAATTACCTCACACCAGACCAATCTAATTAATTACACATCATTACAAACACTTGATGGGAAAAATATATATAAATTAAAATGTGGTATAGAAGGAATACTTTTAAGAGTAGTTGTTAATATAAAGTCACCTAAAGGACCAGGTAGATCGTCACAACAGCCATTTAGGGAAACATTGCCATTACCTCTTAACTACCTGTCAACACCTGGGTTAAATAAATAAATAAATAAAAAGAGCTCCTGTGTGTGAATTAGTGAAGGCAGGAGTGAGGGTGTGAGGGATATTTTACCACACTCAAATTTACGTAACATAACGAACACCCGGGAACAGATCCTTGAGTGCATTTAATAGGATCAAGTTAAGAATGATGACTCTATATACTAATTGGTGCCTCAGGGCTACACAAACACACACCAACAAGGATATCACAGCTCGCTCTCTCACACACACACACACACACACACACAGACACACAATTACCTTTATCTAAACACACACACATAAACACTAATGGAAAAAGGCTCAAAACTAAACCACAACACAACCTAAATAAACTAACTAGACAACCACAACCACAGTAGTAGAGGGAGGGAGGGAGAGGGTGGAGTCAAGATTACCTACAACCTACAACACCACTACTCCTCTTCCTCCCATTGTCACCACCACCACCATCACCACCACCACTAACCTGATTCAGTTGTAGCTTTGGGGAAGACATGGTATCAAAAATATCCGGCTCGTCGGCTTCCTCCTCCAGCGACACTTCCTGAAGGGGGGTAGGGAAGAATGTTGGCTGGCAGGGGAGGGAGGAAGGGGAGAGGGAAAGAGAGAGAAATATGGAGGAGTGCTGGACAGGGGATGAAAGTGTTGATGGGGGGATTGGTGTGTGTGTGTGTGTGTGTGTGTGTGAGATTTATGGTTATTTGTAGTGTTTGTTCTTCAGTGTGATTACAAGAGTAGATTGAGTTTTTTTTTTTTTATTTTCTATAATACTAAGATCTAGGTGCACTAAATCCATTGGTGTGTGTGCTGGAATATCTTGAGTAATTAAGTTCAGATAAATGTGCTTTGTGTTGTGAATTTGTGTACATTCTCATGCTGATGGTGTGGCTCAGAGGTGGATCCAGTTGTATTCTATTATGCGTGTGTGCGGGTGTGTGCGCGCGCGCCTTGTCTTGGCTACCCACCTACTCCAGCAATCACAAAATTCAGTCCCAATTTGTGTTCAGTATGCCTGAGAACATCTATAAACTAACCTTCATTAGATTCTGAGGTGTCAAACTTTTAATGAAATTCAGCAGGAAACTTCTGGTCAATATTTACCGGGTACAAATATAGGAAATCCATTTACGTCACAGAAACATTTTAGTTCCAATTTGTTCATGAAGTTTTCCTGTATGACAAATGGTTTGGGAGAGAGGCAGCAGAAAGCATCCCCCATTATTTTTAATTGTAATTGGGTAACAGTTAAATAAATAGAAACTAAACGATACTTCTAGGGTTTCCTGCATTATTGTAAGGTGGAAGGGTCATCTCTATAATTTCTACACTTGTTGGATGCTACTCTAAATCTGTAGGAACAAAAATTATGATATATCCACAGGAGTGTTTATAAATGCCAGGCAAAAAGTGACATTTGTGTTATATAGATACAAAGATAAACATAAAGTTGTAGATTTCACACTTTATGGAATTATTCTGATCTGATTAATGGCTTTGGTGCCGATGAGAAAAAACGGGAAAACGATATGACCAAATGTAAATAACAATGAGTACGTTATTTGAAGGTCGATAACAAGCTTACTGGATCCACTTCTGAAGGTCATGTTTTGTGCTGTGAAGGTCGTGTTTCTATTCACATTATATACAAAACCTCAACACTTATTGCCTCAACCTACAACCCAGTGCTGGAAATACACTATGATATCTGAGTTTCCTTCCTTCCTTCATTGAAAAAAAAAATACATACTAATCAACCCTGAAAGTTCATAAAAGTTCTGATTACGTACAGTGAAACTAAACTATATATAAAAAAAAAAAAAAATGTATATCTAATCAAAAAAGAGAGAAAAAACATAACTTGAAATATGAATGGAACTTAGCAAAATCAACAACAAAAGTGCTACATCAGTAAAAATAACATTCACACACAAAGATGAATGAGTCTCCGTTCCTACAGCTGCCGTCCATCAGTCAGTCTGTCAGTCAGGAGTAAGTCAGCCACAACCCCACCACACCCTCTAGAAGCCAGCACACCAGCCAGTCAACCACACCAGCACCACACTCACCCATTAGTCAACCATCACACTATGCAGTCCAAAACGAGGCTCACCAAACACAAGGCTCCTAGAAGCTTCACTACCAAACCTCCCCAGCAGCAGAGATAGCCATGCATGCAACACTTCACTACACCCCATGCATGCAATACTTCACTACACCCCATGCATGCAACACTTCACCCATGCACCAGGCTCTATTCTAGCAGCAGTGAGAGCTACACATGCAAAAGCTTGGTGTCACAACTCACAGTCTCCCTCAGGCGTTGTGGTGTGAAGCAGGATGGCGGTGAGGGATGGGGAGGGGAAGGGATGGATGGGGATGATGATGTCAAGATCCATAAGGTTATTAACAAGATGCAAAGCCTTAAAACTATATTAAATCAGTGTGCCGTGAATGCGTTGAGGCGGGATAAAGCAAGGAAGATTGGAATGTTTTCGGTAAAGGAGAGTGTCTTTTATCCTGTTGACAAGGCAGACGGAGGTGATTCTTGAGGAAAAAACATCCTTTATATTAATCTTTATCATTACTCCTTCCTTTACTGTTTACCTGTTTACAAGGCAGACGGAGGTAATTCTTGAGGAAAAACATCCTTTACATCAATCTCTGTTGTTACTCCTTCCTTTACTGTTAAATTCCACTGTTCCTTGGAAGCATAAGGACTCACACAGCCAAATGATGCCAGCGTAAGGGAGTCAGTCTTCTAATAAACAATTTGAATGCATCTACAGTAGTTTTAGATCCAAACAATCAAAAATTTATCAACGCCCATCAATTGTCTTGCTTTAGAGAGTAGAATTCCATTAAGTATTCACAGTACAACCTCTCTGGAGCATCATTTGGGTGTGAGGCGAGAGAGACAAGGCAGAGAAAGAGGAGGAGGAGGATAGAAGATGGAGGAGGAAGGAGTAAGGAGGATAGAAGAAGGTAAGTACAGGGTGAGGCCAAGCAGTCCAAACCTTAGTCTTCACATCATCAAGCGAGATTTCAGTAGTGTCAGTCTCCCCGAGGAAAGTGGGCGGGTCATGCAAGAAGGCGGGGTCAAGGCTGGGGTCAGAGCTGGGGTCAGGAGTTGGGATCACTTCTCCGTCACCCTCTCCCAGGCTAGGCTCGCGGCTACTATGGGAGTGTGGGGTGCCAACTGGTGCCTCTACGGGGGCTGTGAGTGCCTCCTGCTCCTGTGGGGGGGGCATGCAGGGGTGAGGAAGGATGGAGGGGGTGAGGGCTGGGGTGTCCTGCGTGGGGGTGTTGACGGCAGGCTCTTGAGGGTGGGCTGGAGGCAGGGGAGGTTCAGGGGTGGGTGTAGGGTCTAGGTCAAGGAAGGTGCTGGGTGTAGGTTCAAGGTCAAGGAGGGTGGAAGGTGTAGGTTCAAGGTCAAAGAAGGTGCTGGAGGAAGGGTCAGGTAGGGTGCTGGGTGTAGGTTCAAGGTCAAAGAAGGTGCTGGATGTAGGGTCAGGTAGGGTGCTGGGTGTAGGTTCAAGGTCAAAGAAGGTGCTGGAGGAAGGGTCAGGTAGGGTGCTGGATGTAGGTTCAAGGTCAAAGAAGGTGCTGGATGTAGGGTCAGGTAGGGTGCTGGGTGTAGGTTCAAGGTCAAAGAAGGTGCTGGAGGAAGGGTCAGGTAGGGTGCTGGGTGTAGGTTCAAGGTCAAGGTCAAGGAAGGTGCTGGGTGTAGGTTCAAGGTCAAGGTCAAGGTCAAGGAAGGTGCTGGGTGTAGGTTCAAAGTCCAGGATGTTACAGGGTGTAGGTTCAGTGGCAGGGGTGGCGGCGTAGGGTGCAGGTTCTGGGTGAGGCTCAGCGCCGGGTGAGGGTGTGGGTGAGGGTGAGGGGGGCAGAGGGTGCTGGGCTACAGTGCTGACCTGCTGCTTGCCTTCCCCCTCAGCAGGCAGATCTAGGGGTACGGAAGTGAGCTCAGGGCTGCCTCCCTCCGCCACCGCCGACTCAAAGAGGTCAGGGGGGGGTGTGCCAGGGTTGGGGGGCTCAGGGGTGAGGGAGGCAGCAGGTGGGGGAGGCGTGAGGGGGTCTTCAGGGCGACGCTGGTCTTCAGGGGTGGCGGTCGGCTCGCTCACTGGCGACTGCAACAACACGAAGCGGAAAAAACAACCGTTACCTCTACTACAACGGGCGTCATGCAGGCTGCGGGGCGGGGCGGGGCAGGGCGGGGTGTGGCGGGGGAGTGGGCGGGGCACGGGCAGAACGGGTGTGTGGGTTAGTGTGGCGTTAAGTTTTTTTTTTCGTATGTTTAGTTTCAGTTTGGTTTAGGATATTCAAATTGTAATGTGTATCAGTGTTTGTTTGTTTTTTTACGATTTAATTTACTTATATTTTTTAAGCTTGGTGTTAATTAGTTTCCTTTTTGAATGATATGTATTTTGTGTGCATGAATATTATGTTACGTGTTGCCTTTTACAAGTTTTAATTTACAGCTTTCTTTTCTTACTTTGATAGTACTTAGACTTTCATTGATTGTCTCAAATAGAATAAAACTAATTGGTATTCTTAACTGAAGTTTCTACAATGTATTTATTTCACATATGTAAACTGTAATCTTTATATTCATTACATCCAACTAAAATTCGTAAAATCGTTTAACCAAATCAACTCAATAATAACCTATCCACACATATACTAATAATCATTCTTTATATAAATCCTCTCTGACTAAGCATTGCAAAAAATATATACTTCACCAAATTATCTATTAACATAAAAACCTTAACAAGTCTATGAAGAGAGAGTTCAATTAAATGGTGTTGGTGTCGCAAACCCACACACTCAGTGCCGCACCCTACACCGAGACCCCATGCCAGCCCAGCCCAACCCTTGAACATGCTATCTTGCTCACTCTCAACACAGGTAGACAGGTAAGCAAACAGACAGACAGACAGACCAAGTAGTGTTCTGGTTCAAGGTCTGCCTGTGTGTGTGTGTGTGTGTGTGTGTGTGTGCGTATGTGTGTGTGTGCGTGGAAGGCAGAGAGGAGAGTGAGCAAACAGGTGTCAAGAGAACAGAATTGACTGTACGAGAGTGAGTAGCAAGACATAAATTCTATATCAAGGTGGGGGAGAGGGGAGGGGGGAGAATCGGATCACAAACATAGACTATAGACATCTTTTTTTTTATGAGCAAACAGACACGTAGAGGAAATGTCTACATACAGAGTTCAAAATATATATATACATAGATTTTAAATGGAGATATAAAAGATAGATATATTTTAGCATCTTGAGGCAAAATAATAATACAATATGCTCACACAATCTAAAAGTTCACAATGACATGCACAAAGCTAGCAAACTGAGAGAGAGAGAGAGAGAGAGAGAGAGAGAGAGAGAGAGAGAGAGAGAGAGAGAGAGAGAGAGAGAGAGAGAGAGAGAGAGAGAGAGAGAGAGAGAGAGAAAACACAATATACTGCACACTGCCAAACTGTTACAAAGAGATGCAGAACAACATAAAATACACAGCAACACAGCGTGCAAGTGTGACGCCAAGTGCTGTCTCTGTGCTGCTGCTGCTCGGGAAGTAAAGGAAAAACATAAGTCATAATAATAATAATAATAATAATAATAATAATAAAAGAAGGAGAATGTACAAAAAGTAAATAAAATAAAATAAAAGACTGCAGCCTCCTGAAAAGAAAAGAAAAGAAAAGAAAAGAAAAGAAAAAAAAAAAAAAATTAAACTGAAAGCATAAAAACGAGCCACTGCATTTACACTCAAGTTGCATTCATGAAAAAAATAAAATAAAATAAAATAAAATAAAAATACCAGTAAAATAAGTATAAACAAGATATTATAAGGACCAATAAAAGCATAACACACTCCTCTTTTTAGATAATTTCAAGAACCACGTAGATAAATAAATATTGTATAATGTAATTTTTTTCTCGAACATAAGTCTTTCGGACACACAAAAAACCCACACTCACACAAGAGTCAACACATCCTTCCCACACACCCACACACACCCTATCAACACAGCTGCTACCCTTTGAACCTTGTTGTTGTTGTTGTTGTTGTGCTGAGCTGCAACATCAAACAAAACTGAGACAATGAGTAAAATGAGTAAATGAGTGAGTGAGTGAATAAGAAATAAACAAGAACTAGTAATAGAGTAGATAAACTTGACAATAATCACCAAGACACTATAATAATAACAATAATAATAAAAAAATTTTAAATAGAATTACAAAAACTTGACAGGGAACCACCGATCACAACACGAGACCAGACAATAGGTTACAATGACGCACGGATTTACACCACAACAAGCTAAGGGATGAATGAGTGAATGAGTCAGTCAGTGCATTAGGCTACACATGTATAAGGTGGTGGTGGTGTCAAGGTGGCGTAGGGGGTGAGTAAATGAGTTAGCGAGACCTTAAGAGCACCGGGATTTGACGAGAAGAGGTGAGTCGAGTGCCTTGATCCTTGAGGTGGAGAATGCTTGGCTAGTGATGCCCAGACCCCAGAGAAGTGAGTGGTCTGTGGGTTATCGTTATCACCAGCATCACATCACAGTGGGAGGGTAAGGAACAATGAGATAATAAGGGTATTGTTCACCTCATATCATTGGTGTTCTGTTCTGTTCTGGGTGACTGTTCTGGGGGACTGGGTGACTTGTTTTGTTTGTTGGTGGGTGAGGAGATAGCTTCACAGGGATAACTATTGATGGATTGATGACTGTACTCGTAAAATGTATGGTTTGATAAATTATATATATACATTATTTTTTTATTTATTTTATTTTTTTTTTTTACTTCTATTTTTGGATGTTATGTTTACTGTATTTCCTGCCTCAAAAATTACACTTAAAAAATAAAAATAAATAATAATAAAAAAAAAGGTTTATTTGACTCTGATTCCAACTGTTTAAGGAGATTCATTATATCATTATAAAACACCTACAAATAAATGAGGTGGAAATACAGTAATACAACCTCGTTCACCTTTGCATCGCGCGAGGCTTTCATCAGGACATGGCAGTGTGTGGAAGTGTATGGAAGTGTGTGGAAGTGTGAGGAGGTGTGTGGAAGTGTGAGGAAGTGTGTGGAAGTGTGTGGAAGTGTGTGGAAGTGTGAGGAAGTGTGTGGAAGTGTGTGGAAGTGTGAGGAAGTGTGTGGAAGTGTGTGGAAGTGTGAGGAAGTGTGAGGAAGTGTTGTGAGGGATGAATGTTTGAGTAAAAGTATTAATAAAAGTGAGTGTGCTTGCCTTTCCACACCCTGCCAGTCCTTGAGGCAAAGATGCATCCACAGGTTAATGAAAAAGTAGATGTTATGTGGATTCCGAGAGATACTGAAGATAGGAACTGAATATAACATCAGAGGAAATAATAATGAAAGTAATGCAATGGATTTTGAAAAGACACTTAATGACATGAACTGAATTTGATATAACGGATAATAATAATAATGAAAAAAAGTAACACAATGGATTCTGAAAAGACCATTGAACACATGAACTTAATTTGACATCACATAAAAAACATTGAAGAAGAAAGTAGAACAATGAATGACTTATGAGAAAAAAAAAGAAAAAAAAAAGATGTAAAATAAAAATGACACTCACAGAAAATAACAATAAAGAAAGAAAATAGAAATGATGTCAATATATAAAAAAAAATAAATAAATAAATAAATAATAAAAAAAAATGGACGTCTTGTTACACATACATATATTTACATAAACTTTGAGTGAGTGAAATATTAATGCATAGATCATTGATGTGTGAGATGCATGGAGGAGACAAAATGTGCACTGTCATAATGCATTAGTAGAACATAAACCTTATCAAGTCCTGTTATATGTACACAAGTTAGGTTAGTTTAGCATAACAAACGACATTAAAAAAAATATATATAAAGATGTGAGTTTAGTGCAGTTAACCTTGCTGTAAACTGTAATTGATAAGATATTTAATACAATGATGGATATTCTAGACTCAATTACATCAAGTTTATTTATTTATTTACTACCTTATAAGATCACTAAACACACAAACATATATTTCATGAGATAACCAGAAAATTCCATCCAGATATTTCATGAGACAACTAGAAAATTTCATGATATCCAGAAAATTTCATCCAGATATTTCATGAGACATCCAGAAAAAATCACAACTATGCAATATTTTAGTGTCATCCTATATAAGACTGCCATCCTTCAGGTATCCTTCATCTGACTGTCTACTGTACCATCCTATCCTACGATCCTATTCACTATACTTTCCTTAAACATCAACATATCAGAGGAATTTGAGATTATGTATAAATGTATGTATGAATGATGGAGAAAGTGTGTGTGTGTGTGTGTGTGTTTACCTTGTATCCTAAGCAAATAATCATAAGTTAGCAGGTAAAACATAGCCTATTAAACACTAACTTAGACTGATAAATGTCAATGCTACACCTGCCTCGAGATGTCTATAAAAATAGCTGACAAATAACTTATGTCTGTATCCTTGGAACACATATCTGAACAATTATTAAACTCTTAACGACTAATAAGTGGAATTACAATGAGGCTGAGAAATAAAGTGAATATATTTACAACTCACGTCCTCATATAACATAAAAGAGAGAGAGAGAGAGAGAGAGAGAGAGAGAGAGAGAGAGAGAGAGAGAGAGAATATTATAATTAGATACATAATAATACAAAGAGCAGCATCCATAACCACCATGACTGATTCTGTTTTAAAATATATAAATTAGCCATTGTTTTTTTGTGTTCATGTTAAAGTAAAAATACAACCCGTGACACCGCAGTCCAGGTGAAGCCACACAAGGTGAGCAGTGCAATCAATAGTTATATCTTCACAGGTGACATTCCATTCCTCTGTGTTTGGCCTTGATATAAATACAATTAATAGACCTTTACGGAACCATCTTTCATCTTTATATATTATTTCGTTTTATTTATTAATTTGCATCATTTTTGGTTATTATCATACCTTGTTTATTTATTAACTTGCATCATCATCTTTTTTGTATATCATCAAATTTTGTTTATTTGATAATTTGCATCACCTATACAAACATACATTTTACTATACTTACACTTATTTATTCTTTTTTTTTTGTATATGTATAAAATATGCTTCTCAGTTCTCTCATTCTTTATAAAAACATCCAAGTTCAGTTATATTTTCTCTAATAACAAAAAACTCCTCCATTACTCATTACCCTTCAATTAAGTTTTTGCAATAACTATAATATAATACATCACCTACACCTTAATTTTGACACCTCTTGATACTGCAAATATGAAAATCAAGCACCATTTAGTAAGGTTAGGTTAGGTTAGGTTAGATCCACACCAGAAGGGAAGGAAAATGGTAATAAGTTGGTATGGGAGACTAACCTAAGTATTGTGTGTTTATCAAGTCTCCTAACAGCCACGTACAGTCTCCTAACAGCCACATACAGTCTCCTAACAGCCATGTACAGTCTCCTAACAGCCACGTACAGTCTCCTAACAGCCACGTACAGTCTCCTAACAGCTATGTACAGTCTCCTAACAGCTATGTAGTCTCCTAACAGCCACATACAGTCTCCTAACAGCCATGTACAGTCTCCTAATAGCCACATACAGTCTCCTAATAGCCATGTACAGTCTCCTAATAGCCACATACAGTCTCCTAACGGCCACATACAGTCTGCTAACAGCCACATAGTCTCCTAACAGCCACATACAGTCACCTAACAGCCACATACAGTCTGCTAATAGCCACGTACAGTCTCCTAACAGCCACATACAGTCTCCTAACAGCCACGTAGTCACCTAACAGCCACATACACTCTCCTAACAGTCACATAGTCACCTAACCAGTACAATTTCCTAACAGCCCCCCAAATTGAACCTAACTGCACATAACCACTTAACTAACAACTAACTATATATCACTAATTTTAACTCTGCTGTGATGCTGTTAAGGTTACATCACTAAGATAAATGATTGGGCATGACCTTGTAACAGTCTGGGTATGGGATTGGTAGTTAAGGGAGAAAAGATTGGAGATAAAGGAATAGGGGATAACGGAGAAGGAATAGGGGATAGGGATAAAGAATAGGGGATAAGAAATAAGGATAAGGAAAAGGGAGAAGGAATAAGGGAATAAAGATAGGGAATAGAATATGGATAGGAATAGGGAATATGGATAGGGATAAGGAATAGAGGATAGGAATAAGGGATAGTAGTAGTTATGGTAAAGATTCGTTGTGGTGACGTGTGACCATATCTCGTTTTCTGTTTTCTTTGCAAGCATTACTTCTTTTTTTTTCATAGAGTGTGTGTTTGTTTGTAAGGAAAAAGGGTGAGGGTGTTGGGGCACACCCACTAGAGCTTTGAGTTAATTATGATTATTATGTGACAGGCTGGGGCGTCTGGGGTGCCTTGTCTCCCCAGCTATGAGGTTATTACATGATTTCTGTTTAGGTTAGGTTGGGGGGTCTAGGGAGGCTTGCACCCCCCCTCCCCATTAGAAGCTTATTAAGTGAGTTCAGTTTAGGTTAAGCTATGTTAGGTCGGGGGTGTCTGGGTGCCTTGCCCCCCAGTACAGAGGTCATTACGTGAGTTTAGTTTAGTTTAGGTTTGGGGGCGTACGGTGTGGGGGGGGGTGTGGTAATTAAGCTTTTTATTTTTTGTTACCCCCAAAACTACGTTTTTCACCCTACACCCCTGCCTTCCCAAGTGGCCCTCGAACTTGTTGGTTATAGGAATAATAAGAAGAAAACAGGGGACGACCAGTAGTTATGGAGATTTACTAAAAGGTTATTACGTGAGTTCTGTTTAGATAAGGTTAATTTTTTAATTAGGTCCCGCAGAGGGCCGCTCTCGGACACCATAATGTGCGGGGGACTCAAGGGACTTGGGTAGGATTAGGATAATGGTTAGGATAAGGATAGGGAATCGGATTAGGTAAAGGGGCAGGATAAGGATTAGGATTACGATAGGTTAGGTTAGGTTTGGGGCGTCTGGGGGGACTTGCCCCCCCAGCTAAGAGGTTATTACGCGAGTTCTGTTTAGGTTAGGTTTCGTGAGCCAGGTGTAATCAGGTGGTTAGATGCTGCCCAAAAAACACAATCATTTATCACTTAAAAAAAAAAGAAGATAAAAACGATATAACACAGAAATTAAGACGTATAAATCTAACACTTTATTACATCGTGCATAGCTTACCTGGACGGCTGAGGAGAAGAGGTCATCATTGTCGTCTTCCCTGTCGTCGTTGAAGAGTGGAGGAGGTTCGCGGGAGTCTGCCATGGCGCTAGGAGGAGTGGTGATAAGTGGAGGTGTGTCTGCCTCCCTCAGCTGCTGCCGCCATACTGTCTCCACCCACCAGCTGATCTACTTGTACCCTTACATCCGCCATCTTGATACTCCGTTTTATCATTTATTGTAGTTTAGATTGGTAATGACTATGTTTATCCTCCGTTTTATTTGTTTGTTTTATTGTGTTTTTAGTTTGGTAATGTATGGGATGTGTGGGTTTAGTTGTTGTGATGTTGTGTTGTTATATAGCAGTTGCCTCCCACGACCACCTGTCATCCGCCATCTTGCTTTGCTCATGTGACCACTGTTATGATTTTTTTTTCTATATTTTGTTGCCATGTAATTTGCGGCTTTGATAAAAATAGATAATAAAGTATATATCAAATAATTCCTATGTACATTATCTCCGCTGCATAAGGTTATATAAGACAGGAAATTGGTTATAAGTGGTTTGATTCTACTACCAATTTACAGGAATTATATTTTCTACATACCTATATAGTTATTTGTATACATTAAACAATAACATAAAGTATATTGAATAGTTTAAAATCAAATTTAGAATAATATTACTTCAAAAACTGGAAAATTTTAATGCGAACATAATTATATATATTTTACATACATACAAAGATGCATCACATATAACTAGTAGACACAAAATTATAGGTATTATATTACATAACTTAAGAGACAATGTACTTCAAAAACATTATATTCAAGTCATGAACAACAAAATAAAATCATCATACATGAAATAATCTTAAAATTGGGACATAAACAAACAACAAACCATATATATAATAATAATTCCATGTCTTTACCATCTTTCAAACATCAAACTAACAATATAATATAGAGACATTTAACAGGAAAAAATATTTGAGATACGATAAAACAGAATATAAATAAGAACACAAATAATACAATGGAGTCGCCGTAGGGACAAGGAAGTTCACTGTCTTATTTATCATTAATTTAACGTGTATGGCGATGCAACACTAGATAATTGACGCTAATTACACACCAGGATCATTAACACTACTACTACAATGAACACCTGGATGGAGGACTAAGCGAGCGACGCTTAATTAACTAAAATGACAGGTAAGTTCACGTATTTTCACCTTTGATGCAAATTTTTTTTTCTTACGATATTTCTTAATTCAATGTTTGGAGAAAAAAATGTTTGATAAATCTGCAGAACAACGCTTCCAAACCGATCAGAGTAATTATTGTTACTGTACACAGGAAACTTACTGTAGCTACTGAACATCTGTGAAGGATTTAGTGAGGGAAGGGATACGCCCCCCCCGGACCCACCCAACCTAACCCAACCTAACCTAACCTAACTGGATCCCGCTGACGACACAACCTTATTCACACTCACCATTATCTGTGTGTGGAGTTATTAATGACCTTATTACTCCCTGAAACCATATACTAATACTCTTTAATGAAGTCTAAGTGATATTAACAAATTCCTTCCTTGCAGTGTGGTGAGAAGACATGAACAAGAATGGAGGAGGAGGCAGTGGGGGTGAAGGTGGAGGAGGAGGAGGCGGAGGAGGAGGAGGAGGAGGAAGAGAAGGTGGAAGTGGTGGGGATGTAGCCGCCTCCTCCTCTTCCCCTACCATAAGACCAGCATATCCCCAGGGTGAAGGGGGGGTGGAGGGGGTGACAGGAGTGCCCCCCAACATGGCAGCCGCATACCCCCTCACACAGGCTGGGGGGGGAGGGGGTGGTTACTATTACTCCCCAATCCTTAACTCCCAACAGTCACTCCTACGCCCCATCATGACTGCCCAGCCCCCCCTCTACTCCCCCCTCCTGGCCCCCCCTCCCCCTCCCCCGCCACACCAGCAGCACCCCTCCTACCCCATGCCCCCACACCCGTCACCCTCCGCAGGTTTGTTTTTTGGGTCTCTCTCTCTCTCTCTCTCTCTCTCTCGTGACTCTCATTTTTGTCTTTATCTCAGTTTTTTTTTCATACATAGTACTTTGTTTTGAATTTTATATATACTTGTAAACACTTTTGTTTGATTTTTTATTATTAATTTTTTAATACACTTTTTGGTTGAATATTATATAGTTTTAACAGATGAGTGAATATAATCTTTTTTTCAATTGGTGGTCACGGCTGCCTCACTCACTCACTCACTCACTCACTCACTCACTCACTCACTCACTCACTCACTCACTCACTCACTCACTCACCCACCCACTCACCCACTCACTCACTCACTCACTCACTCACTCACTCACTCACTCACTCACTCACTCACTCACTCACTCACTCACCACCCACCCACTCACCACTCACACACACCCACTCACCCACTCATCCACCTGCCTCGTCTAACCTCACAGGCACAACCTACTTGGCCAACCTGAGTGAGAGCATGCGTGGTGGCCTGGCGGAGGTGGTGCCTGAGGGCGGGGCGGCGGGGCGGCAGTGTGGCCCCGCAGTGCCACACCCTTGCTGGGAGGATACCCGGACGCCCCACGACCAACGCACCTTTGACGATTACACCCGCATGGGGATGTATGGCCCTGAGGATGGGGTGGCGGGGCGGGGCTGGGAGGGTATGGGGCCGTGTGGGGTCGGGGCATCAACCTCAGCCTCCTCCCGCCCCGCAGCCTCCCACAACCCCATGGCACACCCCTACACCTACACCTACACAGACTGCAGACTGGAGGGGGGCTGGAACAAGTGCATGGTAGGGGGTGGGGGGGTAGGGGAGGGATTCACCGGGGCAGAGCAGCAGGTGGAAGGAGGTCAGGTGAAGCCCCGTCTACCCCCAGGACACTCCCACTCCCTCCCTGTCACTATGGGGGTGGTGGACCCTTCCATGCCCCGCACACACACACACTATGAGTACCAGCCCATCCCCGGGGCTCCCTTCCTCCCTTACTTTGCCTCCCTCAATTACCAGCAGGAGCCCCGTGCTGACGGCCGCCCTGCACACCGACCCGACTCCCTGGTAAGTTGACACAAAAAACATTGTGTCTTTAAACATATATATATATATATATATATATATATATATATTACATTAAAAAGGTACATTAACAAGGGCAAACAAAAATAGGTTAAAAAAAAAAAAAAACACTTGGCGCCAGACCCTGTACAGAGAACAGTAGGAGAATAGAAGCAAGGGGTAGAGGTCCAGTTAATATTAAAGGTGTCCTGACACTCCTCTTTTGAAAGAATTTAAGTCATAGGCAGGTGGAAAAACAGACAAAGGAAGAGAGTTCCAGAGTTTACCAGTGTAAGGGACGAAAGAGTGAAGATACTGGTTAACTCTTGCATTAGAAAGATGGACAGAATAGGGATGAAAATAAGTAGAAAGTCTTGTGCAGCGAGGCCACAGGAGGGGTGGAGGCATGCAGTTAGCAAGTTCAGAAGAGCAGTCAGCATGAAAATAGCAGTAGAAGATAGATAAAGATGCAACATTGCGTCGGTGACTTAAAGGACTGTATTCTTAGTCCCGTCGGGTCCCGCAGATATTCAAATGTTCCCGCCTCCTGGCCGCATATTCACCAATTGGCAAGCGAGTACCGTACGGTACTCCCTTCCAATTGGTGAATATGGTTCCGGGAGGCGGGAACATTTGAATATCCGCGGGACCCGACGGGACTAAGAATACGGCCCAAAGAATCAAGACAGTTAGTTAGAGGAGGAGAGTTGATGAAGTGAAAAGCTTTAGATTACACCCTGTTTAGTAAAACTGTGTGAGTTGAGCCCCCCCCAGACATGTGAGCCATACTCCATACATGGGCGGATAAGGGCCCTGTACAGAGCAAGCAGCTGGAAGGGAGAGAAAAATGGACGCAGACGCCATAGGACACCTAACTTCTTGGAAGCTGATTTAGCAAGAGTAGAGATATGAAATTGCCAGTTTAGATTTTTAGTAAAGGATAGACTGAGTGTGTTTAATGTAGAGGAAAGGGCCAGTTGAGTGTCATTGAAGAAGAGGGGATAGTTATCTGGAAGGTTATGTTGAGTAGATAGTTGTAGAAATTGAGTTTTTGAGGCATTGAACAGAACCAGGTTTGCTCTGCCCCAATCAGAAACTAGTGAAAGATCAGAAGTTAAGCGTCCTATAGCATCTCGCCTTGAATCATTTAATTCTTGTTGGGTTGGGCGTCTGTTGTACGATGTTGAAAAATGCAAGGTGGTGTCATCAGCATAGGAGTGGATAGGGCATTGAGTCAGATTTAGGAGATCATTGATGAATAATAGAAAGAGAGTAAGCAATAGGACAGAATCCTGAGGAACACCACTGTTGATAGTTTTAGGAGAAGAACAGTGACCGTCCACTACAACAGCAATAGAACGGTCGGAAAGGAAACTAGAGATGAAGGTACAGAGAGAAGGATAGAATCTGTAGGAGAGTAGTTTAGAAATTAAAGATTTATGCCAGACTCTATCGAAGGCTTTCGATATGTCGAGGCCGACAGCAAAGGTTTCACCGAAGTCCCTAAAAGAGGATGACCAAGATTCAGTTAGAAAAGCAAGATCACCAGTAGACTGGCCTTTCCGGAAACCATACTGGCAATCAGAGAGAAGGTTGTGAGCTGATAGATGCCTCATTATCTTCTTGTTAAGGACAGACTCAAAGGCTTTAGAAAGGCAGGAAATCAAAGCTATAGGGCGGTAGTTAGAAGGATTGGAGCGGTCACCCTTTTTAGGGACAGGTTGAATGTGAGCAAACTTCCAGCAAGAAGGATAGGTAGAAGTAGAGAGACACAGACAAAAGAATTTGACCAGGCAGTGAGCAAGCTTGGAAGCACAGTTTTTGAGAACAACAGGAGGAACTCCATCCGGACTGTAAGCCTTCCAAAAATCAAGGGTCAGAGAGGGCATGGAAAAAGTCATAATGAAGAATGTTAGTTTTAGGGATGAAGTAGTCAGAGGGTGGAGGAGTAGGAGGAATATGCCCAGTATCATCCAAAAGAGCCTAACGGTTAGGAAAGTTTGACAGAGTAAGCTGAAGGGTTGGAAGTACGTGATGGCATATGTTTTTTCCCTTATCCTAACTGCATTCTTTCCCCTTCTTGTTGATATTACAGGACTGTGATGGTGGTGGAGGAGGTGAAAGTCAACTGCCCCAAACAAGGCCTCTGGAAAAGATGCCGACAGCTCCTCTCCTACTCCCACCCCATGACACTCTGCCACTCCCTCTGTCAGCCTCCTCATCCTCCTCCTCCTCCCCCTCTTCTTCTGTAGCCACTCCATCCTCATCCTCATCTTCCTCTCAGCCACAGTCTCACCCCAACACTTCCACCCATAACTCAGCCCACTCACACATCTCCACCCACAACACCACACACCCCACAACACATCCACATTCCACCACACAGCCCACAGCTCAATCTCACAACACCACACAGTCCACAGCCCACCTTCACACCACCACAGCCCACAATCACACCGCCACAGCCCACCCTCACACCGCCACACAGCCCACAGCCCACCCCCACATTACCACAGCCCATACTCACACTGCCACACAGCCCACAGCCCGCTCCCACATTACCACATCCCATCCTAACTCAACCACACAGTCCCCAGCCCACCTTCACACCACCACAGCCCACAATCACACCACTACAGCCCACCCTCACACTGCCGCACAGCCCACAGCCCACCTCCACATTACCACAGCCCACCATAACTCAACCATACAGTCCCAAGCCCACCTTCACACCACCACAGCCCACAATCACACCGCTACACAGCCCGCAGCCCACCCTAACATTACCACAGCCCACCCTAACTCAACCGCACAACCCACAGCCCACCTTCACACTACCACACAGCCCACAGCCCACCACAATTCTTCCACACAGCCCACAGCCCACCCTAACTCAACCACACAGCCGACAGCCCACCCAAATTCTTCCACACAGTCCACAGCCCACCCTCATATTACCACAGCCCACAATAACTCAACCACACAACCCACACCCCACCCTAACATTACCACAGCCCACCCTCACACCACCACACAGCCCACAGCCCACCTCCATTCTTCCACACAGCCCACAGCCCATCCACACACAACAACACAACATACAACCCACAGTCATACCACCACAGCCCACCATCAAAACACCACACAGCCCACAGCCCACCCACATTCTTCCACACAACCCACAGCCCACCCTCATATTACCACAACTCACCCTAACTCAACCACACAACCCACAGTTCAACCTCATAGTACCACACAGCCCACAGCCCACTCCCACACCACCACAGCCCACCCTCACACCACAACACGACCCTCAACCCAACCCCACACCACCACACAACCAACAGCCCACCCACACACCACGATAGCCCACGCCCACACTACCACACAGCCCACAGTCCACCCACACACCACAACACGACCCTCAACCCAACTCCACACTACCACACAGCACACAGCCCACCCACACAACACCACACAACCAACAACCCACCCACACACCACCACACAGCCCACAGCCCACCCACACACCACGATAGCCCACAGCCACACTACCACACAGCCCACAGCCCACTCACACAACACCACACAACCAACAGCCCACCCACACACCACCACACAGCCCACAGCCTACCCACACACCACGATAGCCCACACTACCCACAGCCCACTCACACAACACACACACCAACAGCCCACCCACACACCACCACACAGCCCACAGCCTACCCACACACCACGATAGCCCACTCCCACACTACCAAACAACCCACAGCTCACCCACACACCACCACACAGCCCACAGCCCACCCACACAGCACGGTAGCTCACCCACACACCACCACACAGCCCACAGCCCACCCACAGCACGAGCTCACCCACACACCACCACACAGCCCACACCCCACCCACACACCACCACACAGCCCACAGCCCACCCACACACCACGATAGCCCACCCACACACCACCACACAGACCACAGCTCACCCACACACCACCACACAGCCCACACCCCACCCGCACACCACGGTAGCCCACCCACACACCACCACACAGGCCACAGCCCACCCACACACCACCACACAGCCCACAGCCCACCCACACACCACCACACAGCCCATGCCCACCCACACACCACCACACAGCACACAGCCCACCCACACACCACCACACAGCCACAGCCCACCCACACACCACTACACAGCCCACAGCCCACCCACACACCACCACACAGCCCACAGCCCACCCACACACCAACACACAGCCCACAGCCCACCCACACACCACTACACAACCACAGCCCCACCCACACACCACCATACAGCCCACAGCCCACCCACACACCACCACACAGCCCACAGCCCACGCACACACCACTACACAGCCCACAGCCCACCCACACACCACCACACAGCCCACACCCCACCCACACACCACCACACAGGCCACAGCCCACCCACACACCACCACACAGCCCACAGCCCACCCACACACCACCACACAGGCCACAGCCCACCCACACACCACCACACAGGCCACAGCCCACCCACACACCACCACACAGCCCATAGTCCACCCACACACCACCACACAGCCCACAGCTCACCCACACTCCACCACACAGCCCACAGCCCACCCTCACACCACCACACCCCACCCACACACCACCATACAGCCCACAGCCCACCCACACACCACCACACAGCCCACAGCCCACCCACACACCACCACACAGCCGACAGTCCACCCACACTCCACCACACAGCCCACAGCCCACCCACACACCACCACACAGCCCACAGCCCACCCACACACCACCACACAGCCCACAGCCCACCCTCACACCACCACACAGCACACAGCCCCACCTACATACCACTACACAGCCCACAGCCCACCCACACACCACCACACAGCCCACAGCCCACCCACACACCACTACACAGCCCACAGCCCACCCACACACCACCACACAGCCCACAGCCCACCCTCACACCACCACACAGCACACAGCCCACCCTACATACCACCACACAGCCCACAGCCCACCCACACACCACTACACAGCCCACAGCCCACCCACACACCACAACACAGCCCACAGCCCACCCACACACCACTACACAGCCCACAGCCCACCCACACACCACCACACAGCCCACAGCCCACCCTCACACTGCCTCTCAACTGGAATGCATCTCTCAGACCAAAAGTGAACTGATTGAGGTAAGAATCTTTCAATTATGAGCAAAAATCTGAATCTGAACAAATTTTGATGACGAATAATTTGCAATATTTTTTATCTATTTTTTTGGTATGATGGCTTTATAGTAGTGACGGGACAGTTAATGTAGACCAGACTCCACTTGGGTGTTGGTGATCATTACACCTTACCAGTTAAACCATAATAATGATCACCAAGGTAGAAGTAGAGTTTGGTTAATGTTCACTCTCACATCACTACAAAGGGAGATGTCATAAGTCACATTTTATTTAATATTCATACGAGTTCATTGTAGGAGAAGCTTGTATTCTGTTCATTACCAGTTATTATTGTTTTGTTGATGATGATAAGTATCTTGACTCCTCCTCCAGGTTAGTTGTCAAATGAGGTATAAGAAGAAGGAATCTGAGGCTAGGACCAGCTCGTGTCAAGAAAATGAGGAAGGAACACAACAACAACAACAACAGGAAGAAGTGGTATCCTCACTCCCTTGCTCCTCAAACACACTCCCACTTACCAAGGCAAGTATACACCCTTCAATTGGTGAGGCAGTAGTACAGGGTCAGCGTTCGGGTATGGGATCCTAGGGTCCCGGGTTCAATCCCCCGATATCTGCTGGCCACTTGTCATTATTTGGTATTACCGCCGAGTGGCTAAAGACTACTCACATTGCTGCTATACTGTCCTCAAACGGGACTTACAATGTTTACGTATATGCATTTGAGGCTGTAGCAGCAATAAGCCTCTCATCGTTCTCAACATATTCAAGAGAGAACGTAAACATTCGAGGCGTCACTATAAAAGATCTAAAAACCTACGCCAAATAACAGGCAAGAGGCAAGCCTACTGGTGCCAACAGTTTGTATTATAGAAAAAAAAAAAAAGTTGAGTTGCTGATCGGGAATTAGCTTTTGTAACAAATTGATTTCCCATTTAGTCCGTTAAAATAAGGTTTGAGTGTACTTCTAAATACTTATAGAAGAATGTATGGAGAGAGAGAGAGAGAGAGAGAGAGAGAGAGAGAGAGAGAGAGAGAGAGAGAGAGAGAGAGAGAGAGAGAGACACACACCTGGAAACTATTGAATTGCAGCTATATAGGGACAAAGATAGATAGTACAGTACACACTATTGATATCCTCATGTAGGTATTCTATTTAATTGAGTGAGTTATCACTGCGGAGATAAAACTTTGAAGTCCATCATAACTTTGGAGAAAAACCCGGAGTAGATAACCGTTTGTTTTAATGTGATTTCATGCAATGTTGTGATAGGTTCATCTATACCACACTTATTTCCATCACTCCTAAGGTTACTGATTCCTTACTGGTGTTTGCAGGAGGCTGATGGATCATCCTACAAGAAAAAGAATGCAAGGGAACACTCCTCTCTCACAGCAGGGGAGGAGGAGGATGAAGGGGATGTGTGCTTGGTGTGTGACTCCCCCACCGCCACCACCACCGCCCCTGACACCACCACCACCACCTCCATCACCCACCACCACAACAGTGAGGCAGGCGGGGTGGCGGCGTGCCCTATGGACTCTGTTATTACTGTGATGTCCAAGGTCAGTATCAAACATAAGAACATAAGGAAATAATTAGGCTGCAAGAGGCCAGTTGACCTACACAAGGCAGCTCCTGTGCACCTAACACTTACCTAAGATTTTCTTCATCCATTGATAGATAGAATTGTGGGAAACCTGTTACTTTGTTTGTGGGTGCTTCCTTACCTGATCCAGTGTGTTTAAGGTGGAGTGTGATTGCAGGTGAGTGTTGGGGACAAGCTGAGTGGTCTGCTGGGCCTGGTGCTGCCTCGCCACCTCCTCCACACCAACACCATTTGTGGGAAGTGTTTCCACCTGGTCAATGAGGTGGATGTACTGGAACACCGACTAGCCCTCTACAGGTAAGGTTATGGACTATTTTTAACACCACACCCACACCCATACCCACATCCACACCCACCACCATTAGTCTTGTAACTATTATCATTATTATTGTTATTACTATTATTAGTAGTAGTAGTCTTGTAACATTATATTGATTTGCAAGATTAACTATATTTCTTAAGTCTTCCTCTCATTCTCTTTTTTTTTTTTTGTGTGTGTGTGTGTGTGTGTGTGTGTGTGTGCAGGAAGTATCTCATCACCAACGTAGAAGGGAACTGTAAGAAGAGAGGCATTGGTCTGGCAGCCCTCCACCATCTCCACCAACAACAGCAGATGCAGCAGCAACAACAACAGCAACAACAACAACAGCAGCAACAGCAGCAACAACAGCAGCAGCAGCAACAGCAGCAGCAACAGCAACAGCAGCAGCAACAACAACAGCAACAACAGCAGCAGCAGCAGCAGCAACTCCACCATCACCATATGTCTCAGTTACAGCAATCACAGCAACAACAACAACAACTACAGCACATACAACAACAACAACAGCAGCAACAACAAGAGCAACATCAACAACAACAACAACAGCAGCAGCAGCAGCAGCAGCAGCAGGAACAGCAGCAGCAGCAGCAGGTAGTGGCACAGTACCACTCTTCACAGCAGCTGTACCCACATCCCCATCAACAAGAAGAATTTATGCATCAAAACATACAACACTACATGCCGATGCAACAGTTATCCCTTCACCAACACCACCACCACCACCATCACCACCACCAACAGCAACAACAGCAACAGCAGCAACAACAACAGCAGCAGCAACAGCACACTTTAATTCATCACCAGCAACAAGAACAGCCACAGCCACAGCCACAACCAACACAGCAGCAGCAACAGCAACAACACCAAACCCACAATCAACACCACTACCACCACCATCAACTCCCCCAGCAGCAGACACACCCACACCCCTCCACCACCACCACCACCTCCTCCACCACCATTGCTGTTGCCTCGGCTCTCCACCTCCTCCACGACAAGCCTCAACTCCCCCCCCAGCCCATCAACCACCCAGTCACTCAACTAGAACCACAACAGTCACTCAGTAAACCACCCAGTCAGATAGAAACACAGGAAGGACAGATCAGTCAAGCGGTGTCTCAGCAGCAGTCAGCAGGTCAGCAGGTCGCCACCAAGCCAAGCAGCAGTGATAATACTATGGTGTTTGTTGACTGTGAGATTGACATTGAGGACTGCGATAGTAACCTGATTGGTGAAGCTCCGTTGGTGGCAGGGAAAGGAAGCACCAGTGAATGTGAGAGTCAGGCGGACCACAAACCTGAGGACGAGGAAGAGGAAGAGGAGGAGGAAGATGACGATGAAGAGGAAGAAGTAGAAGAGGAGGAGGAGGAGGAAGAGGAAGATGAGGAAGAAGAGGATGATGAGGAGGATGAAGAAGAGGAAGAGAATAAGTTGATAGTGTTGTCAGTGCATGATGAGAGTGTTGAGGCCGAGCCCATGCCTCTCACCGTGGCCCAAGACAACCCTGAGGCCGAGCACAGTGTGGAGGAGGCACCCATCACCCACCCATGTCCAGACACCAACGAACAAACACTGGAACAAAACAACACAACACAAACCACTCATGAAAACACTCCTGCAGAGGAAACCCCACCCAAGGATCCACCCCCTGTAGAGGCAGAGGAGGAGGAGGAGGAGGAAGAGTTCCATCGTGTTGAAGAGGATGCCACTGAGTACCACAAGCCAACGCTGCTCACCAAGAACACCAAGACCAAGAAGCACGCCAAGCTGCAGATCTGCCGCCAATGTGACCAAGTGTTCTCCAACAGACAGGCGCTGGTCAGGCACATAGAGAGGCGACACAAGGCATATGCATTCCACTTCAGCTGCGACACTTGCCGAAAGAAATTCAGCTCTGAGCGAGCCCTGGCCAGACACGTTCAGCTGCACAAGACATACCCGTGTAAGCTGTGCGACAACATATTCCTGAGGAAAGCCAAGCTGAAGAAGCATCTTGAGCAGCACACACAGGAGAGTCTTGGGTGCAAGGTGTGTGGCAAGGAGTGTTCCTCCCTACAGGCACTCATTTCACACATCAAGACCCACGCAGCTGGTGCCAAGAAGACACACACCTGTCAAGTCTGCTCAAAAACCTTTGCCAGCAACAGGAACCTCAAGGTACACATCCGCACCCACACAGGTGAACGGCCCTTCGCCTGTGACAACTGTGGCCGCACCTTTGCCCACCGCAGCAACATGCAGGCCCACCGTGACGCCTGCACGGGCCAGTACACCTTCCACTGTCAGGTGTGCGGCCGAGGCTTTGCACTGGAGTCAGTGTACCGGCGCCACCTGGCAGAACACGAAGGTCACTACGCCCACCGCTGCACCGTGTGCAAGAAGGGCTTCAGTAAGGCTTCAGGGCTGCAGTCCCACCTGGCCATCCACAACAGCCAGCGGCCTACATTTCCCTGCCAGGTGTGTGGCCACACCCTGTCCACGGCCTCGGGCCTCAGCGCACACATGGCCAGCCATGCGGGCAAGAGTGGAAAGGCGTGTCGGGTGTGCGGGAAGGTCCTGGCGCGCGCCTCAGACCTGCGTGACCACCTGGACCGTCACGCCGGCAACAGGACCCACCAGTGCCAGGTGTGCAGCGAGGCTTTCTTCTACCGCTCCAACTTGAGTCACCACATGCGCACCGCACACCACATGCGCCGCCCACACGTGTGCTCACTCTGCAACCGCTCCTTCTCCTCCGCCTACAACCACAAGCTGCACCTCAGGACACACAGCGGGGAGCGGCCACACCAATGCAAGTCCTGCGGCAAGTCCTTCACCACCAAGGCTAACTACAACAGACACCTCAAGTGTCACGTGACCCAGGCCATGACGCCCCTCAGTGCTGCCACAGAGTGAGGTGTGTCTAGGGTGCAGGGTGTGTTGCTGGGGCTGTGTTGGGGTGAAGGTGAAAGCAGTGGTGATGGTATGGTACAATCTGTGATAATGAATAATGTCTGCTACAAGTTTGTGTTGGAAGGGAGACCACTAAGACCCGGAACTAGTCAAAACGTTTTTATGTATATATGAATTAATGTTAGAATATTTTTTAATTACATTATTGTATTTTTATTGATTATATTTTTATGACTATATACATATACTTGTTTTCCATTTGTTTGTTAACCCCAAAAGGAGTGACTGACTGCCTTGCCAACACTACCCAGGAACCCAACACCTACACAGCACTCAGTATTAGTAGTGGAAACACACTCAATACTCTACAGATTCCATCACTTTCTACATCACACACTTACAGAAGATAAGTGAAATGATGCCAGTGGAAGAAAAACAAACCTGATATACTTCACAACTCATTAATACAGAAGTGCACAAAGGATTCCATACAGTCTTGAATCATGACACCATACAAAAAACGGATCCAATACCCTTCCATTAAGTTAGTATATGAACCAAAACCATTAAAACACTGAATCATAATTACAAAATCTACCTTAACTTTGTCACTCGCGTACCAGACAGACCTGATCTCATTTATTGAAGTATACATGAAGTCAACTATACATTGGGAATACATCAATGGTGTCCTGAGGTGTGTGTATGATGAGACTTCCTTCTGCTACCCATCACCTCAACCTCTGTCTCGTGTCCTGTGTGCCAGAACAAAAACACAATGAACTCCTGGGAAATAATGTCACTAATGCTACAATAATACATAAACAGGTATTATATTAACTTGATAGCGTTAATGATACCTAATAAAGGGTAGAATGTGTTTGGCTACAGCAAGATCAGCTCTGCGGGAAAATTAAACAAGACAAAGCCACCTGTGTTTGAGTTAGTCTGTAAAGAGCTGCCTGCAACTATGATTCAAAGCTGAGAGGAGTTAAATAATAGACTCTAGGCTATGTGCTAAGGATGCTACTACTACACCTTTACATTGATCATCATTTTTTTACTAGTACTGAAAAATTACTTTCTATCCAAATCAAAACCGATAAAACCAAAATGTGAGGTTATTCCATAATTCTACAATCACCATCAATACTACTGAATATTAACGACTTTCTATCTACATTAAACCTTACAAAGTGTGACGTAATAAGTTAGTGGGAAAGACATACAGTTTCATGACATCCTCCTCCACTGACCTTGCTGAGCGGAGGCCCAGCACGTGGTAGGTAAGCGAGGATGTACCCGCCCACCTTCCATGACCCTGTGCTCCCCTCTCAAGCCTCCTGGAAGTCCTCTGTGTGGGGCGTGGTGCCGGTGACTCTGAAGAAAATATGTTTTTCATCCACGTAAAAAAAAAAGTAATAATTAAGACTTCACTCTCAAAGAAAAGAAAGAAAAGGTACTTGTGTGGAAAGGATAATCCCTTGAGGAACAGGATTCAGGGAGAGGAGCTGCAGGGTAACTATTCTTAATTGGGTGAGGGACAGGGACAGGGGATAACTATTTTAATTGGATGAAGGCAAGGTTAGCTATGTATGCATTTTTAATTGGGTGAGATCGGGGTAGAGCCAGGTAACTATATCTAATTAGCTGAGGGAGAAAGTTGTTTTTCCTGGCAAGCTCATGGACTGGATTTCTCCTCACTTTCCCTCACCTACAAACCTAATCTGACACAGTGACATGAACACACATCACCGTCCTTGCATCTCCTCGTCGCAGCTTCCAACACTTCAATAACATGAGTCCCCCTCCCCCCCCCAGCACCTCCTTTACTGCTGTCTGTTCTTCCTTTGTACTCCTTTATACAAACACGTGGTAATAAACAGGTAAGTGGTAGTTATAAGTAAACAAGGAGGTAATTACAGGTGGTTTTGCAGGTAAAAATAAATATCCAGGTGACTTTATTATGAGTGTGACCTTGATGCGACTTACCTGGAAGAGGAAGGGGGAGGCGGTGCTGCTGGGGTGGACGAGGACGAAGAGGAGGAGGAGGAGGAGGAAGATAAGGGAGGGAGGAGGATTGCTATCCCCTCCGGAGTGGATTGCAGCTGGTGTCTCTCCTCCTGTAGAAAGAAATATATATACATTCATACATACATACATAATCAAAACATTTAACACAGGCATATACAAATACAGTCGACTGGGTATACTTTCAAACTTAAATATATGTATGTTTATAAATAATAAATCAATACGAAACATTTAACACTTAATAAACTCTTGTAAAGTGGGTGGGGTGGGGTGGGGTGGGGAGGAGCCTTTGCCTTTAGTATCTATCCTACTTAAGGTTATATAGTGTAGTTATAATCACTAACAACCTCGTAAGGGCCAACAACAAGTCTGCTGCAGTTTGTTCTTCCTTTGTATGTACAGTACGTTTATTTGGTTTAGGTTTCGTCAATAAATCATCAATATATCTATCTATTTATCCATCTTTCTATCTGTCTTAAAAAATGGATGAGGAGGATGAAAAAAAGCCACAACATTATACAAAGAGACAAACGTATAAAATCGAACTATTTTGAGATCTAGAACATTATAGAAACCAAATGGTGACAGCAGAAACTACACTGATTGATTTGACACTTGAGGGAGTCAGGAGGAGGAAGAGGAAGAGGAGGAAGAGGAGGAGGCGATGGAGGAGGAGGAGGAGGAGTTGGTAGTGGTGATAGTGATGATTATTATGGGAGTGATAGAGTGAGGGAAAACCTGTATCAGTGTGTATGATTGTATCGCTGCCAACAGGAAGGGAAAGAACGAGGAGAAGTAAGCGAAGGAAGAGTGTGTGTGTGTGTGTTGTGTGTGTGTGTGTGTTGATGATTGCTGTAATTGTGATGGAGAATTTATGATATAGGTAGCATTGATAATAATGATGATATTGATAATGATAATGTTACGCACCCACGTTTGTGTACACCTGTGTGTGTGCGTGTGTGTGTAAGGGGGTGGGGGGTGCTGGGAGGCGACATGGGAGGATAGGGAAGGCGAGGCAAGTGAGTGAGTGGGAGAGTGAGAGGTTGCCTCGAGCTAGAGAGGACATAGATTGTAGATTGTGTCTGCCTGTTTACCATTTGGGAATAAGGACCTTGTGAACCTGTACCCAGTAAAGTGAAGGAAAAAGTATTACGTGTTTCTTGCCACCTACACCTAGCTGCATGTGCTTATGTAACAGTGTCTGGCTACACTCGCCACAATGTTCTTTGCTCGCCGTAAGTGTGTCGGGGAGAGTTGCTATAATAATAATAATAATAATAATAATATAATAATAATAATAATAATAATAATAATATTAATAATAGAATAGATGAAGATGATGAAGAAGAAGCATAAAAGAAGAAGTCTTGACGCGCGGGCAGCCATGACAACCATCCCAGGAGAGTTATAAGCCGGAGAGATAACAAGGATATTTCTTTTTCTCTCTCTTTCTTATTTTGTACTTTCAAATAAAAAATAAACCAGTTCTGGGTCTCCCTGAAGTTTCATTTTTATTTCTTTTTGCTACTCGACCACTCAATCTTATAAAGGGACTGACTCTGTATGAAGGAACAGCAGTTTTCCCGAGGGTTCTGGTGGCGCGGAAACCACTTTATATGACGGTTCCTACAGGAGTGACGCCCTTTACCCGCGGCCGTGCCCTTTGAGTCTTAACAATATGTATAAATGTATAAATGTGTTGTAGTGTAGTTTTACATGTATATACTGTAGTTTTATAAGTATGTTCCTTAAGAAAAAAGTAAGAGCCCAATCCAAAGCATGTTTCTTTTCTGTATTATACAAAAAGACTAAATATAGTATATATTATTATTATTATTATTATTATTATTATTATTATTATTATTATTATTGGTGCTGAGGCTGATCGGCTCCAATAGGAAAAAATGACGTGTGTTGGACTCACCAAAATGATAGAAGTGATCTGCCTCCCCACAGTGACGGATCGTTACGTTGCCACAGTGAGACAAGTGAGGCCGGGCTGGTGACATGTTGCAAGTGTGTGGGGAGCAGATCAAATTTCCGATTATCAACGGTGTCTTTCAAGCAATGAGACGACGAATTATTTATACCTCCCACCAAAGCTAACGCATCGGAATAATGTAATTTGATGTTGAACCCAGCATCCAACACGACCAACACAATGTTTGGGTCATCAAGTACAAGCAGACAGGCGTACACTGGAACCTCGCTGACATTGACGTGTGTCTGCACCATGACCACCAGGGACGAGGTGCTCTTACGTGACAACAAAGGGAGGATATTTGTTTTCTGAATCGACACCAACAACTCAGAGCTACGAGGAACAAACACATTTCCTGCCCGCTCCCTTCCACCCTCCCCTCCCAACGCCGCCATTATAAGGATGGATCCGAGCCGTGCCATGCCGCTATGTACGTACCAGACAGTGGGTGAAGGGCGAGTGTTGAGGATGACTTGGTAACACAGCGCCAGACACCCGCTAGATGATGTTAATTCACAAGGAAGTAAACAATCAAGCGGAGATGAAAGCGGTGGAAGCGTTTGTCGTAATGCTTCTGGTTAAGTGGAGTGGAAAGGCTGCAGCAGTATTTACCAAACCTTACACGTCTTTCTGAACACCGACAAAGGATTGCCAACGTACACTAACTGTCTCTTACGCCCCAGGAAAATGCTACTTCAATTTAGATAATGTCAAAGTGATGAGAGGAGACCCATTCTCTCCATCTCCTCCTACGCCTCTTCTCTCCATCC
>JAPQNM010000011.1:707860-710360 GCA_029783475.1 Metacarcinus magister | reverse complement strand
GTGTGTGTGTGTGTGTGTGTGTGTGTGTGTGTGTGTGTGTCCAAGATCTAGATATATCTAGATATATCTAGATCAAATGTTTTTGACGTAAATGGAGATGGGGGGCATGAGGAGGGGAAGGAAAAAAAAATAAGTAAAAGAGAGAGAGAGAGAGAGAGAGAGAGAGAGAGAGAGAGAGAGAGAGAGAGAGAGAGAGAGAGAGAGAGAGAGAGAGAGAGAGAGAGAGAGAGAGAGAGAGAGAGAGTACTTTAGCAGAGGTTGGATCTTGCAACCTTCATGATCGGTAGATAGCCTCCAATAGCATCCAATCACAGCCTCAGTACTGGGACAGCATCCAATCACAGCCTCAGTAATGAGACAGCTTGGATCTAAATCACCGCAGTCTCAACACTTCCACAGGTTGGACCTACTACCTTTTAAAACTACCCTAATACTCTCACCACCTTGGTTTAACAACCTCTTCAAATCTATAGTAAGAATTATGTTTGTAAAAACAAGAATTTCGTGCTCTGTGCGCCTTCCAGCACACAAGACGGTCACTGCCATCCACCTGCTCGCTGAGCAAGTGAAGACCTGGTGGTGGTTTAAGAAGAGATACTTTTGTCCCGTGATGAGGATTCGCCTTCATCCTGAACAACGACAAAAGGTTTCTGACGACGTATACGAGTATCCGACTCTCCGTTTAAGCGCGGACCTAGAAAAAATACGTGAACTGGACACGGATTGTTTCACGAGAATGAAATTGAAGTGGGGCAAGAAAACAATCCGGAAGAAGGCCGTCAACCTCAAGCCTCTGATCGAGTGTTTAAAGAATGAGAGCCAAGGCCCTGGCAAGATTCACGTTGCGTTGGATGTGTCTTCTTTTTATCCATTGACTTTTACATTCAAAACGGAACACGAACTCCCTACGACCGAGGAGGGGGAGGAACCTGAGGACAGTAAGACTGCGTTACAAGCTGCCAGCGACGAGCTGTTGTCCACTATGACAGAGGCGGCTGTGCACCAGGATTCACAAGAGCCTAGCGCCAGCACCTCAAAAGCAGCACCTTACACCCAGGAAGATGATCATGTAACCTTAACAGTCCCTGATGATGTGTGCAAAGAGTTAATGATTCAAGATGAGGACGACGGCGCAGCGTCACACGAGGCACATCAGAATACTGCCAAAGGTGACCACGATGTCACTTCAACACAACAGAACCATCACCACGATCGCAATATCACGGCCGCCCATCACCAGGAAGCAGATCCTGAAAGTGAAGTGGTTCGCTGGAACCTGAAGGTGCCCCAGAAGTACCGACAACAAAAACTGGCTGCCAACGACACCTTCCTCGCCACCCTCCGTAAGCAGCACCAGGTAGAGGTTACGTTCGATTCCAAGGGTAACCACATGTACTTCCGAGGCCTCAAACACAACGTAAAGTGTTGCCGTGACCAGGCAAAGGACGCGCTTGAGGCGTGGCGAACACGTAATGAACAGGCCCAGAAACAGGCAGCTGAAAAGATGGCCACCTCAGGAACTGCAACACACTCGCACGTACATCACCATGGAAATTCAACACAGAAGAAGGAACACAAAACACGGACTCACACAGTGAATGAAGCGATTACTATTCGTGTTGAAGACCTGCACCGAGAGGACGCTTCATGCCCCGACAATCAGGTTGATAAACGTCAACTGCAGAAAAGAAAGCAAGAAATCACGCAGGTCTCTGAACAAGTGACAGAGTGTGTACATGTAGAATGTGAAAATCCTGAGACTGTCACAAAAACTTGGGCTGAAGAGGTGGATGAGGTGTACCCTGTCTCAGATGACAACCTCACCTATTTCCCTGATTCTTTTGTTGTAAAATATACCGATGAGATGCAGTGCTCTGGGAATGAAGATAACAGTAAACAAGCCTCTCCCACACCACCTTCTAAGGAAGTTTATGCTTGTGAAGAAACTCAACCAAAAGTTACTGCGAGTAACATAAGTCTTGGCACGTGTAACAAGACCGTCCCCGTGAACACATTAAGGACCCGTGACGACCACATGGTCACCGAAAGTATTTATATTGAACCAATGTACCACTTTCAGGCCATTGGTACAAATCAATGTGTCTTGCGTGCACTTGAAAACATATACAAGGTCAATATTGTATTTGATGATGCGAACCACAAAATAATGATGCACGGTGTCCGCAAAAACGTGAATCTTTGCAAACAAGACGTTGAATTCAACATGTCTGTGAGGCGATGGTGGGACCAAGACCCCAATGAAGCCGCGCCTCTTCCTAATACATCAACACAACACCTGAATAATGCAAGTAAGGACACGACTCCTTCTGTCTCGAGGCAAACAACAGCTGCCAAGGAGGAAGAAAGTATTACCTCCCGAGTGCCTAGTGAGCCGACGTACAAGTACAAGTACAGCGATATAAGGGAAGGATCCAGTAATTCAAACTTTAACACAGTGGAGACTTTCGCAACCAATGATGACGACGTAGTCATTGAAACC
>JAPQNM010000011.1:682860-685360 GCA_029783475.1 Metacarcinus magister | reverse complement strand
AAGAGGGGAAAGGAAAGAGGGAAAGGAAAGAGGGAAAGGAGAGAGGGGAAGGAAAGAGGAGAAATGAAAGATAGGGAATGAGGGGAATAATGGTTTTCCTCTGCTATGGTGCCAGATGTTCAATTATAACGTACAGTGTTGCCACATGTACACACACACACACACACACACACACACACACACACACACACACACACACACACACACACACACACACACACACACACACACAGGTAAAATATTATGTTGAGGAAGAATATATAAAATGTTATTCTGTTTTCTCGTTAAAAGTAAAGAATGAAAAAAAAAAAAAAATCCATGGTGTTAGAACTTCAACTAAAATTTTTGAAAACATAATTTTTGAAAACCCTCACCTACTGAAAGAGCGCCATTGCTACTCTAATACATAATTTATTTTCTTATTTTAATAATATTTCGTATTTTAGTCATAAAAAAAATGAAAAAATAAAGTGAATTATATGTAATTCAAGAACAAATTTAAAGTCAGATATTTTTTTTACATCCTTTCCTAAAGAATTATGATTAAAAGAACATTAGTATTATTTCTTTTGATTAATAATAAAAAAAAACAAAGAAAAAAATCCTAAACCTTGCATAAGCTAATTAAAAGAAATAATAAAATAATAATGATAACCGGATGGAAGGCAAGAACCGAATTAATCTTTTATTCAATACGACAAAGATGAAACCCTAAAGGAATAATGTTACGTTTAATTGCTAAAATCAAATTAAAGTTTTCTCTCTCTTTTTTCTCTCTATCTCTCTTGGCACTTCGTAATAGAGATAGTAATATTTTTAATCACATTCTTTTAGTAAATTAATCTGGAAAAAGAAGAGAATGAGAAAAAAAAGATAATGACGACTAGAAGAAAGAAAGAATAAAAGAAAGAAAGAAGATAAGATAACAAAAAGGAAGAGGAGGAACAAGATAAAGAAAGGAAGAGAGGAAGGAAGGAAGGAAAGGATGGAAGGAAGGAAGAGGAAGGAAGGAAGAAGGAAGAAAGAAGGAAGAAAGGAAGGAAGGAAAGAAGGGAGGAAGGAAGAAAAGGAAGGAACGAAAGAAGGAAGGAAGGGAAGAAGGAAGGAAGGAAAGAAAGGAAGAAGAGAGGAAATGAGGGAAGAAGGAAGATAAATGAAGAGGAAAGAATGTAATGATGGAAGAAAGGAGGAAAGAGAGAGAGAGAGAGAGGAGGTATTTTTAAATGAGAGGGAGAGAGAGAGAGAGAGAGAGAGAGAGAGAGAGAGAGAGAGAGAGAGAGAGAGAGAGAGAGAGAGAGAGAGAGAGAGAGAGAGAGAGAGAGAGAGAGATCGTGGGGATAAGAAAAAGGGGGACTAAGGGGGAAACAGGATTTGTATGAAAGGGGAAAAGGGAAGGAAAGAGGGGGAGGAAATGGAGTGAGGGAAGAGGGGAAGGAAGGGAGGCAGGGAAAGAAGAGATAGAAAAAAATGTACAAACACAAAGGAAGAACAAACATCAGCATACTAATTTGCTCTAAAGTGAGAGAGAGAGAGAGAGAGAGAGAGAGAGAGAGAGAGAGAGAGAGAGAGAGAGAGAGAGAGAGAGAGAGAGAGAGAGAGAGAGAGTTAAGACTTCCACAGACAGGTATTAAAGAAATGATGGAACAAGAACAGGTGAGAAGAAACCTCTCTCTCTCTCTCTCTCTCTCTCTCTCTCTCTCTCTCTCTCTCTCTCTCTCTCTCTCTCTCTCTCTCTCTCTTTCTTTCGATTATTACTGGTTGATATGCTTCGCAAGACCTTTCAAAAGTTGTATTGAAAGTGATTTTCACACATATTGAAAGAGAGAGAGAGAGAGAGAGAGAGAGAGAGAGAGAGAGAGAGAGAGAGAGAGAGAGAGAGAGAGAGAGAGAGAGAGAGAGAGATGAGCGACTTACAACTTAAGAAAATCGAAGATGGAAAAAAAATTACAGGTGATGAAGGAGAGAAAGAGGAGGAGGAGGAGGAGGAGGAGGAGGAGGAGGAGGAGGAGAGGAGGAGGAGGAGGAGGAGGAGGAGGAGGAGAAGGAGGAGGAGGAGGAGGAGGAGGAGGAGGAGGAGGAGGAGGAGGAGGAGGAGGAGGAGGACATTTCAAGTAAAATAGTATAATTTGGAAATAATTAAGAAATTGAGAAGGAGAAGGAGTGGGAGGAAGAGGAGGAGGAAGAGGATGAGGAGGAGGAGGAGGAGGAGGAGGAGGAGGAGGAGGAGGAGGAGGAGGAGGAGGAGGAGGAGGAGGAGGAGGAAGAAGATTCTGCCTGATTGGAAGTGAACGTCATGAAGGCAATATATCACTTTTTTGAGGAAGAGAAGGAGGAGGAGGAGGAGGGGAAGGAGGAGGAGGAGGGAAAGGAGGAGGAGATTTTAAGATGTTGAGGGCATACATCACCATTAAAAACACACTCTCTCTCTCTCTCTCTCTCTCTCTCTCTCTCTCTCTCTCTCTCTCTCTCTCTCGCACATCAAAGACTTAGAAGTTATATT
>JAPQNM010000011.1:658437-670260 GCA_029783475.1 Metacarcinus magister | reverse complement strand
AGAGAGAGAGAGAGAGGAGAGAGAGAGAGAGAGAGAAGAATAATTGGAGATGCAAAGGAAAGAGGGTGAGGGGAGAAGAAGAGTGGTGACCAGAGGAAGAGAAGGAAGAAGAGGAAGACTAAGAGGAAGAGGAAGAGGAAGAGGAAACAAGTAAAAGGGTGACACTCACTGTGCAAGAGGAAACTAACGAGGAAGACGAAATAACAAGAAGAAAGAGGAAGGGAGAGGAATGAAGAGGAGGAGGAGGAGGAGGAGGAGGAGGAGGAGGAGGAGGAGGAGGAGGAGGAAAAAGGAAAAAAAAAATTATATGGCAAGATACAATTCGATATGTTCTGTTTCTCTATCTATAATAATAATAATAATAATAATAATAATAATAATAATAATAATAATAATAATAATAATAATAAGAGCCACGTGGATAAAAAAAGTTTGCGTCACGTGGGTGAAAGAAAATAAAATAAAATAAAATAAATAAATAAATAAATAAATAAATAAATAAATAAATAAATAAATAAATAAATAAATAGATAAATAAATAGATAAATAAATAAATAAATAATGTAAACAAATAAATAACAAACAAATTAAAATAAAAAGAAAGAGAATATGAAATAGATATATAAAAAGATAGATAGATTGGTATAATTGGGAAAAGAGAGAGAGAGAGAGAGAGAGAGAGAGAGAGAGAGAGAGAGAGAGAGAGAGAGAGAGAGAGAATAAATACATCGCACACTCCTGCTATCCAACTGTTGCTACTCCTATTTTTCCTCTCTCTCTCTCTCTCTCTCTCTCTCTCTCTCTCTCTCTCTCTCTCTCTCTCTCTCTCTCTCTCTCTCTCTCTCACCTCGCCACAAAAGGTTTTCAGAAGTCAAAATAGAACCCACTTCCGTTTAGGTGTGTGTGTGTGTGGTGTGTGTGTGTGTGTGTGTGTGTGTGTGTGTGTGTGTGTGTGTGTGTGTGTGTGTGTGTGTGTGTGCGTGTGAGTCTCTTACAAAGGCAGTATCATTACAATAAAGAGAGAGAGAGAGAGAGAGAGAGAGAGAGAGAGAGAGAGAGAGAGAGAGAGAGAGAGAGAGAGAGAGAGAGAGAGAGAGAGAGCGAACACACACCCCCCTCCCACACCCACACACCCACACACATCCAGGTAAGTACTTTCGTGTTACCTGTGTTATTAATTAGTAGGTAAATTGATTATATTAATTTTTTCTTGCAGGTAAAGTTGCAACACATTTTTTTTTTTTCCAATTTTCACTTTTCTTCGTTTATGGAGTAGTAATAGTTTTTTTTTCTCTTTCGTACCTATTTTCCTCCTCCTCCTCCTCCTCCTCCTCCTCCTCCTCCTCCTCCTCCTCCTCCTCTTCCTCCCCCTCCTCCTCCTCCACTCGATCTTCCTCCAACACTTTTCTTTCCTCTGTAAAATGTGTTAATTGAATGTTACTTTTTTTTTTTCCCTCCCTCTCTCCTCCATTTTCTGTTATCATTTTTCCTCCTCTCCTCCTCCTCCTCCTTCTTTCCTCCTCCTTCTCTTACTGCTCACCTTTCATCTTCATTTTTCTTATGTATATATTCTCTTTACAACTATTTCTCATTTGCTTTACTGTCTATCCTTATAAACTATCTCTAATATTTTTTCTTCTCTCTCTCTCCTTTTTCTCTCTTTGTACTATCTAGCAATCTAACTGTAACCTTCTACCGTTCTCTTCTTCCCTTCCCTCCTTCCCTTCATCCCTTCCTTCTTCCCTTCCTTCCCTCCCATCTACCTACCCTTCATCCCTTTTTCTTCCCTCTCTCCCTTCTACCTAGCCTTCATCCCTTCTTCTTCCCTCTCTCCCTTCTACCTAGCCTTCGCCCCTTCTTCTTCCCTACCTCCCTTCCCTTCCCTCCTTCCCTTCTACCTACCCTTCATCCCTTCTTCTTCCCTCTCTCCCTTCTACCTACCCTTCGCCCCTTCTTCTTCTCTCCCTCCCTCCCTCCCTCCCTCCCTTCCACCCTCCCCCCCAAAAGCAGGGTGACGTAGCCTAAAACCAAGTGTCCCTGACTCACCTTTGCAGATTGGCAGGTAAGGTTACATTACGTGATGCAAGGTGTTTCAAGGTAAGTGATGGACAGGTGTTTCAAGGCTGCTGGCTATTTACCTGAGGCATTCCTGGGTACGGAGGTTATAGTGTGTGTGTGTGTGTGTGTATGTGTGTGTGAGAGAGAGAGAGAGAGAGAGAGAGAGAGAGAGAGAGAGAGAGAGAGAGAGAGAGAGAGAGAGAGAGAGAGAGAGGGGAGAGAAGGGGGTGTTAGGCAGAATTAGACAGCCAGTTCCAGTCCTAGCCACACCCACACTCACACACACACACACACACACACACACACACACACACACACACACACACACACACACCAAAAGATGCCGCGTCTAGTCAGAAAACAGGAACAAAGTCAAATGTGTGTGTGTGTGTGTGTGTGTGTGTGTGTGTGTGTGTGTGTGTGTGTGTGTGTGTGTGTGTGTGTGTGTGTGTGTGTGCAAATACCATCCCAGACCTGCGGAAGTCTGGCAAGAGAGGAGGAGGAGGAGGAGGAGGAGGAGGAGGAGGAGGAGGAGGAGGAGGAGGAGGAGGAGGAGAAGGAGAAGAAGAAGAGGAAGAGGAAGAGGAGGAGGAGGAGGAGGAGGAGGAGAAGAAGAGGAAGAGGAGGAGGAGGAAGAGGTGTTAATAACGGAGACAATGATGGAAAGTAAGCAATATATCACAACTCACTCACTCTCTCTCTCTCTCTTCTCTCTCTCTCTCTCTCTCTCTCTCTCTCTCTCTCTCTCTCTCTACAGACCCAAACCCTCACATTTGTACAGTTACCTTACCATCCTCTCTCTTTCCCTTCCCTCCCTCTCCCCCCTTCCCTTCCTCCCCCCCTTTCTCTCCCCCCTTCCCTTCCTCCCCCCTCTTTCCTCCCCCTCCCCCCCGCCAGGTGGTCAAACGAAGCATTGGACAGGTGAGGTTTTTCTTTTTTTTACCTTTTTTTTCATTAGTAGAGACGATCAGGCATGAAGGGAAGGGAAGGGGAGGAAAGGGAAGGGAAGGGAAGGGAAGGGAAGGGGAGGGAAGGGGAGGGGAGGGAAGGGAAGGGGAGGGGAGGGAAGGGAAGGGAAGGAGAGGGAATAGGGTGAAAGGAAGGGAGATGGAAGGAGACGATAAAGAAGTAAGGGAGGGAGGGAACAAAGGAAGGAAGGAGGGAAGGAGGGAGGGAAGGAGGGAGGGAATAAAGGAAGGAGGGAAGGAATGACGATGGAAGAGACGGGAGGGAGGAAAGGAAGGAAGGAAGGAAGGAAGGAAGGCAGGAAAGAAGAGAAGGAAGAAAGATGGAAGAGAGAGAAGAAACAGAAGAGGGAAAGAAAGAAAGAAAGAAGGGAGAGATAGAGAAAAAAAAATAGCAAGGAATAGATAAAAAAAGAAAAAAAGAGAGAGAGAGAGAGAGAAATGATAATTCACCTCACTAAACCATATCAATAAATAAATAAATAAATAAACAAAAACAACACAAAAAAACAAAACTGGACCCTCAATCTATAACAGGTAAAATGACCTGGTTTATTTCCCCTGTGAGGTCAGGTAACGCAATGCACCTGATACGCCTTTTGTACCTGTCACTGAACTGTACCTTGGGGGGGTGGGGGGGTAGGGGGGGGTAGAAATTGAGGGTAAGTGGAGGACTGTACTTATAGATATCATTGAAGCAGGGAGTTATAGAGGAATGGGTGGGGAATGGGTTGGGGAATGGGTGGGGGGAATGGGTGAGGGATGGGTGGTAATGGGTTTCAATGGTTTGGAATTGAAGGGGAATGGGTGGTGATGGGTAGGTAATGGGTGGGTATGGGTAGGAATGGATAGGAATGGGTGATGGTGGGTAGGAATGGGTGAGTATAAATGTGGGTATATATATTTTTTTTAGCTAAGTAGGAACTGTTTTTCATCTTATTTCTTTATATTCCTTCCTTTACCACTGTTTATATGTTCCTTCCTTTACTATTGTTTCTCCATTACTTCCTTATTATCCTCCGTTATTTACACCTCTTCCTCCTCCTCCTCTTCCTCTTCTCTTCTTCTTCTCCTCCTCCTCCTCCTTTGCTTTATTCAGTCCACCCTTATTCTCCCCCATTGACAGACACACATGCTTGTCATATCATTATCTTTACTTCCTCCTCCTCCTCCTCCTCCTCCTCCTTTTCCTCCTCCTTTTCCTCTTCTCTCGATTACTACGTTTTCTATAAGCTCCTCCCCGTCTTACGTTTTCTATGCTACTCTTTCCCGCCAATCCGCTTTCTCTTCAGGAATTTATCATTATATTTATTTTTTTATTTTTTTTATTTTTTTTTATTGATTTTTTTTATATTCGATTTTACATTTTCTTTATTATTTCTACTTTCGCTTCTGGTTTTTATTTTTTTTTCTTATGATTTGTATATTTAGCGAGAGAGAGAGAGAGAGAGAGAGAGAGAGAGAGAGAGAGAGAGAGAGAGAGAGAGAGAGAGAGAGAGAGAGAGAGAGAGAGATTAAAGAAAAAACGAATATATATAAAAAAAAATCCATTGCAATCATGAATCTTACACAGGAAATGGCGCACACATCCATCTCTCTCTCTCTCTCTCTCTCTCTCTCTCTCTCTCTCTCTCTCTCTCTCTCTCTCTCTCTCTCTCTCTCTCTCTCTCTCTCTCTCAAGGTCAGAGGGCGGAGAACAGTCGACACAAATATAGATTACGCGAAATTAATCAGACTGAGGAGGAGGAGGAAGAGGAGGAGGAGGAGGAGGAGGAGGAGGAGGAGGAGGAGGAGGAGGAGGAGGAGGAGGAGGAGAGGAGAAGGAGGAGGAGGGGGAGGAGGAGGAGGAGGAGGAGGAGGAGGAGGGAAAGGATGAGAACAAAACTAATGACACGTAAGAAAATAAAAGGAAAAAGAGGAAGAATTATCAGAAAGAGAGAGAGAGAGAGAGAGAGAGAGGAGAGAGAGAGAGAGAGGAGAGAGAGAGGATGAGGCGGATTACAGCAGTTAAAGTAAAAAACGAAGCTCAGAGATGGAGGGGGAGGAGGAGGAGGAAGAGGAGGAGGAGGAGGAGGAGGAGAAGGAGGAGGAGGAGGAGGAGAAGGAAAATACTGAGAGGAAAAGATAAATAGAATAAGATATGACAATGATTTTGCAAAGTGTGTTAAAGAACGGAGAGAGAGAGAGAGAGAGAGAGAGAGAGAGAGAGAGAGAGAGAGAGAGAGAGAGAGAGAGAGAGAGAGAGAGGGAGAGAGAGAAAGCTTACACTCATCCCTTGCACATTAAATATACAAACACCATTTTCTGAACGATAAAAATACTGAAGAAAAAAAAAAGAAAAATAACAAAAATGAGAAGAGAAAAAAATAAGTTGAATAAACTTTTAAGATGAAAAAAGACGCCATGACACCAACTACCTCCCCCCCCCCAACCGACACACACACACACACACACACACACACACACACACACACACACAGTTAGATAGACAAACAGCCGTGCAATACAAACTGTCAATTGCATAGTTTCACCCAGATGACTGTTCCAATCAATCCATTACACACACACGCACACGCACACGCACATACATACACACACACACACACACACACACACACGCACACACACACACACGCACACACCAGATGGATGACAGGAAAAAAAGATAATCATGATGTATTTGGGAACGAGGAAAAATGAGAGAGAGAGAGAGAGAGAGAGAGAGAGAGAGAGAGAGAGAGAGAGAGAGAGAGAGAGAGAGAGAGAGAGACAGAGAGAGAGAGATCAGTCACTAAATATAATCAATTAGACGTAACTCTTTCTTACAATGATCTCGACTGACTGTGGGAAACTTAAACAAACCTATTTATTTCCCACGAAGGAGTTAAAGAAGAAGAAGAAGAAGGAGGAGGAGGAGGAAGAGGAGGAGGAGGAAGAGGAAATAGAAGACGGAAGGAAAAAAAAACTATGCATTATTCATTCTTCTTTCATTATCATTATTATCATCATTATCATTATTATCGTCATTATTACCCATTATTATCACCATTACTCACTTCCGTTTTCTATGGCATGTGGTCCGGAAATAATTATCCTCTATTACCTACGGCCAACTTTTTTTTCTTTCCCCAGCGGACCATTACCCTGGAGAGAGAGAGAGAGAGAGAGAGAGAGAGAGAGAGAGAGAGAGAGAGAGAGAGAGAGAGAGAGAGAGAAAGTGTGTGTGTGTATGGAATCACAAAGTCACGCCCCGCAACAACAAAAAACAGACAAAACGACTTTAAACATCAAATATAGATGATAATGTCTTTTCTCTCTTCTCTCCTCTCTCTCTCTCTCTCTCTCTCTCTCTCTCTCTCTCTCTCTCTCTCTCTCTCTCTCTCTCTCTCTCTCAGGTCGCCACAATTACGCAGTGAGAGAGTTGCTCGTTACCCTCCTAAAATGACCCAACATGGTATCCAACCCTCATTTAAACCCATAATGTTGTCACAGGTGCTCTCTCTCTCTCTCTCTCTCTCTCTCTCTCTCTCTCTCTCTCTCTCTCTCTCTCTCTCTCTCTCTCTCTCTCTCTCTCTCTCTCTCTCTCTTTAATCCCCCATTTTCTTTTGCATGCTCCGTAATGTGCTTGTTGAACTAACTTTTAACGCATGGTTGTAATACGATTAATCTCAGGCACTGGTTTAAGTCCTATTTTTAAGGTGTGAGGCGCTGGGAGGGTGTGTGAGGAGGCTAGTGAGTGGGAGGGTGAAGGGAGGGTGAGGAAGGGTGTGAGGGGAAGGTGAGGAGTGGGAGGGATGAAGCTACATGACAAAGATGGTTTACTTGTGCTTTAAACATTATATAGTGAAGGATATTGAAGGACATGAAGGAGTGGTGTAACTAAATTATATGCAGGACTTTTTATCAAGCTGTGAATTGTTTATATTTACACTCGAAGTCAAACTGTAATGAAATAACTAAATCATCTTCAATGTTTGGTGACACTGCTTCCCTTATCAATGTATCAACTGTTTTTTGTATCACTCGAAGCTAAACTGTAATGTATGTTAAAGGCAGGACCACTACACCATACACCATACATTAAACATACACCATACACCATACATTAAGCATTGAATAGTGTGAAGAAGAAAAAAATAATAATGTATGTACTTACTCCACTAACTTTAACACAATTCTGCGCTGGGATTCAAATATTCTCTCTCACACGCATGCGCAAAAATTATTCCCTTTCCTCTCTTCTTCTTTTTTCCGTGTTCTAGCTCCACGCAATATTTTCAAAACGTAGGTAATAAAAGAGAAAAAGAAAAAGGGAAAAAGTGAGAGAGAAAGAGCCTTCATTATCACTGCTCTGTCCCTGCTTTGTTTTGTGCGATTGTAAAAATGAGCGGATCAATGTAAAAAAGCGAGGCAGTCTAAAATTAAAACAGAGTTGCAAAAAAAGAGGGAGATTACAGGAACAGAATAACGAGAGAAAGAGAGAGAGAAAGAGAGAGAGAGAGAGAGAGAGAGAGAGAGAGAGAGAGAGAGAGAGAGAGAGAGAGAGAGAGAGAGAGAGAGAGAGAGAGATACTAATGGTGTATGACCTCTGAAATAAAAGGGAAAAAAAGACTAAAATAGTACGAACTGAAAGAGCTACAGGGAAAAAATGTATGAAATGTAGATAAAAATGGAATGATATATATACTTCCATAAAAGGAGAACAGATATAGAGACCAAAACGAAGAGGGGGAAAAAAAAACGGAAAGGGAAAAATCGCACGAATGAAAATTACGTACAAGAGAAATTTAATAACTGGAGAAAAAAATAAATAAATAAATAAGACAAAAATGAATATAAATAAATAAAAATTGATAGTAAAAGGATATTTCACGACCTAACAAGCCAATCAAATAGATAGATAAATAAATAAACAAATAAGAGAATCAAACATGAAACAGACAAAAATAAAAAAGAAAATAAAAAGAAAATCTAATATATATATAAAAAAAAACTCAGGATAAAGATAATATAACCAACAGACAGACGGAGAAGTAGACTAACAGCTGGATATAAATTCTCAATAGGAAAGTAAAGGAGCGGATCAATGAAGGAAGAAGAAGAAGAAGAAGAGAAGAATAACACAACAACACAAGAAAGAAGAAAAGTGATAAAAGAGGAACAAGAGAGAGAGAAGAATAACACTACAACACAAGAAGAGAAGTGATAAAAGAGGAACAAGAGAGAGAGAAGAATAACACACAACACAAGTAGAAAGAGAAGTAGGGGACTAGACTAGACTTCTGCTACATACATATACACTAGCATAGGACTTCCAACACCCCACCCACCGCCCACCCACTTTCGCTACCCACCCACCCACCCACCCAACACACCCTCCCCCACCCCCCCTTCCTTCCTGCAGCCTGTGTCACGATCTGTTTGCTCAACTTTGGAAGTAATACCAGCGATAAAAAGACACAACTTTGCACCGCTACACTTTCAAGTCCAAAATTGCATCCGAAACTGGACTCTGGCGCGCTCCGAAACAGTGTGAAACATGTGCTTCGTTCCGCTGAGTCGAGCGCGTCCGTCAGTGTGTCGAATGGTGGGTACTGACTCGCCTTCTCTACTGCTGTGTGAGAAGAAAGAGGAGGATAGGAAGAGAGGAGAAGAAGGAAGAGGAGGATAGGAAGGGAGGGGAAGAAGGAAGAGGAGGATAGGAAGGGATAGGAAGGAGGGGAAGGAAGAGGATAGGAAGGAAGGGAGGGGAAGGAAGAGGAGGATAGGAAGAGGAGGAGAGGAAGGAAGAGGAGGATAGGAAGGGAGGGGAAGAAGGAAGAGGAAGAGTAAAACAGTAACAGCAAGAGAATGGGAAAAAAGGAAACGAGGCCAGAGCGTTTGGGCAAGGAAAAAAATGGGTTACGACAACACTGATTCACTTACAGCAAGTGTGAAAAACAACGATGCACCTGAGAACGCACACACACACGCACACACACACACACAGGGAGAGAGAGAGAGAGAGAGAGAGAGAGAGAGAGAGAGAGAGAGAGAGAGAGAGAGAGAGAGAGAGAGAGAGAGAGAGAGATATAGTCACCACACCTACACTTTTATATATTTCCTACCAACATCCACACAACAACAACAACAACAGCATGAAAGAAAGAAAGAAAAGAACAGTCCCACACCACCATCAACAAAAACACCAAAACTTCACGGAGTCGAACGAGACGCGAATCAACAAACGACGCATCGATTCGAAACAGTATCATTCATTATTTTCTCCTATTCTCCCCCCCCAGTCCCCTTCCCCCCTTGCTTCCTATCCTTCCCTTTCCCTCCTCCCTGCTTTTTTTCCCCTCGCCGCAACCTGCAAAATAGCATACCATTAGGGGCGTGAGTGACGGCCAGAGACAAGGCGTTACGTAAAGAATGTTTGATGTTCCGCACGCAAAGACCACACGATCTTTATACCCAAAGAAGCAAGGTTTGTAAGTCCAATATAACCTGAGTGTAAAGTTCGTAAGTAGAATAGAACATTACTACTAACATTCAGTCTATGTTTTCCTCCAGCTAGCTAAACAAACAGACAGACGGACACACCAGCATACCACACCTTCCCTCCTTCCTTCCCTCACCCCCCTCCTCCTCCCCTTTCATCGCCTCCTCCTCATTGGTAGTAATTTCCTTAAACGCGTGGCGGTGAATCCCGAATCAGAAGCACGAGTGACTGCAGCACCAAATACGATTATTGATCACGGCGTGGTGGAGGTGGTGGTGGTGGTAGTGGTAGTGTTGATGGTGGTGGTGATAGACGTGGTGGTGGTGTTGATGGTGGTGGTGATAGTGGTAGTGGTGGTGTTGCTAGTTATGGTGTTGATGTTGATGGTGGTGACACAGTGGTGGTGTTGATGGTGGTAGACTGTATGTTGTCTTTCCATAAACTGACAAACCCTCTCTCTCTCTCTCTCTCTCTCTCTCTCTCTCTCTCTCTCTCTCTCTCTCTCTCTCTCTCTCTCGCTCTCTGTCGGTGACAGACCACCTAGTTTGATCAATAGGATTTGTGTGGTGTGTATTTCTCTCTCTCTCTCTCTCTCTCTCTCTCTCTCTCTCTCTCTCTCTCTCTCTCTCTCTCTCTCTCTCTCTCTCTCGCTTAGGAATATAATACTTAATTCACTGTACTACGCACACACACACACACACACACACACACACACGCACACACACACACACACACACACACTCTCTGGAAGATAAATTTATCACACCTTTCATAAATATTCACCTTCAACTATTATTTACGATGCACACCTACCCACAGAAGCAGCCTCCCGTGTGATACATATAAAAACAAGGTGAGGGGGAGAGAGAGAGAGAGAGAGAGAGAGAGAGAGAGAGAGAGAGAGAGAGAGAGAGAGAGAGAGAGAGAGAGAGAGAGAGAGATCTTTTGCCTAACATTACCTTAAACTAATTAACAGAAATTATATGTAGAGATCATTGTTAAAATAAAAGCGAGAAAAAAAATGAATAAGCAAAAATATTAAAATTAAACGGTTAGCTATAATAAATTAACGTATTTACTCGCTCTCTCTCTCTCTCTCTCTCTCTCTCTCTCTCTCTCTCTCTCTCTCTCTCTACGTATTCATGACAGTACCGCTGCCTCTCATTTATTCAACTTGTTAGTAAATTAAGTTTAAAGTTTTATTTCGTGACTGAGTTTGACTTGTGTTCGGTTTTTTTTTTTTATCATTTTTACGGTAACAATATTTTTTTTCTCAAGCAAAGCAGCGAAAGAAAATTATTACTATTACCATCATTATCATTATTATTATTATTATTATTATTATTACGAATGAGATAATCTTCCTTGCATACCGGAAGTTGCAGTATCCTCTTCACGCGCTCTCACACACACACACACACACACACACACACACACACACACACACACACGGATGCGTCACTCACCTGTTGGATGTTGACGTGGATGAAATGACCTGAAGTCTCCAATCAGCAGGTGTGATCAGCAGGTAAGGTCAGGTGAGGGTAACTGGCCTCACACACACCACAAGACTTGACGTTCACACACACACACACACACACACACACACCAGTACACTTCCTCTCTCTCTCTTTCTCTATCTGTCTTCCTTCGTGTCTCTCCGTCCTGAAGCAATGTTTGTTTCACCTGTGTGTGGTAGTGTGTAGTAACCACAGGTAAGGTAAGGTAAGGTAAGGTAAGGTAAGGTAAGGTAACGTAAGGTGAAGTAAGGTAGGGTAAGGTATAGTAAGGTAAGGCAGGCTAAGGTAAGGTAAGGTAAAGTAAGGTAAGGTAGGCTAAGGTAAAGGTAAGGTAAGGTAAGGTAAGGTAAGGTAAGGTAAGGTAAGGTGAGGTAAGGTAAGGTAAGGTAAGGTGAGGTAAGGTGAGGTGAGGTGTGGTGTGGTAGTTCCCGCGGACAGAATCACTTTCACAACACGGCCAGAAAACTACACAACTCACGCCCTTCCGAGTGGCCTACACGCCCTAGCCTACGCAGGGGTACTGACGAGCACTGGAAGGCACGTTTACAATCCCTTCCAATAGAGGAATCACACAGGTGGCCTTGAATCGTCCACGGCACACTCTAACACATGAGAGTAGAGTGGGTACGAGACGACGAGCGCCACGTCCTCCCACAACCACGGCCAAAGCCTCACTGAGTTGAGTCAGTTGACTACTGCGAGCGGGGTGAGCTGCCCACGACTTGACTCTCTCACTGCCTCCAGCACTTTGCATCACCAACCCTCTATCTCAACTTTCTGACCCTCTCCCCGCTTA
>JAPQNM010000011.1:618437-650937 GCA_029783475.1 Metacarcinus magister | reverse complement strand
CTTAGGCCACTCGGCGGTAGTAACGAAGAAAAGTGGCCAGCCCGTGCCGAGGCTCGAACGCGGAACCCTGAGGGTGTCGCCAAACACGTTACCTCTCCTTTACCTGAGGTAACGCCCTCCTGGGACTCGTGTAGCGGGGGTTGGCGAGACGGGAAAAGGGGTGTTTTTACACAAATCACACACAGACAACACTATTCCTTTCCTGGTATATTTACAAACAGCACGCTTACATGGTACAGCACAATAGTACAGACTCAGGGCACAAAGTTCCCCACAAGAGGTTCACCCAGAACACACACAGCCTCCACAAGTCCACACACAGCAGCCTCCACAAGTCCATGCACTCCCTTAGCGAGGGCAGGCCCTAAGGAAGCCAGGGCGCCATTTCTTCGGCCACCCTGTCCACTTCCCTCCAAGGTCCTGCCTCTCACGCTCCCAGGATGCCCACAACAACCTCCACACAGCCAGTCAGCCACCCCCTTAGTGAGGGCAGAGACCTAAGGAAGCCAGGGTGCCATTTCTCCGGCCACCCTGTCCGCTTCCCTCCAAGGTCCTGCCCTCCACTCGTCCAGGAGTCAGCCTTGCACCGCTGTGTCCCTCTGTCTGTTGTCTCTCACTCACCCCTGGCCTCCTTCTCCTTCCAACAACCAGCCACATCTCCCCAAACACACCCCACCACGACTGCGTATCGCTGAAAACACCGATACGTAGGTCACCTTATCTTGACACCTGTCAACCCTCACACGTCCCCAGGGAGGCCTGGGTGACCCATCGCTCCCTGCCTCCACACAACTACACCTACAATAACACTATTTACACAACACTATTTACATGCTAAATGCGTCGCCGCAACAATATGTATATATATATATATATATATATATATATATATATATATATATATATATATATATATATATATATAAGTGTGTGTGTGTGTATATATATATATATATATATATATATATATATATATATATATATATATATATATATATATGATTAATCCGTTCCCATGAAAAAAATCCTATTGTGATTGGTATACAGTACATGTATTATACATTGATTGGGTTGTATAAATTGATTTTAAACACTCCTAAATGCTAAAATATGTACTGTTCATAAATTAAATACAGTACAGTACAAAAGAAATTAGATGAAATACTGTAAATGAAAATTTAAACTCACTTTACCCTGCCGAGAAGAGTCGAGTGGCTACTATAATAGGATGGTACTGCGAAGGGAGGAGGAGGAAGAGATGTTATTGTTTGCAAGGAGAGTCAACTTCCAATAAAACTTCGGGAATCTGAAAATCTGGTGTTTTTTTCTCGTTCTCTTTTTTATCTCTTTTCCCTACTTGGACCTGGTTGAGGCTCACCAGGTTTGACTTTTACAAAAAATCTGTACAAAGAACTTTGCTTCTGCCTGACAACACACTTAATGCCAGTCCTCTTCTTTAAATTCTCAAACCCGCCATGGCTGGCTTTGAACACTTCACTTTCTTGGCTCGTTCCTGCCGTGTTTTTCAAAAGATCGGCATGCAGTAGTGTTGCCTTTTCACAAATCATTGCCTCCGATACACTATGGCCACCACACTATTTCTGTTATTCAGATCAAAAGCAATTTTTCAACATTCTCTAATGTCTCTGATCTTTGTTCTTTGTTTGGTAAGTGATTTCACCACCTTCGCAACGTTAGCCGATTTATTAACGTCTTTGTTTTTCACAATTGTAGATAGCGTCGTTCTGGGCCTACGGTATGCATCAGCCAAGTCATGAATACACATGCCACCCCTATATTTTTCAACAATCTCTTTTTTCACCTCTATGGTGATCCTAACCATTTTCTTTGTTGCTTGGCTCTTCTCATTAACTTTCTTAGAACTCATGGTTAATGAATTTACTAAAAATTTACGCGATAAAGCAGAAAATCACATGAAAATTCACACAGTTATGGCGCGGGTTGTTCACTCAATGGATGGAACTGGTGTACTGACGCTCGTGACGATGGCAGCAGTTATGACAAGTTCTAATGCGCGATTTTGAAAAGTCTGAAAAACATTGTTTTGGTAATAAGTGATAAATGATAATTTTGTCTTACTTCTTACATAGTTGTATCATTAGCATGATAATTTATAAATTTTTTAGATGAGGCGTGGCAGTTATTATTAGTTTTGGAAATTTTTGATTATTTATTGGTTCCCTGCACGTGTTGGCCCATTACCATCCAACAATGTCTTACTAGTGTTTGTTACATACTACCTGATTTTTAAGTTATATTGATGGCCTTTGACGATGTTTGAAGTGTTAGAAATGGATTCTCTTTATCTTTGCTTTGCTCTCAAAATGTTTCAAATGCTTCAATCAAATATTCTCATTTCCTCATGATTAAATAAAATCAATCCAATCTGCCTTTACCTCATTAATTGACCGATGTGTATAATTTTAAGCATTCTCAATAACATTAGACCTCTACCACAGCATACAGTTACTAAAACAATAACTGACTGATTTTTAAGCACAAACCTAACTCTGCACTCCATGCAAACCATTCTGTTCAAGAATTCTGAAATTGAATACTTAACCATTACAACACACTACAGTACAACCAGGAATTCAAAAACTTTTAACTTTTATTATATTTGTATATTAATGAATGGTTTACATGAAGGAGCCTCAATCATAATCTTGGCTCATCCAGATTTACATATAATAGAACTATAAAAAAAAAGGAAAAAAAAAGCCAGTTATATGAGATGAATGATAACCTGTCCCTTCCAGTCAAAGCCATTTTGATTCTAATTGTTTCACTCAAAGGTAGGGTGACCACCTGTCCCTAAAAATATGGATCGTTCCGTATTGGAGAGCTGTATTCCATTTTGAACCAATACAGAACGCCCGTTGTTTTGTATTCTGAATGGTTAAGTTAAACCAAAGTATAAAGTTATAAACATACGCGTCCCTTATTTGCAGCAAAACCTTGAATAGAAAATAAGAGGCAAACCCCATTTCCTTTTGCATCCAACCTGTTGCATTTTGTCAATATATTGTGTCCTTGTTAGGTATGGGACATTTAATACTGTCTGTATGTATAGTAAGTACTTCAATTTCAGGCATTTATCTGCTTACTCATGTCTTTTCTGTCCTTTTTACTGGGAAATTGATTAATTGATTAAATAATCCTCCTGAACTAGGCATCTATAGACCATATAGTTCTGCTAGGGTTAACGAGAGCGCTGTCCCTCACCAAGCAGCTGCCGTGAGCCTGGATCAAGCTCACCACTGCACCACAGAGCCACCCGGCCACCTTGGAAATTGGATCCAAAACTTTAATAAACATTTAACTTCCTATTACGTACTTAACATTGGATTATAATGACATGTGTTTGTCCTTATTGTGTTAGCAGGCCGTCAGTGTTTTTAACTGTGTATACATCGAAAGCAATTTTATGGAAAAAATAAAGAAAGATGACATGTCAATTTCAAATATTTACTTTTGTTTGTTTATTCATCATCAGCAAGGAGAGAAAACTTATTTTGCACTTTAGGTAAAGAAAATTTCGTTTCTTCTTCATCTTTTTCTTCTTCACTCTCTTCTTCATCCTCACTTTCTTCCTCCTCCTCCTCCTCTTCCTCCAATACTGCTTTCTCCTGCCATACACTTCCTTGGACAAGCTTGATGTCTTCCACCCGTGGATCAGATTTCAGCTTTTCTATAAATTGAAAAAGATATAAAGTATATATAGTGCCAAACTTAGTGTAACATTTCTTTTTTTATACCATAATTTTAAATGGCACAAATAACCTTTGATAATTCTTCCTAACAAAATAAATATGTATACTTTGAGGCATTACAATAAACTTGACTAATATACATGCACCTATAATGTCATGCAGGTTATGTCATTCTAATATATATCCATTATCTCACTGGTATTACTTGGATATACTTGTAACTAGTTAGACCCTTGTAACACCGGCACAAGGCTGTACATAATGCCAACTCACCCTTCTCACAGGAGTAGCCAGGAGGCCGCAGGTATAACACAAGGGACTTCTGGCCATTGAGGCAAAACCGGAGTAACTCATTGGCTGCCCGGAATGCGTCTGGTCCTCCTCTGGTGCGAATGAAGTATCCTCGTTTCCTTGCCCAAGCTGGGATGGAATGACGCGTGGATATCAGATTAGGTATATAGTATCAGTAAAGCTTTATCTGAGAACATACAGTACACAGTAAGTATAACCACAACCATACATCTTAATCTAAATTGGTCTAAATGCATCTTCAAATAGCCATCCAACTTGAATCAAATGTAATTAATGAATATAAAACTTCACTTGAGCAGAATAATGTGAATGGACAGGAGACAAAAGGTGAAAAATAACATATATGGTGTATGGAGAATACATATCCACCTTCTACACCTTCATTTAACAATCCAATTTAATATATACCATTCCTTTCCCCTTTCCTCTTACACAAACTTACCTTCACAAATTTCAAAAGCCGTCCACTTGTCCCCCCGCCCCGGAGAGTCACTGGGGTCCCTGTAGTAGTTGAGGCCCAAACGTGAAGGAATGTCTAGTCGGGTGGCAACATAATGCAACACACCGATGGGATCCCGGACCTGTGAGATCGGGTAGCTGCCGAGGATCACCTGTGGGACGGATACAATGGCAGATGATGCAATGGTGATAGATTGGGTTAATTTATGTAATGCAAATACAAACTACAGGATTCATTTTTTTTCCTGGGTCTTCGTACATCTAACTAATGACAAATTGTTTAGTATAACTTGACACAAATTAGAGTTTTAAGTACTATTAAAAGGTTTTGTAGTATTATTCCTTTCCTTAAAATGAGTGTTTCCAAACTTAAGCTGGTAATGATTATAAAAGTAAAATGACACAACACGGTTTTCTGCCAAATGGAACTGCAAATTTTCAACTTCTTTGTTGTGTGTGTGTGTGTGTGTGTGTGTGTGTGTGTGTGTGTGTGTGTGTGTGTGTGTGTGTGTGTGTGTGTGTGTGTGTGTGTGTGTGTGTGTGTGTGTGTGTGTGTGTGTGTGTGTATGCGTGTGTGTACGTACCTGCAGGGGCTTAGTAACAGTGGAGGGGAACACCAATCCAGGACAGTCACACAGCTTCACATTCTTGGTGAGGAAGATAGTCTGGAAGTGCTTGGTGTGTCCTGGAGTCTTGCTTACACTTACCACCTGTGAAAACAAAACAAAAATCTACAACATTCTGACATAATACCTTCCTTACATCTATATACAACTATTTCCCAATGAATACATGTCCACCACAGCCACATGCAATGGTTAGCAGGACAACCTTCTTCCCCATGAGGGCATTGATGAGGGATGATTTGCCCACGTTAGGGTGCCCAATGGTGCCCACGGTGAGGACTCCATCTTTGTAACGTTGGTGTACTTGAGGGAGAACACTGGCTGCCTCCTCCACCTGGGTGCCCACTTCTGTCTCCACTTCACCCTCCACTTCCAGGTCTCTTTCCTCCTCAATCTTCTGCCGCCATTTAGTGAGGTCGACTGAAAGGAATATATTAATTGGTGTTACATTTCTGATAATTTAAAGAATATATAAATAACATAGTATGAGTAGTGTAATGGTGAATATATATGGTCTCAATGTTTCCATCTTGTCACCTCTCCCATTACACACCACACACCTCCAGTTCATTATATCCTTCACATGCCTTCCACTTTATAAATACTTAAACCTTAATAACAAAGTACTTCCATCAAATATAATATGAAAAAAATTAAATATATAACCCGTTCCCTTGCATGTTTTTTCCCAACCCTTACCTGAGTCTCCCACCAGCTTCTGACACGCCTCAACCAGCCTCAGTGAGCTCTCGGCAGCCATGCGGAGTCGTCCCCTTGGGTGGCGCCGGCCCTCAAGGGATGAGAAAGGAACCACCAGGAGCTTGGGAAAAGTATTGTGGAAGTAGTGTTCCCACGCCACAACCACCTCAGGAGAAACCAGATCACACTTGTTAAGGATGAGAATGATGCCCCGCCCTTCCTTCTCAGTCAGGTGGTGGTACAGGTAAGGTGGGAAGTGGGCCACAGGAAACCGAGCATCCACAATGACCAGCAGCACATCAGACATTTCCGTAACCCGCCACAGCTGCCTCCATGTTTCCAGGTTCAATTCATACAAACTCAGGTCTGATCCAGCAAATTCTTGGTCTAAGTTCTCACAGAAGAGCCTAAAGTGTTTGTTTTCACCGGCATCCAGGGCACTCTTTGACATGTTTTTGTTCCACTCGGGTCTGGCCGGGTACCTGAGGCCTGAAGGGTAGAATTGATCTGTTGAGGCCTCGAGGTCAGACTCCTGGATCCGTGTGATGTCCGTGTAGTGGACGGCCTTCCTCCTTCTCATTTCCTCTCGAGTCTCCTTGCGAAACTTGAGGTTGTATCTGGAATAGGGAAAGGAGGTGTGAGATAAGATACACTGTGGTTTTGGTTGCTTGAGGTTCAGATATAGCCGTTCATTTAGTACTGGTTTATATACATGATCTAGATAGTTTTGCTGCAACTCCGGGGAAGAAATGCAAAATAACCTCCTTTTGACGCAAGATGAAAGGAAAGTTTTCGCTGACTCTTAATTAGTTAACAAACAAAATATTAAAGTAGTGACGTGATTAACATATCAAGAGACGAGCATCACAAAATGACTGAAGATTTACAGCAGGTTGCATCTTGGTGGTCATTATATCCTTTGACTCACCTGTTGGCACTGCTTCGGTTGTCTGGTTGTTGGTTGACACATTCCACATCCCCCAGATAGTCCACACCAGTTGCTCTGCTTCCTTGCTGCAGCTGAACCAAGGCAGCAGAGGGCATCCCGGCATCCAACTCAGGGTGGCGGGTGTCATCTGAATTAAATACCCATGTGTAAGGAAGGAAATATCTAAGATTTGAGTGAAAGAAATATTGTGACATCATTAATGAAAGCAGGTTTAAAGTGTAACATTATCACATGCTCTATACTCTTAAGGGTGAGTCTTAAGGGTGTCAGTCTAAAGGGTGACAGTACTTACCTCCAGATTTGATCAGCACCTTCTTGACATTACGAGCCTTTAGCTGATCTCTCTTCTTCTTCCCGCTGAAGGCAGTACTCCGATGGGTCTGTGGCATGGTAAGCAGTAATAGTACCAGTCCTCAGTACTCTTTAAGTGATCAAAGAAGCTTGTCACGTAAGGTAATGTGGTATTGTATAAAACTTATTCACTCCCTCATGCCATGCCACACGTTGTGTGTCGTGTCGTCACTCGTCTGCTCGTTTTCCTCTGTTATTTCTTATTTCAACATATTATATATGTACTGTTTATTATTTATACGTTGATAAAGTGTATGTATTTTGGCAAACTCATATGCAAATAAACACCTTTTTACTGACAATCCATGGAACATATCTGCCAGTAATTTGACTTGGTTATAGCTGTTACTGAGTAAGTTAAATTGGCTAGCTTTTGTGCCTTGTCAATAGTTTTTTCTTTTTTGTGTTTTGAGTTAGTTTCTTTTGTCATCAATTAGAATACCTAAGAATACCTAAGTATGTTATCTATATCCTTTATATGTTGTGGTTTGTGGACAAAAGTTGATGATGATGATGATGATTTCTTCCCAACAGTGTTCTAACGTCAACATGGCCAGGCGTTTCCCACTCCCAGCACCTGTAATACACACACACTACTAGGCTGGCAGGGATTGCTGTCACTTGAAGGTGTCTGCAGGTGATCCTCCACACATAGGTTACGTTGAAGTGTATTGGTACTTTATATTGACTGTGAATTACTGGTCGCATATGTTGATTTTGTATAATTTGTTTGTATACTTGATTTACTAAGTGATACTGTATGTTATATCCATTAAGGTTCCAGCACTCTTTATGAATTACAAGGCAAGGATAATACAATTACACTGATCAGCGTGAATGTGCATAAAACCAACAAGTAAATCTTAACAACACACTACTTACCTGGTTGAACTTACCTGGTTGGCTCCCTTGCATTACGAAGTATAGCACTAGGTGAGCAGAAGGCTGTAAGAAATAGTTAGGGAGGGGATCCCAAAGCTACTGGTGTGCCAGACCAAGTGATATACGATCTACAATACTGTCTGATGTGGGTTTTATAAAGACTGACCATGAATGATGGAGAGCGACACACACTGGCCTTTAACAAACTATTAGCCTTGGCTAATAGTTTGTTAAAGGCCACTGTGTGTCGCTCTCCATCATTCATGGTTAGTCTTTATAAAACCCACATCAGACCTCTTGTGGAGTTTTCTTCGTGTCTGTGGTTCACTGGATATGTGGGTGACAACAAACTGCTTGAGTCTGTACAGAGGAGATGGACTAAACGCATTCAGGCCTCCATGACATGAGTTATTCAGAAAGACTGACCCAGCTGAACCTATACTCTGTAAAAGGAAAGCTTCTTCGAGCAGATCTGATCAAATATTGGAAAATTCTACATAGAAAATCAGCCATACAGCCCGAGATTCTGTTTGTACTTGCCCCATCAGTGGGCACGCGAGGTCACGCCTACAAACTCTTCCCAACTCACCACAACTTGGAATCAAGACACAGATTTTTCTCCCAGAGACGCATCCTTCTCTGGAATTCTTTGCCTACCCAGGTTACTGAAGCTGACGCATTGATCCCATTCAAACGGCTACTTCATAATGCTTTGGGTAACTTATTATTCAAATTCAACGATTAATTGTAATTGAATGTCTTTTAAATGCTGCAAATGGTGAACACAATCCAGCCATTACTATTTAAGACAGTATTGTAGATTGTATATCACTTGGTCTGGCACACCAGCAGCTCTGGGCTCCCCTCTCTAACTATTTCTTACAGCCTTCTGCTTACCTAGTGCTATACTTCATAATGCAAGGGAGCCAACCAGGTAAGTCTTAAATAGTAATGACTGAATTGTGTTCACCTTTTGCAGCATTTAAGAGACGTTCAAGTACAATTAATCGTTGAATTTGAATAATAAGTTACCTACATTGACAGGGGGGGGGAGGGAGGGTATTACTTTGTTGTCTAGCATCTTACATATGATAAATTTTTATGTCTTGCATTATATAGATCTTATTATTGTAAGTATTTTGAATATTGAACTGGCTTGGCAAAGTAAGAACTATAGTATTACTGACCTTCCTAATTTAAACACATGGGATTGACTTGCTGGCTTGCTTTTTATTATGGCACAGCTTACAGGTACGGCAGCTGTATCCTCATAGTGCTCCCTTATAGATATGGCAGGTGCCTAACTTTTGGGTAGTAAAATATAAAAAGCTTATATAACCAAACCAAACTGTACCTAACCTAACATAATCAACCTGACAGCTTGAAAGATGCTTTACCAGGTAAATGATAAGGTACAAGCTGTAGGAATAGCGGATGACAACGCGGTACGACTGCTGTATCTCTAAGCACTTCGATAATAAAACAAAGTGTTTAGAGATACAGCAGTCGTACCGCGTTGTCATCTGCTATTCATCTGCTATTCCTACGGCCTGTGCCTTATTATTTACCTGGTAAAGCATCTTTCAAGTTATGTCAGGTTGATTTATGTTATGTTAGGTTTGGTTAGGTACGGTTTTGTTCGGTTAGGTTTGGTTATATAAGCTTTTTATCCAAAAGTTAGGCACGTTCTGTATGTATAAGGGAGCACTATGAGGATACGGCATTCGTTAGGTTATGTTAGGTTTGATTAGTTACGATTTGGTTTGGTTAGGTTCAGTTATATAAGCTTTTTATATTTTATTACCCCAAAGTTAGGCACGTGCCGTATCTATAAGTGTGCACTATGAGGATACGGCTGCCTTGCCTGTAAGCACTGCCTATAAGAAATATTAAGAGTAGCTACTTGTAGACTGAGGCAAAGTAACATTCGGGGACTGAAGAATGATGATGACACACTTAGTAGTACACACACATGCTGATTGGTACTGATTACTGTATATACTGTAGTTTTATAAGTATGTTCCTTAAGAAAGAAGTAAGAACCCAATCTAAAGCAAGTTTCTTTTCTGTATTACACAAAAAGACTAAATAAAGTATATATTATCATTATTATTAGTGTGGTCAGTTCATCACTATTTAGTATATCAGGATTATATACCCTGTCCACATGGTTGAATAAACTTTGATCCTCTATGGACTGGAAATGGACAGTGATGAGTGATTCAAATGCTCAACATACCATTGGAAAGGGAAACATTTATTTACCATAGACTGAGTAACTTTATATTTTGTTCTATTTTTCGCTACTATACGTGACTGACTACTATGTGTGAGTGTCCATGTGTTTGACTGCAGACCCTTTGTTACAGTGCTTGAGAATGGCTGACCCCGAGAAGATTGAGAAGTATGAACATCTGTTGAACAATGTCTTGAGAGAAAATTTGAGGTTAGTACATCAGCAATATTACAGTTTGTACCTTGCATATCCTGGTTCAGATGAGGCTAACTATCACTCACAACACTGAATAAAGCAAAGTATATGAGTAACTGAATGTATGTGTAATGTTATATTCCTTTATCCTTGACAGAATTGTGTTAGAAGAAAGAGACAAGGTGTATGAAGACATAACAACACATTCCCAGCTGAAGCAGACTATTAATTGCATCATTGAAGCACCAGATCAGGAAGGATTGCGAACCCAAGTTGACCTTGGATCCAACTTTTATGTGCAGGCTCAAGTGTAAGTCTTGGATCGTGTTCGGATTAAGTTTTCTAACTCGATCCACAATGAACTAAATTTGTAATAGGATTTAAATATAATTGACCATTTTACTCTCTGAACAGAATATATTTTTTTATTCTCCATCTTTCTGTCATTAGTTTCTTCCTTTTTGTTTGTTTTTTTTTTGTTTGTTTTTTTTTCTCTTTGTTCCACTTTGTATTCTCAGTAAGGGAAATTTAATGATTTTTTTTTTTCCTTCCACAGGCCAGACACATCCCATATATATGTGAACGTTGGGTTGGGCTTCTATGTGGAACTCACACTCCAAGAAGCTCTTACGTTTATTGAGAAGAAGCTTGGACTCTTAAATGTAAAGCTTAGTGAGTCAACCGAAAAATCAGCCAAAATCAAAGGCCAGATTAAGTTTGTGTTTGAGGGCATTAGGGAACTTCAGCAGTTTAATGAGAGGAACACTACTCCATAAAGTATCATTTTCATGTATATTTTTGTATTTAACTCCGCTTAAATGGATACCAAAAAGATTGAGGTCGTATATGCCTTTGACGTTAAGTTTTCCACCGTTTGGTTTCGATCCGTTGTTTTGAGTGTGATTCTTTGGTCACTTCCTTACTTCTTTGGGAAATATACCGACACTTCCTTTCCTTACGTTGCCAAAGAGGATATTGTGCAGGAATTAGTGGGTCGTGTTGGCCCTTTAAGGAATGGACTGGAGTGGTGTCCTGTGGTGTCTCCTTACCTACGAGGGGAAAATAGGTTACTGAGTAGTGATGTTGAGGTGCGGCCAGAGGAAGAAATTGTATTAGAGAATAACATTGAAGAGGGTGGAGTATGGAGACCTCAGGAATGCCAGTCTAGATATCAAGTAAGTAAAGCTTCAGTTTATTCTTTATTTTAAATCTTGTTTCACACACACTAAATATCGCTCGTTTATTTGTTGAGTTACGTGTAGTTTTATTTTCTTCCTAGGTGGCCGTGATAGTTCCTTTCCGCAACAGAAGCAAAAATCTTCAAGAGTTTCTAACACATATGCATCCATTCCTCACCAGACAACAGTTGAATTACAGGTAGGCCTATCTAGAAACACAACTAATTACTCAGAGATCATGCAGATAATAGAAATATCTCCTATGTATGTTATGAAAGCAGTACCTAAGCTATTAATCTCCTTAGGATTTGACAATATTTTCATTCATCAGGATTGTGGTTGTTGAACAGACCGCCTCGACAGCTTTCAACCGAGCTAAGCTGTTCAACATTGGCTTTGTGGAGACACTGAAGCTGGACCATGTTGACTGTTTCATCTTCCATGACGTTGACCTCCTTCCACTGAGTGACTTTAACATCTACGGCTGCACTCATGACCCCCGACACATGTACTCTGCTGTTGACACATTCAGGTAATAATAATAATACTAATGATAATGATAATAACAATAATTTATCTGGTTGGAACTTCCCCCTTTTATCCTTCCTCTTTTTTTGTGAAGTACCATTTAGCAGGTTATTTTTTTTCTTCCTGTATTTAATTGATAATGCTTGGCTGGTCTCTGATAGATTTCTTGTCAATACTTCTGTTTGGAATTAATGTGGTATGTGGTATGCGGGGAAAAGCTGGTTATAGTTATTATATAGTTTAGTTTATAGCTGATTGACATTATATAATCCATACACAATAGTCTTCCCTCCCTTCTAGAGTGAAAATCATAGTTGTTATTCTGTAATATTGCATCTTTGCCTTAAGAAAAGAAGTGGGTTGTTGCTGATACAAGTTGTCATCATAACATTGTCTATTATAATATTTCAGATACAACCTTCCTTACCGTACCATCTTTGGCGGAGCCGTGGCCATTCAGCGCGTCCACTTCCAAAAAGTTAACGGATTCAGCAATAAATTCTTCGGGTGGGGAGCAGAGGATGACGACATGTATGAGAGGATCAGCAGAGTTGGGCTGACATTCATACGTTTTGACCCTTGTGTGTCAGCCTACATCATGCTGCATCACCTTTCTAGCAGAGCAGAGCAAACTACTAACCACTATGACCACCACCACCAGCCCCAAGTACAGGTGGGGGATGAGGACTCAGCTGAACATGACGGGTTGTCCAATCTCTCATATGAATTAGTCAATCGTCAGATGAAAAAGCTCTTCACTTGGCTTCTTGTGTCTTGTTGATCTCTCCTCATGATGAAGTTTATATAATGTATGTTTTTTAAGATTTTTCTGTAATTTTATGCCTTGCTTTGAGTACAAGACTGTGGAGTGAATGCTTTATTGTTTGGTTTTCGTTTAGTCTGTGGTTATTTACATTTCCACTGGGTGCTCCAGAAAAAGAATTAAATTATTGTCATTTATAATTTGCTTCCTAACTTTTATTCTGTAAAGGCAAATTCACACGGGGCAATTTTTCCTGCTGATTAGACAAGAGCTGTTGGGTCCTGCTAGTTGGTGTATTAGGAAGTACATTCACACAGTAAGGACCATCAAAACAAATGTATAATCAATATGTTGAATTAATATTGTAATTATCAATATACACAACAGTTACTTGGAATATTAGTCACACAGGTGCATGATAATACCAAGTTAATGTAATTACGGAGAGTCATGATTCTCATTGTTAACCTAGATCACCACCCTGATACACCTGGCTGTTACGAGTGATCTGTGGTTACGATTAGGCTTCAAAAATCATGATTCCACCAACAGAACTTATATCAACTTGGTCTCATATAATTTGAGTCAAGTGTTTTTGTGTAAGATTGATGAACTATACTTGCCTGAAGCAGCTGTAGAAGATAGATATGAATGTATTGCCAACGCAGATGATCCTAAATATGCAGCTGGCTCGTGTAGGTCATTAACTGGCCTCTTGCAGTCTCCTCATTTCTTATGTTCTTAACTATCTGCTAATTGCCCCGTTGGAAGCTTCTTAACACTGTAGATTGGAAGAATATGGAAGTAATTTTGCTTTTGCACCATGACAAGTTATGAAGTAGTTATAACTTGTAACTAATTAACACGTAACTGAAATTGCACTTGTTGTACCTGTTCACTGTACTTCTGTGATTATGAAATGTCATCTCACTAAATGAATGATAGTTTATGAATGTATAGTTTTTTGGCAAACTTAGAATGTTGTTTAAGTTGTTAAGAAAAGGCGTCAAACTTACAAAATTGGCTGTTATTTGTAAGGACTGAATAAGTGGAAGGAAACAGAAAGGCTGAAGTAAGTAAGTTGCAGAAGTGGAAACAAAAGAAATTATATATGAACTTCAACAAGGAAATTGACCAGAAAGGTTATGTAAGGGACTTGATTGCACTCTCATCTACCTGAGTGCTCATTACCTTTGTATATAATAACTTTTTGAATTATCTGCTGTTGTAATTTCCTGACCGTTGCCTTCAAGTGAGTGGTGTCTGCAACAGGAAAATGATTATCTTTACTCTTCCTCTTTGCACATAGTTCTTGTTTACTGTAATTTAGTCCTTGCAATCACCGATCATGTGTTCTTTATCTATATATTAACTCTATGGTTATTTAGTTGTTTTTAATACGTAGGTTAGTCATCCTTACTATGTGTTGTTATGTCTTTGTAATGCCTGTACATACATCCTAACCACATCCTTATAAGCAGAACAGACATCCTTGAAATACCACGTATCCACAACCTAAGTAACGTTTGATGATATACAATACAACACTAAAATTGTAATGTTATTTTCAAGCTGTAGATGTGTTGAATTTTGTTAAGCATGAACCCTGACCAAACATTTAGGCATTAATTAGATTATATCTTTCATACCATTTTGTGAGATACTTAGGTTGAGGGATGAGCAATAATTAATTCACTATACCTAGTGTGCATGAAGGAGCAACAGCTGAGGTCATATGGCACTGGAGGAAACGTTTTATGATGATAAGTAAGATGAACTAACAAAAATAGGGCTTCAAATATTAGGGAAATATAAAACTTTGAATGTACAAGCGATCAACTCACTTAAATGTTGACTCTGATACTCCTGATTCCAGTGCATCACTTTTTTTTTATGAACTATTGCCAATGTTCAGTAATGTTGTTATCAAGTGTGTTTATAGACCGTTATTTAGAACTGGCCATGACTTATCTTCAGGAAGGTACTCGCTATTAGTAACCTCAACCATTGGAAAAGATAATAAAAAGGTATATCAGTGTATTTGAATGGCTGTGTGAGGGACCAAGGGATAGACAGGGTGAGGGTGAGTGGGAAAATGATTGATACTGAACAAGAAAAAGTTCATTGTAGCAAACAGACAGCTTTAGTGAAATGATTCGTATTTCTTTGTTGTGAAAGTTATATGTATAGATTATAGAGGAATGGAACTGACTGTCAATAGGCTATCTGATCTCCCTTCCAACTTCTTTTTTTGCGCAAGTGGATTGATTCTCGCTCAATTTATCACCAGAAATGGGGTTACTAATGATAATAATGATTCAAAAGTAATGCATAAACAAAAATTGGGATGTAATGATTTTTCTTAATGGTGTTGGAGTAGCAGTTCAAAAAATGTGATGAGAGTTCCTGGTGCCTTGGGCTTAGGAATGAATGAGTAGAATGAGTAACCTCCTTTCAGGCCATCTGTGTATACCAATGTGATTTTTCTCAGAACATACTCTGACTTTGTAATAAACACATCCATATCACACTAGGTAAGAGGTAAATTGTATTCGTTTTGATGTGACTACTTACATACACTTTTGGTAATCAGGTACAGTGTCTATTCAATTATATAAAATACTTGTAAGCATTTTAGGACATTACAAAGATGTTTATAATTTGGTTACGATCTGAAGTTGGTATAATTATAGTCACTGTCTCCTGTAACAGTCTTGTGAGCTTCTATTTTGGTCATCGATGCAAACTTGTCAATAAAACTTTGCTCTTGTAAGATATATGCATGAGTTTAGTTTTTTCCGGACAAACACATTATTTTTTTAGGATCTTAGTCATCATTGGCTCAAGGTTTTGTTGAACACCAGAACAAGAATATTGAGATGCCATGTAGAGGACAACTTAATATTAGGTTCAAGTTACTAGGATATGTTACAGTAAAATACAGTATAGGTTACAAAGGCATAAATTTCTATGATTTATGTGATACGTAACCATAGCAAAAGCCTCAACAAATTTAAAAAGGAAAATTTGCCCTTTTTTTCATATAATTATGCTTTACACTTCCTATTTGTATGTTTTATCATTGCTGTTTGTAGTCACTTAAAAAAAACAATGTGATGGTTGTCTGCTCCATCGTTTCAATTTAACATTGTATCATCATAACAATCAAATCCTTTCCATATTTTTTTTTTTTTAAACTGTCTTTCACGTGTTTATTTAGACATGTTAATAGATTGAATACTCCTAAAACTGCATCACCTTTTAGGCAACAAGACTTAATTGGAATCGTAATAGGGTTGAATTTGCTCTCATTTGAATATATCATTTTAGTTATTATTCGAAGTAGTTGAGAAAAGGAAGAAAGTTGTCGGTGTCGTAATGTAGCACCTTAAGATGACGTAAGTGTAAGTGGCTTTCTCCTGTCAGTCCAGGGTAGCCACGCCTCGCCCCGCCCTACCGCCCCTGCCTCGGGTGATAGGGCAATACACTTCTCAAATTACAAAGTTGTCTAGACGCTGCTGCTGTACCGCCCATGTGCCTCACCTATTTAGGGAGGTCCAGGGTTACCTCACCTCAAAGTAATTCGCCATTGATTCAGAGTTTTATGTTTGCCAAAGACAGGATGGCAGAACGATGGACGTTTTTCAATGGGTCTCAGACTCTCGTAATGCATCTACATTTTTGTCAGATTAAACCTTAGTCTTGACATTCTTTTCTTTTTAATATATCCAAGAATGATGTCCTGGGCGCCTCAAGAAAAAATTAGCATGTTTTCGTACGCGTTACTCCTACACAAGAATGCCAGTGTGTGTGCCAATCGCATTTTCCTGAAGAAAACCTCAAAAAAACAATCCAAGTCAAACCAACACACTGCCTCACCTATTTTACATAAACCTTGTAGAAAATGATGCACTTGTATACCTATTATGAGAAGTGTAACAGACAGAATATTGACCCTTCATACAGTACTTAAACAAAAGCTACAAGAACACATCACAGTCTCCCTCGTCCATTACTTAGCCTCGCATTCCCACCTTCACCAAAACTCCCAAACAGCGTCATGGACCCGTGGAAGCAGCGCACACCAACAGTATTTCTTACTTGTCATATTCTAGGATCCAACTTAAATTATAGTGAAGCACCAGCCGGGTCTGGCGCCGGCCTTGCTGCCCACATTGGCCAAATCCGCATTCCTGGCGGCGTTGGTGGGGGCGGCGAGGCGTTGTGCTAGGCGTGATGCTTGACCGATGCCGTTTGTAGGGTGAGGAGACGCTGCAGGTGTCATTCCTTATTAGATGAACTATCGATCTTTTTATTACTAATGTTACGTGGTTCCTTAAGGGTAAATTTTCCATGTAATCATAGAAAAAAAATGATGCTACTATATAAATCATATCAGTCACGGCGTCTCATCACTAATTATAACAATAATTTTGTGTCTTGTCACCGGAGACACAATCATCACTTGTAACAACCTCAAGTTTAAGTACAAACTAAAGTAATCACCCACTCTGACATAGACATTTCCTTATTTTGATAAACATGCTGGACTGGAGTCTGCCTGACCGATATACTGTCCAGAGAATTGTGTTCTTGTGACAATACAACATCGCATGCTTTCCTAACGTATCTATAAAAGTAATACCGAAGGTGCTTCTGAATTATTTCCGATATTTATGTATGAAAGGTCGCATTTGCATAATCATAATGGGCGAGGAACACATAATACCTTATCAATCTTACTTACAAGTCGAAATGGATAAATGCAAGAAATATCGAGAGGCGTGTCCTACATCGGAGAGTTAAATGCAAAGTGAAAAGTTTTGGCGTGCCCTTCCTCACCCCGCAAACATAGATTCCAAAAACCTCATAATAATGTCCGGCAACGCCTGTACTTAATAAACATTTGATATTTATATAATGTTTTTCTTACAGCGGCGGTAAAGTCGTTTATATGTATGTAAAGAGATTGAGAAAAAACAAAACCATGACTAATAGAATGTAGGTCATCATAGTGAACGAATAACAAATGTTTCAGTATCAAGTATTTATAAGAATAATATTAAAGTCAATAAGAATAACATAAAACGTGTATGTAAGTATTTAACCTTGAAGGCATGTCATTTCCCTTCGTTCATCCTGTACAGACAAGTATGGACACAGATGAGCTTCTCACCTCACAAACAACAAGTCAAAGAAAGAAAAAAAATTTGTATACAATTACTCTAATGGCCGAACCCACTTAGCCTTGAGCGATGATTAAGTTTCAACATATTGGTTCCGTCTTTTACGTTGAAGTGTAAAGCGAAAAGAATATAATAGCGAACAGAGAACGTGTCCATTTATTTAACTGCACCGCAAGATAAAGAGAAAAGAAAAAAAGAGTTAGGCTAATACCGTTAACATTACACCTAGAATCACTTATTTTTTATTTTTTTCTATTTCATCGCAAGGTGTGTCATTGAAGAACCTGGTGATGACGAAGGACAAAAAAAAATGCAGCAAATTAGTTTTTGTTTTTTAATAATTCCGTTCACATATGAGTAAAAGAAAAAAAAGAAGAAAAAAAAAAAGAAAAAACGTGATCCTGGAGATGCGTCTGATCTTGCTGGATGGTGGTGGTGGTGGTGGTGGTGGTGGTGGTGGTGGTGGTGGTAGTGGTGGTGGTGACAGTAGCTGCACGTGTGGAAAAAAGTATATTTATATTTACTTGATTATATCTTGTTTTGTGGTGCCATGCCTAAGCTGTGCGTCACCTGCAGGCCTACGTGCGAGGCTCCTCCACTCAGGACATGATGGCAGAGTTCTTAAGGTGACTACCATATATGAATATTATTAAGTTAGGAAGTCGACTAATGAAGCAAGAGCCCTTGGGGATAGCCAGGCCCAGGGCGGCGGAGGGAGGAGAAAAACGCTCAAAGGAGACAGAGAGAAACGATAACAAAATTAAGGAAAATCAAGATATTAGCTCTGAGGTGTGAGTGCACCTGATGGGACCCGCCCTAGGGACACCTGGGAGGCTGGTCCCTAACGCCTCCCGCCCCCCAGCCCCCCTAGGGAACCTCCTCAGTGCTGTTCCTCTCCCGACCTCTCCAGGGACGTGATGGAGGCCACCTGAGGTCACAGCTGGGCGTCCTTCACCGTATCTGTGGGTCTGAGGTGTGAGTCTGATGGTGAGATGACCTGACCGTCGCTGTCACCATATCCTGCGGAACTGACCGTCAAGGATGAGTTGCGGGGGCGGCGAGGAAGGAGTGACGGAAGGAAGGAAGGAAGGAGTGACGGATGGAAGGTAGGAAGGCGCTGCTACTGTTGTTACTGACGAGAGGGAAATGACCTTGGCTATTACTCGTGGGGGGAAGAAATGTATATTTTGGAGGACAACAAATGCAGCTAAGAGGAAGAGTATGGGGAAGACGAGAGAGAGAGAGAGAGAGAGAGAGAGAGAGAGAGAGAGAGAGAGAGAGAGAGAGAGAGAGAGAGAGAGAGAGAGAGAGAGAGAGAGAGAGATATTACATAAAATTACATAGAAATTAATTCAGACCACACAGCTCCTAGGGTTCAAACGACGTAGGTGGTCTGTCCTTAACCTAGAGTAGAAAATATTTTAAACTATCTTAGCATTGTATCTTCAGAGAGAGAGAGAGAGAGAGAGAGAGAGAGAGAGAGAGAGAGAGAGAGAGAGAGAGAGAGGTGGTGGTTCCTTAACCTAGAGTAGAAAATATTTTAACTATCTTAACATTATATCTTCAGAGAGAGAGAGAGAGAGGAGAGAGAGAGAGAGAGAGAGAGAGAGAGAGAGAGAGAGAGAGAGAGAGAGGTGGTGGTGGGCGGCAGGAAGGAAAGTTATAAACCTTTTTTTAGCTGAGCGGCATCAACAATGGCAGTGATACAAGAATTCAGTAATATATTTTTATCATCCCTCTTATTGGAAGAGAATGACCTACTGTATATAAATAGCCTTTTTCTCATCCGCATAACTGAAACTCCTTTGAAAGCAAATCTATACCGTGCTTATCTCAAGTGGATAATGTACTCTGGTTTGATTTTTATTACGAGTATATAGCAGCATTAGCCACCTCTCTCTTATATTCATAGGTCGTGTCAAGCTGTAATCATATATATGTAAACACAAAACGATCAAACACACTGTAAAAACCCAACCTTAAAATGCTGAGGTCGTTACTGTCACGTAAGATAAACAGAGTGAAAAGTGACAAGAGCTGCAGGTTAGAGTGTTTTCAAGGTCAAGGCGACGCGACAAAAAGCATCACCAACCCTCCCTGTGAGCCGTGTTTAGGCGTCACCGGCAGGGTACGGGCATTATCACTCCGTTAAATGACATCAGGGGGCGTCTAGCAGGCGTCGGCAGGGAAGTTAACGAGTGACTAATAATAATTCTTCAACAGGTGCATGTTTAGTGACGGCTGTAAGGGGATGAGTGTGTGTGTTGTTGTCAAGGTGAGCTTACTTAATATATACTCCATAGAATGTATTTGGTTTCATTTCCTGCTTTGTTTCTTGTTTTATTTTAATTCCTCGAGTGTATCTCCAACCATGTGGTAGCGTGGATACAAAGTTGTTTGTATATATCTGTCTATCTATGTTTGTTCATTGTGCTTTGCTTTTTTCAATTTGTTTGCTCATTTATACCTATTAATCTCAAGTAAATCTCCAGTTTTTATACTTCGAAAAATTATATAAGTAACACAATTAATAAGATGTTCAGGTATAAGTAGACGTAGACAGTGGAACATTTCTTTGTAATACTCAGAAGTAACTCACATTTTCTTTTGCTAAGCCTCAAAAGTTATCTTGAGGCACTATGAATAGCAGATTATTTACATTCATTCCTGAACTCCACGTGGTAATCATTTAAATTCATTCTCAACACTACCATGCATACCTTAATGAGTAAACAATGAAATGCTGTTGTGCTTAGGAAACCATCAGAATGTAACTTAAATGTCCCCTCTCCCCCTCTCCCTCTCCACAGGGATTGATGTGAGCAGCGATAGTACGTCATGGATGCCTCCTGAAGCTGCTATTTCCTCACTCCCCTTCATCTAGCCACTGCAATGGACAGCGTCGCTCCTCCTAGCGGGGCATGAGAGGTGGTGGCGGGAATCATGGCCTAACTCGTGCTCCTCCTCTTCAATCCAGCTTCAGTTTGACGTCACGGCTCCCCTACAAGGCTCATGACTGTCTCTAAGTTAGAACACACAAACACACACACACACACACACACACACACACACACACACACACACACACACACACACACAGAAGCCTCATTGCATGTCTTGATCTCACTGGATTGGATTGAGTTGCACTTATTCATTACTTGTGACGTCACACCTCAATCAACTCTTGACTTTTAATCGCAGCGATATTTGAAGTTTGATAATGTTGTTTATTGTACTGCCAACATCCGAGGCTCTGTGCAACACTGAGCCTCGTCAGTTCACGCCTAGAGTAAAGCAAATGAATATATAGTCCCAAAATAGTAACCCCTTTTATTGTGATGCATCTCTGGAGGTAAAAGTAGTCGCTGGCAACTGAACAAGAAAGCTGCGGAGCGGTGGTAGTGAGTGAGAATGTGTGTCTGTCTTCAGAGTGACTCAGGAACCAGTGCAGGGCGGAGACCTCATGACGGCCGCACCGCCAGTCCGGCCTCCTAGTGGTTGTTGCTACTGTGAGCGAGTGTGATGAGTGTTGTGGCTGTGAGGTCGTGAGGTCGTGGTAGTGTCGCGTGGAGCGCGGGTCGCACCACCTCCACCAACCCCCGTGAGGGCGAGGCAGCCTCCTCCACTTTCCGCAGCAGCATACGCGCCGTCCAGAAGCCCTGAGTGAGGCCAGACGCAGCGGAAGGGATGCGCGAGGTCCTCGACATGGCTAAGGGCACTCCAGGGGACGCGGGCGGTCTGCGGGGCTTCCTGAGCCCCGACGATCACCCAGACCTCCACGACATCTTCCACACGGGCTGTATTGACGACGACTATGAGGTGGAGAAGGAACCCATTGCCAGGTGAGTGACATCCATCTGGTTCACGGGGCGGGAGGTGCAGAGGCTTGGGGGAGCGATGGGGGGCCGATAAAGAATGCAATTGATCGCAATCTGGAGACTTGTATTGTTAAGTAAAATAAGAAAACATACTTGGGTGTTATTATCAAGATGGTGGGGGATAAAACCAGCAAGTATTACAGTGGTGTGGAAATTGCATCAGACGAGTGACCGTAAGTCCAGCAAGGCCGCAACGTTGTTTTGTCACACTGGCCCACCCCTCCCGCTCACCACCAAAACACCAAGAACTGCTGCAACATGACCTTAAAAACACCACCATTACCCACACAAAGGTGTTTCTCGAGGAGTCAGATGTTGCTGAAATCAAGAAGTCATGTTGAAGTAGTCGAGTTAACGTGTCATGCATAATGAAGTTGGGCATATCAGTACCTCATCCCAGAGGAAGCTTAATCGGGAAAGTGGACCGAGACTAAAGGTGAGGGGAAAAAAAAACCTTGTTCGACCTCGTCTGCATCAGCTTGCACCATTGGCTTCACTAAATCGTGGAGCCTAAGTTATACAAGGATGGAGTGAGACAAAGAGTGATATGTAAACTGTTGTGGGCCAAGGTCCACCAAGCAGAAGTGAGGGTGGTGGGCCTGAGGCCGCGCGCCGCAGACCTCCAGACTTCGTAATGTTGTTACTCTCAGCTGTCTCGCCAGCGAACCCAATACCATCACCACTGCCCTTACGTAACACCCCTAGCCACTGCCCTCCACACTTTCTTCTCGGCTGATAGTGACTCCATCAAGTGTCGACCACGGTGCCTCCCCAATGTTGGCCTTCACCCTTAAACACTACAAACGGATTAACATGTCCCCTATTATCTAACGGGAGCGTATTAGTGGATTCCCGCCTGACGTTGACAGATGTTGCTGGTGTTCAGAGACGAGGAGGTTGAACAAATTAACATTAAGGGGCTACACAGTTATCTCTCTCCATTGTGTGCTTCGTGTAAAACAGCATCTTGATCAGCAGGTGTAAATAATAAGCCATCGCCACCTGCTCCCTTGTTACTGTAACCGAGGCTGGTGATGTGAACATCGTGTTGTCACCAGTGTTGCTTCAGCTCAACCATCCCTTCCTCCCTTCCTCCCCAAACCCCCAACTGTGTTCTTAATGCATGATAAGCACCTCGTTCTCTTTCTCTTCGATCAGGAGTTGTGATCAGCAGACAGTTTTAAACGAACTATAACAAATAAGAGGTCAACCGAGAGTATCAGTCAATGTATACGATAAAGGGTTGGACAAATATTTAAGGAGTTCAGCTGAGACACTAAGTATTATCAAGAATCTGGCCTGACAGCCTCATCCGGTGGGGTTGTAGTTGTACCCAACGACTGCCACACACCCAATCTGCCATCATGTGTGACCACTGGTTGAGGTAGACACTATTACTAACTGCTTCTGATGTATCGGGATTCTGTACCATTTATTTTTGCATTAACACAGTACAGTTGCGCCACAGTGAGTGAAGAAGACATAATGGATGCGTCTTTGATAAAACTGATAACCAAGCGTAGGCAAGACGGCTTGTGAACCATCAGTTAAATTGGCCGTGGAGGGAGGCTGGTGCACATAAAATTATTAAACGCCTCACAGCGTCATGCGTCAGATTAACGGCAGTCAACCGCCACTGCATCTACACACTGCTGAGATCATGCTAAAATTTGCCTGGTAGAATTAATATTTTGAGACGAATTTGTATGGTTTGTTCTACTTAGCCATACACGGTTTAGTATGTGTGTGAGGTGAATGAGAGAGAGAGAGAGAGAGAGAGAGAGAGAGAGAGAGAGAGAGAGAGAGAGAGAGAGAGAGAATAGCGAAGGCATTACGGAGGTCAATGAATGTGAATTGAGAGTCGTTGGTAGTACAGTGTGGCGGCGTGACGACCTCAGACGAACACTGTAACCAAGGTGGCGAGGAAACACCAACAACCTTACAAAATAATGAACGAAAAAGCTGCACCAGAGGCATCAGAAGGAGTTTAGAGAGTTTGTGGAGTAGGTGGAGTGAGTGTGTGGTGTTGTACTCCACATAGAACGCAACGTGGCAGCAAGGCAAGGCTAGGGAGTAGTGTTGCCATACGAGGTGCAATATTACCACCACTGCTTCAGACATGACTGGGAACACATCAAACGGTAATGACGGTACGAGGAGTGTTCCGAGGCGAGGTTCTTGCTGCGTCATTGTCACGTGAATTCAAAGGAAGAAGAGCAAAGGGGGAGGCAGCTAGTTAGATGATGGACATTGCTATATTTAAAACGGAAACCAGTTGAGTTTGGCGCAAAGGCAGGATAGGGACAGTTACGACTTGTTAATTGTTATTTATGTGTATGTTACTATCGCCATCTCGTGTGTGATAGTAGTGCTGGCTGAGAATTAATTTATTTTCATAGGTATTTATAGATTGACGATATGCTTTTTTGAGATAGGCTATACTTGTTTTCTTGTTCTCGCGCTTGTACTCCCAACTCGTGTTCAGGGGCGGGGAATGTTTTAAAAAGCACACTCACTCCTCCCCAAAAAACATACGAGTCTGTGATCTGTATTTTATATCGTACGTAACAATATTATTTTACGATTTGAAGCGTGGGGTGAACGGCGAGGCATGTGGGCGCAAGTATATTCAAGCTCGTGTTAGGTTTCATTGTTGTGTCTTAAGGGGTTAGAAAAAAAAAGAAGAGATGTCAACATTCGTAGTCAAAATCAACTTGACAAAAATGCTCACTCGCTTTCAGTCTATCTTATTAGCTATTGCCACGCACGCAAAATTAGGCTTTGCTATCGGCTGTTATTTTCCACTGTAGTTCCTGGAAGTTTATCTGATTAAGGATGGTTCTTATCTGATGTGTTGTAGTCTGTACACAAAGAAGCCGTGTTAATGAGGGAGGTAAAAGGCTGTAGGTTATCTGATAATGGAAACATCCATCACCTGTACATACTCTCTCTCTCTCTCTCTCTCTCTCTCTCTCTCTCTCTCTCTCTCTCTCTCTCTCTCTCTCTCTCTCTCTCTCTCTCTCTCTCTCTCTCGACTTATTCTTAGACACGAAAACAGGAAATCGATAACAAGACACTGTTGTTCCTGAGGAGCAAAGACGGAATTTGTCCACAACACAACACACACACACACACACACACACACACACACACACACACACACACACACACACACACACACACACACACCTCCGTGACTTTGTTTGTGGAGTTGACCAGCAAAGTGAGCCGAGGTAAACCAGTCTGTTTGAGTCCCCCCCCTTGAGTCCCCCTTCCCTCCCCCCCACGTGGACCGTTTGACCTTGGCCGTTGTCTAATCACTTTGTTCCGCTCCAAGATGAAGTTATTCCTTTACCTTCCTTTTCAATTCTCTCCTTCCGTGGTGAGCTTTCGGCCTGACTGACTTTCTGACCAGTTGGACAAATTATGACTGAAAGGTTGGGGGAAGGGTCTCTCTCTCTCTCTCTCTCTCTCTCTCTCTCTCTCTCTCTCTCTCTCTCTCTCTCTCTCTCTCTGTTTTATTTTTTCAAGTTTATTGACAATATTTGAAACGATTCACTTTTTTTCTTTTCTTTTTTACATTGTTTTTTTTGTGTAATACTTGGGCACGAATTCCTTGTTTTGTTTTTGGTTTCGTTTTGAAAAGCTACAGTGCTCTTTTGTTTCTTGGTAAAAAGGCATAAAGTCATTGGTCGTTACAGTTCTGAAGCATTTATTAATTTACTTTATATATTTATTTACTTATTTACTATTATTTAAGTTGATTCTGGTGTCAGGACTTCCTTATTACGAGCCTCGGGGAAGGTGAAGATTTTTAGGGTGAAAATTACTGTTTGTTGGGCGGGAGGCGAGTTTTTTGTTTAGAGTTTATGTCTTATTTGGTGTATGGAGAGTGTTCACATCACTCAACGGAACATTCGTCTTGTTGTTGATATTTATAGGTTCACATTTTGGTGTTTACGAGGCTGGGTTCGTTCAGCTGGTTTTTCCCCGTGATATCAATTATTGCTCTCGGTGTCACATGCAAACCTATCATTCCTTATCTCGTTCCAATCTAGTTTATGGTCAATATAGCGTCATGATTCTTGGAAATGATTCCGGGATGCACTGATTTTAAATACGAAGCAGATAAACAACTCTCTCTCTCTCTCTCTCTCTCTCTCTCTCTCTCTCTCTCTCTCTCTCTCTCTCTCTCTCTCTCTCTCTCTCTCTCTCTCTCTCTCTCGTTTAGTATGACTCGACAAGAGCATCTCCCTTCCTGCCTCTCTTTCCCACGTGACTCATGACCCCAAGCCTGCTACTCCCTATTGACATAACCTGTACGCGACCTCACTCCACTCCCTCTGACCCACTGTTCTTGTTAGCTTATTCGTCACGTATGTTTGTGCGTTCCTCCCTCTCTGGTGTTTTATCTCCTCCTCCTCTTCCTCCTCCTTTCTTCTTTCCTTCCTTCCTTCCTTCCTTCCTTGATTTTATCTTCCGACCTGGATTTCCACATCACCAGGCAGGGACGTTACAGGAAATAGATTTATGTTCCTGAGAGAGAGAGAGAGAGAGAGAGAGAGAGAGAGAGAGAGAGAGAGAGAGAGAGAGAGAGAGAGAGAGAGAGAGAGAGAGGTAGGTTTGCATGCGCACCTTGTTCTTCGCGTGTTGTGAAATGGTTTGCGTCTTATCAGGGATGCGGTACGTAGCCTCAGTGAAATAGTTTGCTTTGTTCTGATGAGGTGTGTCTCTATATCTTGTTCGCCTGCTGCACACACACACACCACACACACACACACACACACACACACACACACACACACAACTCACGACCAAGGCTGTAAGTTGTCCCCTTCGCCTTCGTGGTCTCAGCAGTAAATAAAATCCTGAATATAATAAGATAATAATGTCTCTCACTTCACTCCGCCCGAAGGAATGGATCTGCATCTCATAAAACTGTTCTTTCTCTGAGTCACAATCCTGCTTCTCCACACACACACACACACACACACACACACACACACACACACACACACACACACACACACACACACACACACACACACACACAAAGCATGCAGCTGAATACCTTGGCAAGGTTACTCAAATCAGGACCACGCCCGCCGCTCAGCTCCATCACCTACGCTCAAGTCACCCCTCCAAGATGACCCTCCTTCACCCTCCACACGGCAGGACCTGAATACCAGTCACCAGTCAGGCAGTCGATCAGTCAGACAGTCTTTTTTTTTAGTATGATAACTTAGTGGCTTAAGGATGTTTTAAAAGCTCTTTATATAGTCATAAGTGGCTATAACTTACCTTTAAAGATTGACATACCAGAAAGCACTGAGAGGAAGAAGGGAGGTTTCCACGCACCCTGATAGTAGTAGTAGTAGTAGTTGCAGTAATAGTAGTAGAAGAAGTAGTAGTAGTAGTAGTAGTAGTTAACGGTGCGGTAAAAACGTGATCAAAAGCCTTATATCTAGGTGCACAAGTGCTTCCCCTTTTATGGGTATGATGGAATTGGTGTTCGCTCCTGGTGATGTCACGCCTTCGCTATGTGAAGCTCGTCGTTGCATCACCAGACCCTCTTTGGACGACGACTCCACGAGATTCTTCAACACGCTCAAGGAAGACGAGAAAAGGAAATACTGAGGTGCTGCTTGAACGACCGTCTCTATGTGTGTGTCTATTTTTTTTGTGTGTGAGTGTGAGTGTGAGTGTGTGTGTGAGTGTGTGTGTGTGTGTGTGTGTGTGTGTGTGTGTGTGTGTGTGTGTGTGTGTGTGTGTGTGTGTGTGCGCGCATACCTGCATGTTTAGACAATTGAGAAAGTCTTAACACTCATGTATTTTTTTGCCTTTGATTTCTTATTCACTTTTACTCATGTGTCGCCCTTTTAAGGCTGGCTAAACGTGGGTTGTGGGAGGTGACAACCGCCACGCCCTTCTGGTATCTCTTCCTATGAATTTATTACGAAAACTAGACGCTGGATAAACTTGAACACGTGCTTTAAAAGGGCATAAAATTGTGACCATTGAAACGGCTGCCTTACCTGACCTGTCTCTTACACTGCTAATGACTAATACTACACCTAACCTACCTGGGCTAATCAATTCTATTAATTTTAGTTATATATTATTAAGGGATATTTAGCTATAGTCTTTTCTCTCTCTCTCTCTCTCTCTCTCTCTCTCTCTCTCTCTCTCTCTCTCTCTCTCTCTCTCTCTCTCTCTCTCTCTCTCTCTCTCTCTCTCTCATTAGTACGACTGACTGTGGAAGGTGTGAGTGGTAGTCTAACATTTACAAGCCATATGAACGACGTGTCTGCTGGTACTAGGGAGAGGGAGTGAGGGGAGTGGAGGGAGTGAGGGAGGAAGGGAGGGTAGAGTGTGATAGGCAACATCCTGCGGTCGTAGGAGGAGGAGGAGGAGGAGGAGTTAGTCAAGAGTGATAACTATTACTACTTAGTGGCTTCCCAGGCGACTAACCTCTTCTACTCCCTTACTCCACTACTCCCTCTCCCACTTTTTTCTCTTTGTAGTAGTAGTAGTAGTAGTAGTAGTAGTAGTAGTATACACTCCCTCAGACATCTATTACTGTTGATACTTTACTCCACTCCCTCACTCCACTCCACTCCTCCACATACTCTTCCATTTTCCCACTCCTCCATCTCCTCCTTCCAACATCCTATCACTCCCTATTCACTCCCTATTCCTCCCATTTCTACTCCACCACTGAACCTATAATAACCACACTCCACTTGGTATCACTCCACACTCCCCTACTCCACCTCACACCCACTTCTCCACCTCCTTAACCTACCCCTCACTCTTTCCTTTGTTCTGGGGAAGTAAGAGGAAGGGAAGAGTGGAGGAAAAACAGGAGTCATGTGGAGAATGAGAGAGAGAGAGAGAGAGAGAGAGAGAGAGAGAGAGAGAGAGAGAGAGAGAGAGAGAGAGAGAGAGAGAGAGAGAATAAGGTAAGGGAGATAGTATTACGACTTAAGAAAGGAGGGAGGGAGGGAGCAAGAGAACAAGGGAGAGAAAGAGGGGAGGAGGGGAGGGGAGGGAAGGGTGGGGTGTTGGGGAGACCTCCTGGGGTGAGGAAATCTATGGGGGGGCGCAGTTGGGGGTGGAAGTAGACCGAGGAAAAACATTGTCTGGACGTAGAGGAGGAGGAGGAGGAAGAAGAGGAGGAGGAGGGGCGGGTCTAGTTTCCCGAATCAGCGACTTTTATCTGCAATTACAGCAATTAAATGTGTGGGAAGCAGAGAGAGAGAGAGAGAGAGAGAGAGAGAGAGAGAGAGAGAGAGAGGGAGAGAGAGAGAGGAAGAAGGAAAAACATCTACAGTTCAGTCAATTAGTTTTCCGGAATTACGCCAAGAGTGCTAATAATTTCTATCAATTAATTACGTAACTGTGTGAAAGCGTGATGTTTTTTTTGTTTTTGTTTTTGTTTTTGTTTGTTTGTGTATGGTAACGTGTTGATGGTGTAAGAAGACTGTGTAGTGTGTGTAGTGTGTTGTGTGTTGCAGGAGTGTTGTATAGGCGGTTTGAGAGCTTGTCTAGACTACTGGGATCGGAAAAATCTTTAGCATGTGTGTATGTGTAAGTATATATGTGTGTGTGTGTGTTGTTAAGGTGTTGAGGAAGCTGTGTACTGTGTGTAGTGAGTGTAGTGTGTGTGGGTGTGTGTGTGTGTGTGTGTGTATATGTGTGTGTGTGCATCAGACAGCCACACTGACAGACCTCAACTCAGGCTGTCTGACCGCAGCACTGATTCTCACACTCACAGCTCGGGGCTTCCTCCTCCTCTTCCTCCTCTTTCTTCTCCTTCCTCCTCCTCCTCCTTCCTCTCAGCCTCAACACGCCAACATCAGCACGGAAGGTCCCCACATAACAGGGATACTGACTGACTGAATTGACTCACTCATTGACTGACAGATTGATTGATTGATTGATTGACTGGTAAGGTATATTTACTATCTAACATTCTGTCCCACTATCTACCATGCATCTGACTTATTAGTTGACTGACTGACTGACTGACTGACTCATTAACTAACTAAATAAATGTTCAAGTAGTCCCAAACACTGAAGGATATGTTAAGTGGTACCCGATCTCTCTCTCTCACACACACACACACACACACACACACACACACACACACACACACACACACACAGACAGGTAGCTTCGGACACCTGGTCACATGACTCACACTCAGCCACTGGTCCTTCCCACACACTCCTTCAGGCGAGGGTGGTGCTCTTGAAGACTTCTTACCTCCCTTCTCTCCTCTCTCCATCCTCCCCTCTCCTGCTTCTCCATCCTCCCCTCTCTCCATCCTCCTCTCTCCTCTCCTCCTTCCAACATTCTCTTCTTCTTACTCCTTTTACTTTATCTTTTGCTTCTGTTCTTCATTCCTTACTTCCTCTCTCCTCATCTCCTCCTCCTCCTCCACCTCCTCTTCCTAGCCAGACGCCTCCTCCAGACAGCAATCATGCGCCGAGTAACGCTTGCATTCACTCACCGTAAACAATAAACTGAAATTGCAGGAAAATATGGAGTTTAACACGCGAACACTTTTATTTGGCCTAGATTTGAGGGGCGATTATATTATATTATATTTTTTGATTTTCTTTTTTTATTTATCATTATTTTGTTATATATATATTTTTTAGTTCGCGTAAAAGATTATCAAGATACAGTATGAGTATATACATAATTTTGATAGCACGCTGGCTTAGTGTTTTATCCCATCAATTAAACACCTTATCTTTACATCACCTGAGGGATTATATACACGATTCTTATCCTTATCCTTATCCACTTCACCTGTTGGTTAATGTATGCTTAGTAAGGTGCGGTGGCCTTGAAAAAAACATCCTCTTAACCTATCCTAACATAACCTGTTTCAACCTAACCTGAAGACCAAGATCGCAAGATTATAAGGTATCAGGTCTGTGTGTGTGCTGCATGCAATAAGCTGCCAAGTGCATTCTGATCCTTCTTGTTGTGACCTGAAACCACTGCGTTGTCTCACGGAAGTTTCATGTTTCAAGCAGCTTCGCGACACCCCAGAAAAAAGACAGAAAGAGAAAGAGACGAAAGGTTGCATTGAATCTTTTCCACAACAAAGCCAAGTCTCTCTTTTCTATCTTCCATCCCTTTTCCCTCCTATTCCTGGCTATGGTTGTCTGTCCCCTTCAATTGTCTTTTCTATATCGGTTTGAATCTTGGTAATCTTGGTGGTTTGGTTGATTTTCCTTATTTCCCGGTGGAGTTTTGTGGGTGAGGATGTGTGTGGAATGAAAAGGCAACACTTAGGACATGGCGCAAGAAGGGAAACAGCGAGAAATGGAAGGAAGGAAAGAGAAAGTAGACAAGTGAATGAGTGAGTGAGAGAGAGAGAGAGACTTGGAAGACCTGTTTCTTACACACACACACACACACACACACACACACACACACACACACACACACACACACACACACACACACCAATAGGGTAATGGGATGAAACAGAAACAGGATCTTGGGAGCATTGACTTATCCAAAAAAGGACTTGATATATTAGGGTCGTATTTTCACTCCTCTCAAACACCAAGTACCTATGACCTCACCCCCCTCCACCTACCCCCCAGAGAGAGAGAGAGAGACAGAGAGAGAGAGAGAGAGAGAGTTTTCTGTTTGGAATAGGGGAAAAAAATCCACGTTTGTTGATGAAATTTGAGAAAACTTCCTTACAACACAATACACAATTTTTTTCTCTCAATATTGTTATTGTTTTTGTAAAAGTAAAAATAGATATATATTCGATATCTTATTGAATATTATTTGACCAGACACTGTATCTAGTATTTCTTTATTTATATTTATATTTATCTTTCTAAAATTTGTCTTTGAAATCAACTGCATCGTCATTTGTCATTAATTCATTGGTTCCTTGAAGACAGTGTGCTCAGAATCCATTAAAAAGTTCACCTACACCATCAATGTTTCGTGTGTGTGTGTGTGTGTGTGTGTGTGTTTCTACCTACCATTCCTCCTTCCATACGTGATTCTACCCTTACACGTGAGTTTGTGGGGTGGGTGGAGGGTGAGGAGGAGGAGGAGGAGGAGGAGGAGGAGGAAGGGTGATATAATGATGAAATGGATCCCAATAATAATAGTAATAGTAGTGATGGAGGGACTGAGAGTGGTGGAGATGGAGGAGGATAGAAGTGGAGATGAGGTGGAGGAGGAGAGGAGGAGAGTGGTGGTGATAACGGCACGTGAGATGAAACGTGGACTCAGTGATTGTGGTGCTTTATTGTTACTGTGTGTGTGTGTGTGTGTGTGTGTGTGTGTGTGTGTGTGTGTGTGTGTGTGTGTGTGTGTAACCAGAGTCCAGGGGCTGCCTAGGCTGACTCACCACCTGGTCTGCTTACCTGTTCCCACCCACGCCCACGCCACGCCCACACCTGCACTCCTGGCCCACCTTTCTGCCCGTCCATGTCCACTTACACACACACACTCTCTCTCTCTCTCTCTCTCTC
>JAPQNM010000011.1:598437-613437 GCA_029783475.1 Metacarcinus magister | reverse complement strand
CGGGCGAGCGAGCAGGCGTCAGCAGGCGTGTCCCAGGGTGTCCTAAGGGGCGTGAGGAGCTTGGTTGCGACGCCCCACACATTGGCTGGTCTCTGTGTGTCCCTTTCAGTGTGTCCGCCGCGCTGCGCCGCCTCGTCCCCATCAATTACGGAATTAATCGAGTGTCTAGCCCGTGACTCTGACATTTCCTGGTGCGGGCGGCGTCCTGTGTGTATGTGAGAGAGAGAGAGAGAGAGAGAGAGAGAGAGAGAGAGAGAGAGAGAGAGAGAGAGAGAGAGAGAGAGAGAGAGAGAGAGAGAGAGAGAAGGCACTGACAAATTTTTCATAATCATTATAATTACCAACACTTATTTTCAGTTTTTTTGCCACCCAAGATCAAAAACTTTCATCCACTTCACTCTTCCACTCCTCTCTCTCTCTCTCTCTCTCTCTCTCTCTCTCTCTCTCTCTCTCTCTCTCTCTCTCTCTCTCTCTCTGTGGGGGAGCGGCCTTGGGTGGCTGGGATGGGGGGTGATGGGGGTGTATGGTTGAGGTATGGAGAAGGGGGGGGGTGCTAAGGGGTTAAGGGAGGTTAGGGGGGAGGGTGGACAAGGGGTGAATGATGAGGGGAGATAGATAGGAGATAGGAGATAAAAAGGGGAAGGGGAGAGAAGAGATAAAGGGGAGAGGAGAGATAACCAGATGAATGGGGAGAGGGAGGGAGGGATGGAGAGAGGGAGAGGAGCAATATATTTTCTCCTGAAGGGGTTTTGAGGGACCTTCAGTTGAACAGTTGATGAATAACTCGTCACAAGGTTATGCACCAGTGTCCTCCTCCTCCTCCTCCTCCTACTGACTTACCTATCTGTCTGTTTACCTACCTGTTCATCTGTCTTTTAATCGTCCTATTTTTTCCTCCTCCTCTTCCTCCTCCTCCTCCTCCTCCTCCTCATCTTCTTTCTCTTCCTCTTCCTTAACTGTAGGTATATTAAAGAGAAAATGATATATCTCATAATATTTGCATTTCTCAATCACCATAATGTTTGTATTGAACGGTTCAAGACCTTCATTAATTCAAGTATGTGTTCAAGTGTGTGTGTGTGTGTGTGTGTGTGTGTGTGTGTGTGTGTGTGTGTGTGTGTGTGTGTGTGTGTGTGTGTGTGTGTGTGTGTGTGTGTGTGTGTGTGTGTGTGATCACTTACGCAATGCTGGTTGGTGGTGGTGATAAGATAGTTCTTTTTCTTTTTTTTTCTTTTTTTTTTCCCTTCATTATTTCATGCCACAAGTGTTGTTCATTTCCGTCTTAGCTTCATAGATAATTTTCTACTTATTGTATCTACTTGCTTAATGCCTGAGAGAGAGAGAGAGAGAGAGAGAGAGAGAGAGAGAGAGAGAGAGAGAGAGAGAGAGAGAGAGAGAGAGAGAGAGAGAGAGAGAAAAAAAGAGAGGGGAAAGAGATAATATAAGTACACTGAAGAGAGGTAGAAGGAGTACTGTGCTTAGAGAATAGATAGTCATGGGGGGGAGGGTGTTGGGGGGCGGCTGGGGGACTAGTGGGTTTGAGGGCATGGGGGGGGAGTTAGCAGGTTCGGGGGCGGGGTTGGGCGTGGGGGGGGGGTGCTAGACAGAGGTGTAGAGGCGGTATAGATAATGTTATGCATGCCAAAGGACTGACTCTTAACACTGGCGCCTGTTCTTGCCTTTCCTGTCCTGACTTTTGTCGTAAATTTATCTTCTCCCTAAACCTAATGGCGCCAAACCTCTCGTGAAAGTCTTCCCTCCTCCTCCTCCTCCTCTTTCTTGTTCTCCTCCTCCTCCTCCTCCTTCTCCTCCTCCTCCTCCCCTTTCTCTTCTTTTTAATCTGTTTTTGTTTTATTTTTTATCGTGTCGTCTTGTTTGTTGATATCGTTGCCTAGAAATGTTGTAATATTGTTATTTTCATTATCATTTCTTGTCTCCTCCTCCTCCTCCTCCTCCTCCTCCTCCTCCTCCTCCTCCTCCTCCTCTTTTCGTTATCCTCATTCCCCGCCACCCCTTAATATCTTATCTCTTAGTAGTGATAACATTTGTCTTATACATACTAACGACTATTTTTATCATCATTGTTATTATTATTATTACTATTATTATTATTATTATATTATTATTATTATCATCACACTATACCATGCTTCCTGTCGGTTGTCTTTTGTTATGCAATGTAAAGGAAGACAACAAAAAAAAAAGAGTTCTTAACCTTTCTTGAGTCTTCGTTGAATAATTATATACATCATAGCACCCAAAAGTTGACATTTCCGCCCCTGTTCCTGAAAGTTTACCTTCGTCGGCGCCTCCTTCAGCGGGTCACGGTCAGGAAGGTGTGGGTTGTCTGCTTTCCTATCGCTGTCCCTCACGCCTTTCCTTACATTTTTTTAAATTTAATTTTTTATATTTTTTATATCATGGCCTCTAGCACCTGTAGGCAATCTTCTGCACGGCTCTAATGCCCTATAGGAGTTATTGAGAGCCTTGAAGTCGATGTTTGATCCACACACATAACTTTGACCCAACCCACGGAAAGCCTCGTTAGGTTCTGTAAGCTTGCTGTCTGTTCTTCCTTTGTACTCCTTCGGTTTCTCTGGTTTTGCATACTCCTGTTCCCCCTTCGTATCCTTTTCTATCTCTTTGGGGACGAAAAGGGAATAATTACGACCTGGTTTGGGGTGGGTTGTTGAGAGAGAGAGAGAGAGAGAGAGAGAGAGAGAGAGAGAGAGAGAGAGAGAGAGAGAGAGAGAGGGTGGAGAGGGAAGGGAAGTGACAACGGAAAGTATGTTTAGAGGGGAGAGTTGAGTTTTCTTGAGTGTGGGCGTGGCCGAGGGGACGATGGGAAACAAGATAGCAGGGTGGAGGGAAAAAAGTGCGAGAGAGAGAGAGAGAGAGAGAGAGAGAGAGAGAGAGAGAGAGAGAGAGAGAGAGAGAGAGAGAGAGAGAGAGAGAGAGAGAGACGCTTCTGATGTTTGCAATACGTAGGAAAGCGTTTCTGTTCTAGTTGCTGTCTTCATTACTCCTCCTCCTCCTCCTCCTCCTCCTCCTCCTCCTCCTCCCCTCCTCCTCCTCCTCCTCCTCCTCCTGCTGTGCTGCTTTTTGTCTTGTTCATGCAGCAGTTGTTGACCGTTTTGTTTATTGTTTGCTTGTCTTTTCTTTCCTTCTTTTCTTTCTTTCTTTATTTTATTTATTCGATTGTTTTTTTCTTGTTCTGTTTTTTTTCTATTTCTATTGGTAATTGTATTTTTTGTTTGTTGATTTGTTTTTTATTTTATTTTATATCACTCATAGTTGTTTACCTGCTAATTACTTACTACTACTACTACTACTACTACTACTACTACTACTACTACTGTCCTTCCATTCCTTCACATCTTCTCTTCTTTCAATATTCCCTACCACCCCTCCCTCCCTCCCTCCCTCCCTCCCTCCCTCCCTCCCTCCCTCCCTCCCTCCCTCCCTTTCCCCCTCCTTCTCTTCTTCCTCTGTGCCTTGAGTCATTACGAAATAGAGGACTTAATATGCGTCACTGTGCTTGTGTTGATACTGTGTGTGTGTGTGTGTGTGTGTGTGTGTGTGTGTGTGTGTGTGTGTATGTGTATGTGTATGTGTCTGTGTGTGTTCAGGTTTAGGGGATTCCCAGGTTAGGAGGGCAAGGGGTGAGGGAGTGGAATGAAGGGAGGGAGTGGAGGGAAGGGAGGGAAATCTGCCTTCACATCCGTTTCTTCTCCAACATCCTGCCCTTCCCTCCCTCCCTCCCTCCTTCCCTCCCTCCCTCCTGCACGCCTACATCTTCTACCCACAAGGACTCCTCTATGTTCCCCAATGCCTCCTCTCCTCCTACATTTACTTCCCTTTTCATTCCCCTTTTCAATTCCTGTTTATGTAATTTCTTTATCTTGTTGCTTTAACCTCTCTCCTTTCCGTCACTCCTCCTCCTCCCTTTCCTCTTCCTCCTCCTCCTCCTCCTCCTCCTCCTCCTCCTCCTCCTCCTCCTCCTCCTCCTCCTCCTCCATCATGTGAAGCTCGATTTCTACTATTAGGATGTTGATGTGCTCTTCCCGTCATATTCTTCCGTTGCTTTCTATCTTATCCTTATTGTAGCTCCTTTGATAACGATGCTGAAAGTCTCTCCCGCAGCTATCCTTGCGGGGGCGTTTCAACATTGACTCATCTTAGCGCATCTCACTCACTCCTTACGGTTTTTAAAGAGCCTTGAACCACTTAACTTTACGGAGCTTAAGTTTGTTTATATGCTTCAATCATTACTCTTAACGCCATCATCACCACCGCTAACCACAGTGATGATTAGCCTCCTTATCTAGTTCTCAGAGGGTATTGCTAAGTTGTAGATGTAGTTAAGAAGGTGAGAGTGTTAGAGAGAGTCCTACACGGTGAGTCATATGTTGCAGGTGGAGTATAAGGCTTTACAGGTGAGTGTGGGCAGGTGGAGGAAGGTGGAGATGGGGTAAGGAAAAGTTGGTTAGTTGGTGTACAGGTGAATGTAAGGTTGTATAGGAGTGGTGGAAGATAGATAAAAGGGGTTGTTGATGAGGGAAAAGGTGGAGGAAGAGTGGTTTGTGTGGAGGGAATGTTTTGTGTTGATGTGGAGTTAGTGTTTTGGTGAAGAGAAAATATGTGGATGTATAGGGAGTTAATGGAGATGATGATGTTATTAATGATGTTGATGATAGAAATAATGATGATGATGATAGAACGCCAAAAAGAAATATCACTCGTGAAACTAACTTTTTTTTCTTCCGAATTTTCTATTAAAACGAGAACAAGAAACACATTTTTTTTGTGGAAGATCCGCCGGAAATGTGTGTGTGTGTGTGTGTGTGTGTGTGTGTGTGTGTGTGTGTGTGTGTGTGTGTGTGTGTGTGTGTGTGTTCATGATCTTTAAGTGTGTTTGTTTGTGTATGAGGAAAGAACACGATCTTTAGCTCTATTAGTATCGACTTTCACACTTCATGGTAGCACAGATTGTTTACATTCTCTCTCTCTCTCTCTCTCTCTCTCTCTCTCTCTCTCTCTCTCTCTCTCTCTCTCTCTCTCTCTCTCTCTCTCTCTCTCTCTCTCTCTCTCTCTCTCTCTCATATAATGGCGTCAAAACCACAAGCACTTAAGATCCGCCACAATCCCCTTCCATGCGTTTATCGTGACCTTAAAAGTATCAGAAGGGCTTAAGGGGGGATCTGAGCCTCTTACGTGTGCGTCTGATCGTCTTGTCAAAGGTGGCACAGAGAAATGCGTTGCGTCACTCTGATTCATCGCTAAGGACTTGACTTCGCTTCTATCGTTGTTGTTGTTACGTTGCTGTGGGTGATTTTGTGGTGGTAAGGTGGATTGAGTAAGAGGGAGAGAGATAAGGTAAGGGAAAGAGAGGAAATTGGTGGAGGAAAAAAATGTTAGTGACAGGTTTGCTTTGTGGTATTTTTAAACCTCTCTTACGACAACACTGGCGCGACGATGACTGCTTGAAATTAGTTGGAAATCATAACGAAATCCAATACTTCTTCTGCTTACGTCACCTTTTGTTTGAAGCTCTGGTATTCAGTGTTTTGAAAGGTTGTTTACAGAAAGACAACTTCACATTACACACCTTTTGTTGTGATAATACAGAAAACGTGTTTATATCTTATTTATCAAACTCATGCATGGAGACAAAGCAACAAAGAGAAGGAAAAAAGAAACGAAAACTAAAGTGAGATTGATAAATGTAAACAAGGAAATAAACGTATAAATATAAGATCAATAAATATAACTTAACCTAACCTAAGATAAATAAAGCTATACGAGGAAAAACTATGTAGTATATGTTTATCTAAAGTGAAGGAGGAGACTGTATTAGACTATATATGTGTATGTATCGGGTGTTCATGTGTTTATATAAGTGAGGGCAGCTGTACCCGCTTATCTTTCTTATCCATAGAGAAGAAATTTATGACGGAGGATGTCAGTCAGCTGCTGATAGATAGATAACACCTTATATTAATCCCTGACGTCACTCTGAGTTCCGCTGAAGAGGGGAACGTGAAGTATCAAGCTGACATCACTTCCTTTGAGGTTCGCGTTTCAGCTGCAGGGCGATGAACTGTGACACGTGAGTCGAGGCAGGTTCCGGTACTGTATTCGAAGCATTTCCTCTCACTTCCTCCCCCGCCACGTGCTCCTCCTTAGCTTCGGAACGCTTCGAACATATGAGTCGAGCTTGTGAGTCAGACCTCCTACGGAACGAGCTCTGTGTGTGTCTGTGTGTGTGTGTGTGTGTGTGTCACTTATTAAAGAGGAGAGAATGAGTGTGTGCATTGTTAGAGGGAGGAGGGAGGGAAGAGTGAGGGGAAGGGGAGTATACCAGATAATGAAAGGACAGATAAGGGGAGGTATAGAGAGAGGGGAGAGGAGCATTCCTATGAGTGTGAGAGGGAGGGGAGGGGAGGGGAGGATAGCATGTACCCTCTGTTGTCTGTCCTACTCATTCCTCCCCTCACCCCGCCCTCACCCCGCCCACTGATAAAGCCCCTTTGTGTAGGTCACCCGTGGCAGCTACACGCCCACGCCTTCCATCCCTTCACCCACATTCCTTATTGTCTCTTATTCTTCTTATTCATTCTTCATCCTCTATTTATCATTCCTTCTCACTCCTCTCCCATCCTCATTCACTCCCTCACCCCACACTCCCCTCTCCCCTCTCCCCTCTCTACTCCCTCTTCCCCTCACCTCAAAACCTGAATCTCCACGCCTTCTCTCTCGCATTCTCTCTCCCTCACTTATTATCTCCTCTCCTCCTCCCTCCTCTCTATACACCCCATTAGTTGTGCACCCTTTCCTCCTCCTCCTCCTCCTCCTCCTCCTCCTCCTCCTCCTCCTCCTTCTCCTCCTCCTCCTCCTCCTCCTCCTCCTCCTCCTCCTCCTTCTCCCTCATGCCCAAGAACAAAGACGTGTCACTTTTCACATACATTAAGAAAAAAAATTGTAATAAATTCTTCATGTATAAAAACCAAATAAGGAAAATATTTAATCAGAGATAATACCAAATCAAGAAAAAAACATATAAACTCGGCACTAGTTACAACAATAAATGAAATCATAATAAAATGCCTGAATAGTCTCTGGCTGGATAACGTTGCTGAGAGGGACGGACATTGGTCAGTCCTTCGCCACCAGGTCAAACGAGGTCACGCTGATGTAGGAGTGGCGTCCCCTCTCACCTCCTACCCTCTCCCTCACCTCCCTCTCCCTTCTTCCTCTCCCCTCTCACCTCCTACCCTCTCCCCTCTCACCTCCCTCTCCCCTCTCACCTCCAACCTTCGTCAGCGCCTGAACACGACTCTCTCACGCCCTCTCATCCTCCTCGCCCTCCCTCTCACTGGCTTCCTCTGTTCCCTCTCCCTCAGTTTATTGTCTTTCTTCCACCCTTGTCTTCTTTCAGTCAGTCACTTGTTTTTTGTCTTCCTCCTCTTCTCTGTTCACTGTGTTTTATTGGTATTTCTCCCTCCCCCTGTTCTCTCCTCCCTCCTCCTGTTCTCTCCTCCCTCTGTTCTCATGCCTCCAAGGGCCTGTTCAGTATCTCTTGTGTTCTTGTTTATTTGCTGTCATGCTGTTCTTCACTTCAGTCGCCTGTCTTCTTTTTTATTTATATTTTTTATTTATTTATTTATTTATTTATTTTACTATATTATTATCGTTAATTTTTGTTCTTGTTCTGAGAAAGAGAGGAGAGGATGGAAAAAAAATAATAAGATGAAGAAATTTATGGAATATGAATAAATAGAAAGAATGAGAAGAGAGGAAGGAAAATTATGATAGAAAGATAGATAAGATGTAAATATATATATAATTTAGTGTAACTGTTCCATCGTTTTATTAATGTGATCATCGGTCTAACAAAACACGTTAGTTAATGGTTCTGTAACTGTTGGTTGAGTGGTTACAAAGTCGCTCTATACTATAACAGGTTTTTGGTCCCAAGGTTCGATCCCCCAAAATAATTAGAGGTACAAAAAGAATTACACTTCCGTTCCTCTTAAATTAATGTGTCTCACTTTTTTACGCATTTAGAATAAGAAGGAAAAAAAAAAAAGGAAAACAAAAGATAGGAATATAAGATAGGAATAAGACACAAAAAATAATAACGATAAGAAATGAAAAAAAAATATGATAACCACAACTTCTGAAAGAGAGATACAGAAACCACACACACAAAAAAATATATAACGAAAGGAAGTGAGAGAATGTGATAAACAAGAGAAGGAGGAAGAGGCTAAGTGCATTCCAACCCCTTGACATCACCTTTATTCCCTGCCGAAGAAGGGGTGAAGGTGTCCAGATTCCTGCAGGGGGGGCGGGCGAAGGAGGAGGAGGGCAAGGGGTGGGGATGAGGGGAGGGACATTGTGGAGAGAAGGAGAAGGAGGAGGTGGAAGAAGAGGAGGAGGAGGAGGAGGGTGGTTTGGGGTGAGGGGGTGGGGGTCAGGAGTCTTGCAGGTGGGGGGGGTGAGGGGACACGTCGGTCAACACAAATGGATGCCTTGGTGATTGTCTTCTGTTTGCCGAATCATCAATCTGTTTGTAGCCTCGACTCACTCACTCTTCCTGCTGCCCCACACACACACACACACACACACACACACACAGATAAGCCTGAGGGTGGGTAGGGCGTGGAACGTGTGCATGTGTGTGTGTGTGTGTGTGTGTGTGTGTGTGTGCGCAACGACCGTCCCTTTCAAAGCAAATTGAATGTTAGTTGGGGTAGGGAGTGGCATGTGGGGATAGGGGGAGAGGGGGGGGCGTGGAGGGGAATACCGCCCCCCCTTAAGTAAATTACGCTCAGTTCATAGAAAAAGGGGGGCGGGAGGGGGGAAAGGGGGCATGGAATGAGTAGTTACATTTCCTTATGCAAATGTTGATATGTGGCGAGGGAGGGAAGAGGAAGAAGGGAGTGTTGGGTGGGGAGGTAAGAGGGGGAGGAGGGTATGGGGTGGGGGAGGGAAGTATAGGGGGGGTTAGAGAGATGGAAAGGAGTGGTTTTGGGGGGTGGGCGTAGGGGGAGTTCGACGCCCCCCACCCACCCAGAGCAAACTAAGGCTGGGTGGGTGGAATGGGTGGGTTAATGGGGGGTGGATGACGGAATCAGAGCAAGTGGTCCACACACACACACACACACACACACATTAACATATCAAGATGACAACGTGCTTACTGGCTGTCTAAGGATTGAAGATTGACGGATTATCCACCTCACCCTGTCATCCACTCTCATCCATCCATCTATCCACTTATGAAAGTTATTGGTGAGGAGGGAGTGTGAGAAGTATGAGTGAGTTTGAGGAAGTGTGAGGAAGAGTGAAGGAGTATGAAGGAGTATGGGGGAGTATAAGGAAGTGTGAAAGAGTATAAGGGAGTCTGAAGAGAGTGCAGGAGAGTATAAGGGAGTGAGGTGATATAACATGCATAGAAAGGGATTGGGATTAGAAAGGATTATTCTACTTTTTTTTTTATCAATTTACGTGAGTGTTTTATTTAGTTTCCTTTCTTCATTTACTCTTTTTTTTTAATTCTCTCATTAACTTTTTTCCCTCCTTTTTCTTCTCTCTCATTAATATCTCTTTTCCTTAACTTCTCATTCTTTATTCCTCATTTCTCCCCTCTTCTCCCCTCTTTTTCCCTCGGTTCGTTATAGTGAGTGAGGGGAGAGTGAGGCGCCATACCATGAGAGGGAAAGGAGATTACTAGCTAGTCTCCAAGCGGGTGTGAGGGGAGGAGGAGGAGGAGGAGGAGTTCTATGTGCGTGGGAAGGAGATGATAGGGGTAAGGAGGAGGAGATTAGGGAGAGAAAGGAGGTGTTTGGGAGAGTAAAGGGGAGAGGTGTTTGAAGTGAGGGAAGATGAGGAGCTGGGAGAGTGAGGGAATGAGAGGAGGAAGAAGGGAGGGAGGGAGGGAGAGAAAGGGATATCGTTTGCATGGAGATGAACTGCAGGAGGGAAGGAAGGAAGAAGTTGAAAGACAAGCTGTGGGACGAGGGGAAGGGGTGAGGGGAAGGGGTGAGGGAAGGGGGTGAGGCGTGTGTCAGCTTATATTACCGCTTGGACACCTGTTCCCCTGCTGCTGTGAATCAGTGCAGCAGCTGTGCTAACACGAGGCTGTGGCGGCTGTGACTCAGCGCCCCTTGGTACTCCGTCAATGCACCTCCCTCTCCCTCTCTCCCTTCCTCCCCTCATCGCATCCTGGCGCCTACGAGGGTATTAGGGAGAGGGGAGGCGGGTGAGGTGTCGGCCTGGATCAGGAGGTAATGAATGGCGCGTCTGGTTGTCGGGTGTAAGGTCGGGTCTGTCGGGAGGAGGATTGTAACCATCATGTAGCGTCCACTCATCTCCGTCGCCTCTGCTTTTGGTCGACTGACTGGGGCGAGGCGGGGATGTGAGGGGAGGGGATCAAGCAACTATTGCTCTACATTCTCTTTCATTCCGTTGTTCTCCTCCTCCTCCTCCTCCTCCTCCTCCTCCTCCTCCTCCTCCTCCTCCTCCTCCTCCTCGATCATCTCCTCGTCCTTCATCTCCCTGAGGCTCCTTGTTACCTGTGATTACCGTGGGACATCGTTTTTCCAGCAGCTCAACTCTATCTCGTCGCGGCTCACTGGCTGGGAACTAGGCAGGCGAGCAGGTGGAGGAGGAGGAGGAGGAGGAGGCAGCAGCGTCAATGAGCGAACCGGTTGTTAGTGACCCCCGTTTTTTGCGTATCTTTTTTATTGTGGTGGAGGGGGAGGACTGCACTTTTTTTCCTACTTCTCTCAGGTGGAAGAGGGATTTCTATAATTTATTTGTTTAGTTTAGAGGACAAGTTAATTTTAAGGGGGAGTTGTGATATATTTTTTTTTTTTTAGTCAGCATAGGTTGTATAAAAAAAAGCTTCATTGCTATATTTCTTTTAGCAAGGTGAAGGGGAGACTGTATCTATATTTCTAAGTGTGTTGTGAGGGTGAGAGTGTGGAGGGTAAGTAAGGGTGAGGTTATGAGGAGTGGCATCAAGCGACATGAGTGACCGTAACAAGAGATGAGAAAGTGAGGTCTGGTAATGCGGGAGGAGGAGGAAGTCTCACCACAGTGGAGGGGGGAAAAAAGTTTGTGAGTTGAGAGTCAAGCTGTAGAGGCGAGAGTCCTAAGAGGAGTGTGGAGGCGGCGCCCTTGGAGTAAGTTCGTTGTCACCGTGTTGTCGGGAAAGTCACACCACCCCAGAACCCGTGTAGGAGGGCGTGTTGGGGAGGGAAACAGGCGAGGAGCTCTTAGTTTATTATCATAGTTTCCCCTTCCTCGCACCCACCAGGCAGGAAGGGGAGGGGCAAGAAGGGAGGAGAGGAGGGAAGTGCATGGTAGAAGAGCAGAATAGCAATAGGAGAGGATAGGATAAGAGGGGAAGGAGGTAAAAAAAATCCGCGTCGACGCCCATGACTACAGGAGCCGCCCTCTCCCCTCGCTCCCACGATGGGCAAAGAATGAGACTCCAGCGGCGGCGGCGACGACCTCATTCCGGACTCTCAAACCGTCGGCGCCTCAAGAGTCAAGAGCTGCCAGCGACAACAGGCTCCGTCCTGCTCTCAACCTCTTGCTTTCAGGATGCGACGCGCCACAATCCTCCTCCCTCCTCCTCCTCCTCCTCCTCCTCCCCTCCTCCTCCTCCTCCTCCTCCTCCTCCTCCTCCTCCTCCTCCTCCTCCTCTTCAGTGCCACCCTGCAGACGGCTTGATGCTTGGTGTTGTGTGTTGTCTTGCCGCGCCATGCAACACTGTGCCACTTCACATCCAACACCTCACCCTTACCCTACACTCTCCCCTCCCCCCTCCACGCTGCCCTCACACATTCATTCCCTCCCTTCCCTTCCCTCCCTTCCCTTCCTCCCGTCGTCAGGGCACTGGGACACGCGCCTCATAGTGTTAGGTTAAGTATTGCGCGTCTTAGTTTCAATTACAATGTTGCGTTATCCTTGTGATTTCTTTCATTCCCAAATAAGTCAAGTTTCGTAAGAACATAATAGTAGTGTCTTGTTCTCCACCCACCACCACCACCACCACCACCACCACCACCACCACCACCACCACCACCACCACGCCTCTCGTTAACATCATCACCACCGTAACTTGAGAAGGCGGTGAGACAGGTAAACGCAATGTAGGAGTAAGGCCGCCCACCGTCACCTGGCCAAACAAGGTGCCATCGGATGACTCCTGCGTCCCCCCCCCCACCTTCACTATTCTTATCCACACTGCCACACCACCAACACCACTGTAACCACCAACACCACCACCACCACCACATACAGCAACAACAACAATAATACATCCTTCATAACTGTCATCACCACCACTAACTACTTGTTCTCACCACCACCACCACCACCACCACCACCAGAGGTAATGAGAGACACAAGCAACAGGAATACCAACACCAACACCACTAACAGGAACAACTACTACTTTCTAGCACACTCCTAACTAAAAATCAACACCACACTCACTCGCAACACCAACTGGTTTCTGAAGGAACTGAATAATTAATATGTAAAAAAGAAAGAGAAAAAATGTGAAGAAAAAAACGACTGGTCTAGATTCGCCATCTTACTACTCCTTCGTGGAATATGTAAATAAACAAATAAATAAACAAAATTGATTAGTACCCAAAATTTAATGAACTCACCTTTATATAAATGATCAAACTTTTCGACTTAATTCAAACTCAAGTCACGTTTAAATTTTTTTTCTTTTATGCCTTTTGTGGATTGATAATTATTTATTATTTTTTTTCATGTTACTAATATATTAATTTTCTTTCACAGGTACGTACATACACAGGCATTACGACGTGTACACATGACTGCACGTGCTTGGGAGGGTGAGTACGTGTGTGTATGTGTGTGTGTGTGTGTGTAGATTAAGTTACACCAGCAGAATTCCCATCTTTACCCCCTCCACTGTCCCCCCCTTAAACCCCCTCCTTCTCTCCCCCCTTAAATTCCCTCCTTCTCTCTTCCCATAAACTCCCTCCTCCTCCTCCTCCTCCTCCTCCTCCTCCTCCTCCTCCTCCTCCTCCTCCTCCTCCTCCACCCCCCCTCTCCCCCTTCCTTCCCCATCACAAGTATCTCAATCAACATCTCATTAGCATAAGTTATTTTTTTCCACCCTATCCTTCAATTCCTCTCTTCTACAGTATAACTTTGACGCATTCTTTAGACACATTTGGTTTAAAAGATGTGTTTAATTCTATGTTATTCTGAGGCATATTATGTTTTTTTTTTTAAAGTTATCATTGGAATAAGAAAAACAAACGAACAAGAAATAGAAAGAAAATATAAAGAAGAGACGTAGAAAAAGGAAGAGGAGGAGGAGGAGGTAATAACAGACAAGGAACACAAAAAAATAAACAAAATGGAAAACGATAAATAATTAATACAACGAAGAATAACGAACGTTGAAATAATTACGACTACAATAACAAAACAAATTGTAAAAAGGGGACATGGAAAAAAAAAAAAAAAGACAAAAAAGACATAACAAAACAAGTATATAGTACGTGTCAAAACCAAAACCAAAACTACAGGTGTTTGATCAGGTATTGTGTAAGTGTAGCAATACAATACAATACAATACAATACAATACAAATACCAATACCAATACAAATACAAATACAAATAAAATACAAATACAAATACAATACAATACAATACAAATACGAATACAAATACTATACAATACAATACAAATACAAATACAAATACAATACAATACAATACAATACAATACAAATACAAATACAAATACAATACAAATACAAATACAATACAAATACAAATACAAATACAAATACAAATACAATACAAATACAAATACAAATACAATACAAATACTATACAAATACAATACAAATACAAATACAAATACGAATACAAATACAAATACAATACAAATACAAATACTATACAAATACAATACAATACAATACAAATACGAATACAAATACAATACAAATACAATACAAATACAATACAAATACAATACAATACAAATACAAATACAATACAAATACAAATACGAATACAATACGAATACAAATACAACACAACACAGGTATTGCTTCACGGTAAGGCAACGTCCTCTCTTTTTAACCCTGTTTGATATGCTTTGAGTTCAAGGTCACTTAGTGTGCTATGTGCTGGTGGTCATGTCGTCTCTCTTCTCATTCTTCGTCGTCCTCCTCGTCATTTGTAGAAGGAAAAAAAAAAGAAAAATTGTTGATCAAATTAGGTAGCGCATGTGATGTACATAAGCGATTGTTTTGTTTGTTTGTTTGTTGGTCTGTTTTTGATTGTTTTGTTTACTTATATTTTTTTTTTATATATATTCTTTTGTTTGAATTTATTGTTTTTTTTATCATATTTTTTTTCTTCTGGTGTTAGTTATGTTTGTTTGTTGGTCTTTCTCATTGTTTTGTTTATTTATATATATATTTTTTTATATTTCCTTTTGTTTTCATTTTTGGTATTATTTTTTCCATATTTTTCGGGCAATTAGTTTATTATTTTTTTTAATCTTTTTTTTTATAATTCAGGTCAACACATCAAGACAATTAAATAGAAACACTTGAAGAAAAACAAAAACACAACAACAACGAGATAGATAACAGTTAGAACCTACATAAGGAGTGTGTGTATAGATACCAACATATACGAGTCATTCTAGAAGATAATAGATAAAACAAAACATCGATATCTACAAAAAAAACACCCAAAATAGACCATATAAGTAACACGACCACCACGAGTTACGTAAAATAAAATAAATAAATAAAAAAAAAAAGAGTTGTTACAAGGTTTGAAGAATGAGATGAAAAACGACTTCATTAATTGGTTCAGGTGAGGTACTAATGAAGGTAAGAATAAGACTTAGACATTCTGGTGCCTTAAATGGTATGTTTCTTAAGCCTTTGTGAGTTGAATATACAAACATA
>JAPQNM010000011.1:588437-593437 GCA_029783475.1 Metacarcinus magister | reverse complement strand
CGTATTACACTGCTCTCTCTCTCTCTCTCTCTCTCTCTCTCTCTCTCTCTCTCTCTCTCTCTCTCTCTCTCTCTCTCTCTCTCTCTCTCTCTCTCTCTCTCTCTCTCTCTCTCTCATAGGGTACGCGAAAGAATGATTAAAGAGACAAATTTATAGTCAATAGATTGCAGTGATCATGTCGTCTTCCTCCTCCTCCTCCTCCTCCTCCTCCTCCTCCTCCTCCTCCTCCTCCTCCTCCTCCTCCTCCTCCTCCTACTTCTGCAGTCAAAACAAAGGTGTGTTTTCTGATTCGTTTGCGTTCACTTAGATAAATGCGCAATACATTTTCTTTTGTCTTATGGTCATCAGGGGAGATATATTTTCAAAGGGGAGTTTACTTATTCCTTTATTCCTTTATATATTCCTTTACCCTTCGTTTGACGTTCTTCTCCTTTAAAAAAAAATATATATATACTTAGTGCCTCGGTGAAACGAAGTAAGAGACAGACAGACAGACACAGACAAAAAGTAAGTGACCTTGAGGAGGATAATGATTAAGATTTCAACGTTGTAATCCTGGGTGTGAGAGAGAGGGAAGAAAAAAAAAAAAAAAGGAAAATGAGAGAGAGAGGGGAAGAAAAAAAAAAAATCAGTGTTGTCCCTTACTTGTCATGTTCCTGAAAGACCTTCGTGTTTTCTTGGTACAGTCTCTCCTCCTCCTCCTCCTCCTCCTCCTCCTCCTCCTCCTCCTCCTCCTCCAGTACATGGCTCCACCTTCATATTTTGTTCCTTTGGTCTCTCAGTCTTCCTTCTCTTCCTTCCTACTTCTTCTTCTTCTTCTTCTTCTTCTTCTTCTTCTTCTTCTTCTTCTTCTTCTTCTTCTTCTTCTTCTTCTTCTTTAGGACCGTTCTGCTATGAGAGGAGGAGGAGGAGGAGGAGGAGGAGGATAAGAACGACGTCTGAATACAAGCTGAGTTGAATTACATCACACACACACACACACACACACACACACACACACACACACACACACACACACACACACACACACACAGTCGCAGGCAGGTGTGTTAAAAGTGCGTTTGAGGAAGTAAAAGCGAGCAGGCTGCGTTGTGACCTGTCTTAAGAGGCCACAACTTCCTTCCTGGTGTGTGGACGCGGGGCAAAGGTGGAGGAGGGTGGAACAGGCGGATTATAGAGGAGCTGGAGGTGTGGAAGTGTGTGGAGAATCATTATAACGTGACTTCCTTCCTTTCTTTCTTTCTTACTTTCTCTACTTGCTACGTATGCTTCCATGTTTCCTTCGTTCCCTCGTTTCCTGGTTCTGTTTTCTGTCTGTCTCTCTCTCTGTCTGTCTTTCTCTCTCTCTCTCTCTCTCTCTCTCTCTCTCTCTCTCTCTCTCTCTCTCTCTCTCTCTCTCTCTCTCTCTCTCTCTCTCTCTCTCTCTCGCCCTCCTACACCCCAAATCTTGCAGACTTTCACACACACACACACACACACACACACACACACACACACACACACACACACACACACACACACACACACACACACACACTACACACACACACACACACAGGTTTAGGAATTTTTTTTTTTTACTCTTTTTATTTATTTATTTATCTTTTTTTTTTTTTTCATACATATATTTATTTCCTCCTGACGAAGGGAAGGAAGGTAAGCCGAAGTAGCAAGCGTCCTTGTCATCCTGTTGTCCCCAAATGGTTGAAAATTATTAGTCCGTAAAGGTATTGCCAAGTGGTAGAGAAACGACCTCGTGTGGTGCCCTGTTTGGTGTGTGACTCATTTGTGTCCACCTGAGGGAGGGAGGGGTGGGGGGGAATACCGTGCCCCTCCCCTCACCTCGCCTTCCCTTCCCCTCGCCTCTCTTCCCTCTTGGTGTAGTCCCAGCAATCCCTTCCTACCTCCTTCCTTCCTTCTCTTTCTCTATTTTTTTCAACGTCTCTCTCTCTCTTCCTCTCTCTCTCCCTAGGTCTTTGGTTTGAATATTATGTAATTATGCGATGACTAGCTCTACCTACCTCCCTTTCCCCTCTCTTCCATGCTCCCCTCACTCCCCTACTCCCTCCTTCCCTCCTTACTCCTTCCTTCTCCTGTTTCCCTCCTCACTAAATCCTTCAATCACACCCTGAGACCCTACCATATACACCGCCCATTTGACCCCAACCAACACGCCTTCAAACCCACGCCCACACCAACACCTCAACGCCCTCTTTCCCCAACCAGTACATAGGCATTACATACCCACGCTCACACCCACACACATACACGCCCTCACACACGCCTCCCACGCCCACACCCACGGCATACGGATCAACACTGCACCAACTTTCTTGTCCCTAATAGGAGAACACTTGTTTATTCGTGAAGGGAGGAAAGGGAAGGGGAAGGGGAAGGGGTAGGGGAAGGGGTAGACGTGAGGTATGAGTACTTCAAAGGGAGGAAGAGAAGGGGAGGAAAGGTGGGAGGGAGGTATGTGTTCTTAAGGCGACAGGGAGAGAGGAGGAAGGAAAGATGGGTTTATGTACTTGGAGGGAGGGAAGGAAGGAAGGAAGGAAGGAAGGAAGGAAGGAAGGAAGGAAGGAAGGAGGGAAGGAGTACTTAAGTTGATGTAAGGCAGGAGGAATGAGGACAAGGGAGAGAATGAGGTCACAAGTATGATAGGCTAGAAGGAAGGAAGGAAGGAAGGATTAGGGAAAAGAGGGAAAATGTAATGAAGGAAGGAAGAGATAAAAGGCAATTATGAAAAGAAGGAAAAGGAGGAAACGAGAGAAATTACTAATGGGAAGAGTTAAGAAAGGAAACAAAAAGAAAGAAAGGAGGAAGGAAGGAAGAGTTAGATAAAATTACACGAAAATTGAAGAACACAATGAGAGGAAGGAAGAGAGAAAAGAAAACAAAAATAAAACTGAATTGATAAAACTAATATACGAAAAACAAAGGAATGAATGAACTACAAAAGGAAGCAAGAGAGAGAGAGAGAGAGAGAGAGAGAGAGAGAGAGAGAGAGAGAGAGAGAGAGAGAGAGAGAGAGAGAGAGAGAGAGAGAGAGAGAGAGAGAGAGAAAGTGTTGCAACTCTTGGCGCCTCTGTCTCCTAGCCTCTTAATCACGCAAAGTTACCTCATCGTCGTCAGTAACCCTCCTCCTCCTCCTCCTCCTCCTCCTCCTCCTCCTCCTCCTCCTCCTCCTCCTCCTCCTCCTCGGTCACGCTGGCGCCAGTTAGAGATCCATAAGACGCCCGTATAAAGAGCGTCTCCTACTCTCTCTCTCTCTCTCTCTCTCTCTCTCTCTCTCTCTCTCTCTCTCTCTCTCTCTCTCTCTCTCTCTCTCTCTCTCTCTCTCTCTCTCTCTCGGATGTTTGTGTTCTGTCTTAACAATGAAATGTAAATCGGATTCACTGACCGAGATTTAATGAGTGATGACGTCAGGGTGTTTGTTACGCCTTTTTGGCCTACTTTTTGGGGCTACTTTTTAGGGGTAATTATTTTAGTCTACTTTTTGGGATTAGCATTTTTGGGTTTACTGTTTTTGGGGCAACTTTTTTTTTTGGTAATTATTCTTAGACAATTATTTTTTTGTGGTCTTCTCTTTGGGGTTACTAGTTTTGGGGCAAATTTTGATGGGGGCTAATTTTTGACGGCTACTTTTTGGGACTAATTATATATTTTTTTTACTTCTTCTCTGGAATTGTTTTTCGATTTCATTTGATTCTATTCGTATTTGTGCATTTGCTTGTTTGTTTTCTAATGTGTTATTTAGGGTTTAGTGTATTTTTATATATATACACACACACACACATACACACATCCTTTGCCCTTTCTCTCTCTCTCTCTCTCTCTCTCTCTCTCTCTCTCTCTCTCTCTCTCTCTCTCTCTCTCTCTCTCTCTCTCTCTCTCTCCCTCTCTCTCTCCTCGCAACAAGACAGACCCAGCAACACTACACACGAGCCTACATTATTTATTGGTTCAAGTGCCGGGTGTTTAGTGAGAAAAGTGTCTGTCTGTCACTGTATCCTCCTCTCCTCCTCCATCTCCTCCTCCTCCTCCTCCTCCTCCTCCTCCTCCTTCATCTCCTCCTCCTCCTCCTCCTCCTCCTCCTCGTCTATTACTGCTACCACCGCCTCTACCATTTAACGCCACATCTACGCCAATCCTCAGTACATATCCTCCTCCTCCTCCTCCTCCTCCTCCTCCTCCTCCTCCTCCTCCTCCTCCTCCTCCTCCTCCTCCTTCAGCTCCTACGTCATTGCTGCCGTGACCGAGTTATCTTTCAAGGGTCAGTTTTCATGCCTCGTGACCCTTGTCCTGTGTGTGTGTGTGTGTGTGTGTGTGTGTGTGTGTGTGTGTGTGTGTGTGTGTGTGTGTGTTATAAATGGGGATTTTTGGTGTTGCTATTTGCTTTTTCATAATGATTTATTCGTGTTTGGGTAATCAGTTAATGCAGCTGTGTTATGTGATACGTGTACGTGTGTGTGTGTACGTGTGTGTGTGTGTGTGTGTGTGTGTGTGTGTGTGTGTGTGTGTGTGTGTGCTTGGAGGACGAGGTTACGGAAGCGACCTCATCTCCATCTCCTCCCTCCTTCACCCTCTCCTCCTCTTCCCTCCTCCTCCTCCTCCTCCTCCTCCTCCTCCTCCTCCTCCTCCTCCTCCTCCTCCTCCTCCTTCCCTCCTAGACAGTCATGCCAGGAAGTGAAAGATGTAGGAGGTTGCGTTGCTACCTGGATAAATACCTCCTCCTCCTCCTCCTCTTCTTCTTTTTCTTCGTCCTCCTCCTCCTCCTCTTACTCTTCTTAGTCTAACTCCATTCACCACTTAAATTCACTGTCATCACTCTTCCTTCCTTCCTCCTCCTCCTCCTCCTCCTCCTCCACGTGTCAGCCGGCAGTACTATCTTCCTATCTTATCGTTTGGTATATCAAATTACAAGTGTGTGTCACTTTGCAAGAGAACAAGTGGTATGGAGAATGTTGCCCCTCATGTTGTTGTTGTTGCTGGTTATG
>JAPQNM010000011.1:578437-583437 GCA_029783475.1 Metacarcinus magister | reverse complement strand
GAGAATAATTTTGTGAGTGCCATCAAGCCTTGTGGCCCTCGAGGAATTCTAAGTGGCACTGACCTAGTTTGGGGCACCACGTGGTCTGTGCCTGACCCTTGGGGCACTCCTACACGTCATGGCCACGTGGGCTTTTTCTTTGTGCCTTTTAATGATGTGTGATTCGTCTTCGTCGTCGTCGTTGTCTTCTTGTTGGCCTTTCTCGTCTCGTCTTTTAATATGTGTGTTTTGTATGCATCTCTCTCTCTTTTTTCTCTCCCTCTCGCTTTTTTTTTCTCTCTTTTCATTATTTTATTTTATTATTTTTTATTATTTTTTTTCTTCCCTTGCATAATATATATATATATTTTTTTCTTCGCCTTTCATCGTCTGTTTCTCACTGATTATATAATACTTGACGTAATTCCTTCCTTTCTCTTATACAATACTTTTCTTCCTTATTTTCTTCCTCCTTCCTGCATTCTTCACGTTTTTTTTTTTAATTTTATTTCTCAACAACAACGGAATGAAGTTATTTGTGTCATGCAAGCTTTTACTTTTTATCTTTTTCTTCTAATATTTCTACTTTTACTATAATTTTGTTCTCATTTTTCTCTTCTATGCAATTTTCTTCAGTAATTTTGGTGTATAAGATTGTCTTTGTTTTCGGAGGAGGAGGGGGAGGGGGAGGGGGAAGGGGGAAGGGGGAGGAGGAGGAGGAAGGAGGAAGGAGTGAGGGGAAGGTATGAGGAAGGATGACTAAGTAAGGATAGGGAGTAAGAGAAGATAAGGATAGAGGGGAAAGCCAGGATAAAGAGGAGTGAGGGGAAAGGCAGGATAGAGGGGAAGGGGTAAAGGGGTAAAGGGGAGGCAGGTCAGGAGGTCAGGATGAGGGGAGTGGTGGGCGTGGTGGCTAACGAGGTGTGTGTGTGTGTAGTGTTTCTAGGTCATGAGAGGCGATAAGCCCTCCACCAGGCATGAGAGAGAGAGAGAGAGAGAGAGAGAGAGAGAGAGAGAGAGAGAGAGAGAGAGAGAGAGAGAGAGAGAGAGAGAGAGTTTGATGTTCAGAGGTGACATGCTCTGGGTAGGATGGGGTGGGCGTGGGTGGGTGGGAGGGAGGGTGGGTCAGGTAAGTGGGCGTGGTAGTGTAGGATGTCTGGAGCCTACGCCCACACTTTTTTTTTCCCCCTGAAAGATTAGATTAGAGAGAGGACATAGGAATTCTCTCTCTTACCTCCCCTTCCCCTTCCCCTTCCCTCCCCTTCCCCTCCCTTCACACCTCTCCCCTTCCTTACATTTTCCTCCTCCCTTGCCTCCCTTGCATTCCTTTATTTCTTTTCCTCTTTCTTTTCTTTATATTTTTCTTGCCTCATTTCTGAATCTTTAATTGTTTTTTATTTTTATTTTTTCCTCCTTGCCTATTGTCCTTTTTTCCTTCTCTTTTTTTTTGTCCTTTCCTCCTTCCTTTCTTTCCTCTATTTTCCTTCTCTATGCTTCCTCCTATGAAAATCTACGTCTAAGCTTCTTTTTTTCATATTCCTTCTTCCTTCCTTCTGACATTGTTTTTGTTTCTCCTTCCTATCAATTCCTTCCTTTCTTCCATCCTTCCTTCCTTCCTTCCTTCCTTCAACTCTTCTTACACAACACAGCAAATGTTAATATTTATGCATATTTGTTGCAAAAATCTGCCCCAAGAACGCGGAAAAAAAGTGCAACTGTGGTTTTGCAAAGTGAGAGAAAGAAAAACGGAAAAAAATATTTGAGGCATTTTGTAAAGTGGAAATAATACACGTGTTAATTCAAAGCAAAAAAAGACTAACTAAAAAACATTGGTAGTAAATTCAATAGATAAAAAAAGAAAAAAAGATAATAATATGTACTACTACTACTACTACTACTACTACTACTACTACTACTACTTCATTATGTATAGTTTTTGGCTCAATACTAACAACTTGACCTTGCTGTTATATAAGTCAGTTGTGTGTTTGTTTGTTTGCGTTGAATTATGTGTTTACGACTACGTGGTGAAAACTGTGTGTGTGTGTGTGTGTGTGTGTAATAATAATAATAATAATAATAGACGGTTTATTAGAAAAAGCAGCCATAAGCTGAAAATATACATTTTAAAATTGCTTAACTCTAAATGTGAGGAGTGGAAGACTTTGTTTCTTCTTTACATAAGAGTATACAGACAAATTGTTAGCATAGTAATAGGTGGTGATATGTGATGGGTCAGGTCAGGTCCGCCCTGGGGCAGTGTGGTGACGGTGGTGTAGCACTTTGGAGGCCGGGGATGGTCTCAAGCCTGGGTAAGTGGCATCGCCTTCAGGTTTTAGGTGAGGTGCCGCCTGTAGGAAGCCGACGTCTACGTTGGGCAGGAAACAGGATGATGGGTGGAAGTGCAGGTGTATGTGGTCGGTAGAGGTGCAGCTGTGGTTGGTGAGTGTAGGTGCAGCTGTGTTGGCGGGAAGGTGATGGTCCGGAGGGCACTAACAGGCATGGATTAGCACCGATAGCCTTCCGCACAGTCCCAGCCAGTGAGGTCGAGACTCGTCCACTGACTCGGTTTCATTGTTTATAGTTCTTAAATGTTCTTCCTTTTGCTTTAAGTAACTTCACTGTGTTATGTGTTCATTACAAGTTCACTGTTCTTAATTGTGTAGAACTTCCACTTATCACTGAGGGGGAGGAGGAGGATTAGGAGTGCCAAGATGACACGACCTGACCCTAGGTAGATCAGAGGCCGTGTGTGTGTGTGTGTGTGTGTGTGTGTGTGTGTGTGTGTGTGTGTGTGTGTTTGATTAGGTAAGCGAGGAGGAGGAGGAGATGACAACAGGCAAGGAAATGAAAAAGGAAATATTGATGAGTGAAATATATGAGAGAGAGAGAGATACTGACTAAGGGGGGGATGAGGGACCACTAAGGGTCTAAGGGGGGGTGAGTGTAGGACCACTAAGGGACTAAGGGGGAATGTAGGACCACTAGGGATTTAGAAGAGAAAAAGACCTCAGTTTCGGCGAGGCCTTAGATCTTCCTTAGTCTTGATACCATGATCCCTTGGGAAGGACACCAGCATCCCCTCCTCCTCCTCCTCCTCCTCCTCCTCCTCCTCCTCACGTCTATTCCTTTCGTTTTTTCTCCCTTACATACTCTCCCTGTCTCTCTTTGGTTTTCCTTCCCTTCCTCTATCTCTCCTCTTCATATCTCTCAGTCTCTCTATCTCTCTCAGCCTCTTTTTTTTTCTTCTCCCAGCCTCTCCATCTCTCCTCATAGCCTCTCTTCATCTCTCTCTGTCTCTCCATCTCTCCTCACAGCCTCTCTTTCTCTCTCTCTCTCAGCCTCTCTCCATCTTTCCCAGCCCTTCGAAACTTAATATTTTAAGGTGAAAAAATAGAGAAAATTGGATGTTAATGATGATGATGATGATGATGATGATGATGATGATGATGATATTTATAAACTAATAATTCTTCTTTCTATCTTACAGGTGAGTGATGAAGTGAGACGAAGGTGGAGGAGCAGGTGTGGTGAGTATTTTAGTGGTGATGATGGTGATGATGATGGTGATGATAGTTATGTTGTTGGTTGCAGAGGTGGTAGTGATGGTGGAGGTGGAGAGGTGAGGAGTGATTATAGGAGTAGTGGATGATGAGGGGGGGGAATGGGTGGTGGTAGTGTGGTGGGGAGGGAAGGTGCGGTGTGAGGGGTGGGGGAGGGAAATGATTAGGGGGAAGAAAGAGGTTTGTGGTTGAGCCCTACGCCCCCCTAACGGCCCTTGGTGTCTTTGTGGGGGGTTATTGGGGGGTTTGTGAAGGTCATGGGGCGACCTTAACACAGAGAGGAGGGAGGGGAGGGAGAGAAGATAGGAGGGAGAGGGGAGGAAGATAGGAGGAAAAATTGACTTCAGAACCATGTAATCAGAGAAAAACGTCTTCAGGAAACAGGGAATAAAGGGGAAAAAAAACAAAATTTCCCTCAGGTATAGGAGGGGAGGGGAGGGGAAGGTAGGAGAGTTGGGGGTGATGGGGAGGTAGGTAGGGAGGGAGGGAGAGGACGATGTTGGGGGGGGGGTTAGGGTACGGGAAGATGAGTGTTTCCTGTGGGTGGGTGGGTGGGTGGGTGGTGGGTACTTTACGTGGGTGGGCGTGGGCGTGGGTGTGGGTAATCATATCTTCCACGCAAATAAACAAACAAACATGGCGCTTCCCTGCCCGCCCACCTGCCCTAAAGTGGGTGGGTGGGTGGGAGGGTGGGGTTGAGACACGCCCTTCCCCTTCTCTACCTTCCCTCCCCTCCCCTTCCCTCCCCTTCCCTCCCCTCCCCTCCCCTCCCCTCCCCTTCCCTCTCCTCCCCTTCCCTCTCCTCCCTTCCTTTCCTAGCTCATTCCGTACCCGACACACACACACACACACACACACACACACACACACACACACACACACACACACACACACACACACACATATGTATACTCTCACAATAAGCCCTCCCCTTCCCTTCCCTTCCCTTCCCTTCCCTATCACCTTCCCTTCCCATCCCATCACCTTTCCCTTCATTTTCCCGTTTCTTTCCCTTCCTCCTCTTCCTGTACTCTACAACCTCACTATGGTATCCTCCTCCTCCTCCTCCTCCCCTCCTCCTCCTCCTCCTCCTCCTCCTCCTCCTCCTCCTCCTCCTCCTCCTCTATATTGGCAAGGGGAAGGTAGGAAGGAGTTAATTAAAGGTGCAGAGGTGAGGGGAAATGCACTAACTTTTTTCTCTCTCTTTCCTCTCTCTCTCTCTCAAGACTAAGAAAGAAAGAAAGATAAAAAGAAATACAGGAAGGAAAACTTTGTGCGTATTGTATAAAGGAAATAAAAGAAAAAAAAGAAGAATAAGATGATAAGAAAAATATAGACATTAACTTCTCTTCCTTCCTTCCTTCCTTCCTTCTTTCCTTCTTTCTTCTTTCTTCCTTCCTTCATCTATTTACCTCCCAGGGTCTTCCCACGCCCCCAGGAGGTCAGGTCAGCCTTACC
>JAPQNM010000011.1:573437-575937 GCA_029783475.1 Metacarcinus magister | reverse complement strand
TGGGAAATTAATTATACTTGAGATTCAGGAGATAAAAATATCCTAAGGTGACCTGAAATAGATGGCAAATGACCTTCCTTCCTTCTCCTTCCTTCCTTCCCTCTCCTTCCCTCTCCTTCCTTCCCTCTCCTTCCTTCTATTTATCTTCCCTCCTTCCTTCCCCTTCCTCGACCCTGCCACGCCTCCTCTCTACCTTACACATCTGTCTATATCACACACACACACACACACACACACACACACACACACACACACACACACACACACACACACACACACACACACACACACACACACACCGGCACGTACTCCTGCACATCTGTTCCTCCACACACCTGTCTCCCACACCTGCGCGTTCCCAACAGATGTTTCGGATAAGCGAGAGTATGCAATTCGGTTAGGGTTGTATGTATTCCGGTTACGTTAATATGCAGTTCGGTTACGGTTACGGTAATTGAATGTGTTTTGGGAGGTGTGTGTTTACGTTATGTCAGGTGTGTGTAGGTGTGAATTCCCCTCTGAAACTTTTTCCTCCTTCGTTCCCTCTCCTCCTCTCTCCCCTCCCTTCCTTCCCTCTCCCTTCCCTCTCCCTTCCTACCTCTCCCTCAGGCTTTAAAGGAATATATTTTGCATCTGTTTAGAATAGTGTTACGGTGTGATGAGACTTGATTCTCTCCTTCTTTCATTTACTTCCTTCTTTCTTCACTTCCTTCATTCTTTGTTTATTTGCTTTCCGTTTGTCCATTCGTTTCGTTGTCTTTAATTCGATCTTATTTTGTCTTATTTTTTTCATTATCCTTCTTTCTTCTTTCTTTTCCTTCCTTCCTTCTTTCGTTCCTTCCTTCCTTTATTCCTTCTGTCCTTTGTTTTGCTTGAAAAGTTAAGCAAATAAACTTTTTAAACAAATTCTTTCTGCTATGTTTACTCTCTCTCTCTCTCTCTCTCTCTCTCTCTCTCTCTCTCTCTCTCTCTCTCTCTCTCTCTCTCTCTCTCTCTCTCTCTCTCTCCTTTGTTTTTAGGACAGAGCACTCTTTCTCGGAATATCATTAGCAATTATTCTTGTAATTTTTCCTTCCGTTCATCTTAACTAACAGTAATTTTTCTCTTAAACAGTTAATTCGTTCATTGGTACGTTCCTCCCTCCCTTCCTTCTTTCCTTCCTTCCTTCCTTCCTTCCTTCCTTCCTTCCTTCCCACTGTGCACAATTCCGCTTCGTCACTGAGGCTCTTGTGTTGAGGTTAGTCAAGAAAAAACAAATTCTCATCTGACTAATTTTGTTTACTTACACTTCGACTCAGCTTGCGGTCATGAAGCCAAGAAAGGAGGAGGAGGAGGAGGAGGAGGAGGAGGAGGAGGAGGAGGAGGAGGAGGAGGAGGAGGAGGAGGCACCAGCAGAGGGCATTAAAATACTTCACAGAGAGTGTCATTGTGTCTCAAATAAGCGTCTCACACTAGCTTGTATGAGGCAAGAAAGTTATTATTAGTTAAGGGAGAGAATCGAGCCTCAGATAGACTTTTGCTTGGGGGCCAAACGAGTGGGGGGGGAGGAGGAGGAGGAGGAAGGAGGAGGAGGAGGAGGAGGAAGGAGGAGGAAGGAAATTAATCACTTGATAGAGACAATTTCCCTAAGAGGAGGAGGAGAAGGAGAGCGAGTAAAAGAGAAAGAGAGAGGAGGAGGAGGAGGAGGAGGAATTTAGCATTGTAGTCTTTGGGGTTAGTGTGGTAGGGTGATAGTGCAGGTCAAGGAGGGAGGGAAGGGTGAGGGGGAGGGTGAGGGGGAGGGTGAAAGGGAGAGAGGCGCCAGAGAGACACTGCAAAGTATTTCCTGTTGAGAAAAATACTGCTCGGAATGTCTCCCTAAGTCCTCATCTACTTCCCCTCTTCCCCTCTTCTCCTCTTCCTCTTCCCCACTTCCCTTTCTCTCCCCTTGACACTCTCACACCCTCCTCCCTTCCCTCCCCAAGGTAAGTACATTCTCCCCCTTTCTCCTCCCCTTCCCCTCCCCCTGACACTTTCCCTTTCCTTTCTCCCTTTTCATGATCATCTTCCTTCCCTTTGTACTTCTCTCCCTTTCTCTCCTCTTCACCCTTTCCCTTCCCTTCTGGTTCTCTCTTCCTCCCCTTCGCATTCTTTATTCTCCTTTCCTTCTTCCTCCTTTCCTTCCTTCTCTTGAGACTAAATGACCTTGTGGCACTAAGTTATAAATCAATCAATCAGTCAATTTCTTCTTCTTTTTCTTCTTCTTCCTCCTCCTCCTCCTCCTCCTCCTCCTCCTCCTCCTCCTCCTCCTCCTCCTCCTCCTCCTCCTCCTCCTCCTCCTCCTGACACACCCAAGGAAAGGATGACAATTTATTTTTGCAACAGAAAGTCAGGAAAATTTTATGTTGGTTCTGACCGTGTATAGTGTGTGTGTGTGTGTGTGTGTGTGTGTGTGTGTGTGTGTGTGTGTGTAAGAGTTTGTAGATATAATTACCCTTAAGTGTGTGTTTTTAAGTGTGTT
>JAPQNM010000011.1:545937-555937 GCA_029783475.1 Metacarcinus magister | reverse complement strand
ATAGAACACCAAAGTTATTATTTACTAAACTAAACATTCAATACTGAGTACGTTAGTTATTTGATACTTTTATAACGGTGATTACATCTAGTGTGTATTACAATGAAAGTGTAAGTGTGTGTGTGTGTGTGTAAGGGGAAAAAAGTAGTGCAGTATTGTTAGCGTGTTGCAATGTTGTCTACAGAGGATGGGAGGGTGAGGCTGGATATCCTTTACTTAATATATAAAAAAAAAAACTTAATTCTTTTACTACCAAACTTTCCCACTTTCCCTGGTGGTATGTGGCCTTGCTGTCTTATTTCTGTTTCTGTTGTTTGTGTTTGTTTGTGTGTGTTGGTGTTGGTGTGAATGGAAGCAATGATGATTGTTGTGCTTCTGAGAGACTGAGGACGAATCATAAACATATACATATATAGACTCATATTTATTGAGGATATTATCAAAGGGTTAATTTTAGGTAACACTGATATTGTCTCACATTTCTCAGACCACCCTAACACACACACTCACCCTAAAACAAGCATGACACAACTATAACCAAACAAACATGAATACTACGAATAAAACCTGAATGAATATATGACGAACAACAACAACATAATATTTCAAGACAACAGCTACACATCCTATTCTAGTAGTCTTGTTGAGAATGAACGTAGGCGGGGGACAAGAGGACAGCTGGTGCAGTGATCATTAACGTTAGACTTGTATACTTGTGCTATTGAGTTAAGGCAGACTAAGCTGGTATAAAGCATCCCATGTTAGTTCAGCCTTGGCATAAATTCTTATCACTTGTTGCTTCTCTGCGGTTACAATCATCTTCATATTATTTTCCTTGCAGTCCTGTCCTCTTTAAAGCAATTGGCTGTTGTCTTACACTCTTACTTACTTAGTGTGTACTGTGTATGGGCGTGTGGGTGTGTGTGGGTGTGTGTGTGTGTGTGTTAGGAGATGTACATTTTTGAGTCATAGAGCTAAGGAAAATTGATACAAAATATATAATTGTAGTGATTTAGTATATTGTTTTATCGTGTTTTGGGAAGATATGAAAGAGGATGGTTAGTGGAGGAATGATAATGTAGTATATCTTGACCTTGGTGTTTATTTATTTTTTTTATTAATATTCAAGGATTATTTTGTGCCTATCATCTGCATTTTTTGAAGGTCATTACTCCTTGTTAATTAAGAATTCATATATGCGTGTTATCCTGATTTTTCTCTTACATTGTTGCATCTAATATTTAGTTTCCACATTATACTGATTTTTACATTACTATTGTGTTGGGTTTTGAACTTTAGAAATTCATAATATCTACATTTTTTCTTGTTTCTTTATTTTTTTTCCTTTTTTTTTCTTTCTTCTTCTTTTTCTTCTTCTTCTTCGTCTTATTATTATTATTATTATTATTTTTTATTTAATTTTCTTTTTCTTTTTGCTCTATGAAGTATATTTAGTGACTGGTAACTTCAGATGAATAATTTTGCTTCCCAACCTATATTAATAACTGACATTTAGATTCCCAGCACTTCTTAATTACTAATGTATATACATGCTAATTACTGATGCAATTATCTGACTTACTCATTAAATGTCAACACGTGCTACTTAGCATCTTAATGTAACCTAATTATTGCCTTTACTGGTCTAAATACTCCAATTAGTTTTAGCTTAATTATTTCTAACACTTGACACTCAAAAAAATTATTATTCATTGCATTAAATTCTTTCAATCACAACCTTATGATATCTCGCTTAAATCAACCTCATAAATTTCATAATAATTTTGTAATCCTCATTTTTTTTATACTCGACACAATATTTTCAAACCTGACAATATGAAATTCGTTAATAATTCTTTTCCTCGTAATTCCTGAAAACCTCTCACTCATTCTCAATTTTTTTTCCCATCAATCTTCCTCTCATTCTAGTAATTCTTTATTTATATATTCTTTTTTTATAATAATTCCTTTCTTTATAATTCCTGATTCCTGTTCCCATCAGTACCCGAGACCTAATTCTGGTTCCCATTAATACCCGAAACCTAATTCTTGTTCCCATCAATACCTAACCTGACCCGTTCTTTGCAGGTCGGTTGGTGTGTTGACGTATGTGTTCCTGACAGGCTGCACGCCCTTTGGAGGTGACACAGACCAGGAAACCTTTGTCAGCATCACACAGGCGGAGGTGGACTTCCCAGACGACTTGTTTACTGATATATCCGAGGAGGCGAAGGACTTCATCTGTGGCCTTCTTGTCAAAAAACCCAGGTGAGTTATTTTTTCATTATTTATTTATTTATTTATTTATTGTTTTTCTTATTCAGTCATAACTAACAATTACAACTGGTCAATGCACATATTGGACATAAATTGTTTTTTTTAGTGTGTTTTAATTAGTATTATATTTTTAAATGTTTTAAAGGTCATTTAGTCATAGTGTTTTATTCAATTTGTATATCAAGACCTTTTCAGTAATTGTACATTATTGCACCGTTTAGCCTACTGCTTCTTGATCAATAAACTTGTTATTATTATTAAAGTTTTGGTTATAGAATTTTGTTGTTTGGTTGTTTTAGTATATGGAGGAGTTTTTTTTATTGTTCTTTTTGGGAAATACAGTCAACACTCGATTCAATGGATCCTGATTTAACAGACTTCACATTTAATGGACTCTGTCTGCAGATCTGAACTAAAGTCTGTTAGTATAAAAGAAAGTCCGGTAGGTGGCGGGCGTGTAGGTAGAAGTCCATAAGGGTTAACCAAGCAACAGACTTTTTACACTAACGGACAGTGTTCCCTCAGCATTAGTCCCTTGAATCGAGGGTTGACTGTAAATTGTAGTACTAATTAGATATATATATATATATATATATATATATATATATATATATATATATATATATATATATATATGACTGTAAATTATAGTACTAATTATATATATATTATATATATATATATATATATATATATATATATATATATATATATACATATATATATATATATATATATATATATATATATATATATATATATATATATATATATATATATATATATATATATATATATATATACAAAGGTTTCTATGAATTAGTGTTGTGCATTTAATATGCTTTATTTATTCTTGGAGGAAATTTTAGTTATATTTTGTACATGATTGTACAGTTTGTTTTTTGAACAAGATAGTATTTTGTAGAAAAGAATAAAATATATACACTTTACATTATCTTAACTGTACTTCTTATGCCAAAAATAATCAATTAAGATATTATCATCATCATAATAAAGATATATAATCCTAATACAAGTACATCATTAATACACACATACATAAACACACACATAAACACACATATATACACACACACATAAACACACACACACAAACATTAATACACACACAGGAACACACACAAACATCACCACATATTACACACACACTCACCTGGCCTATTTAACAGCTTGCCACTAAATAAAAAGGCTTAGTCACTATATAGATTATGTAAGAACACATTATAAGATTTTTAGTTACTACCAAATATATAATTACAGCAAGTCTGCATATATATTAAAATCTGCCTGTCAGGAAGCTTCAGCTCGACAGAAATAGCTATCAAATTACACTTTAAACGTCGTAATTATGTATATATTAATAACAATTCATATTTACTAACTTACACTTACTTGTTTTTGCCTCACACACTCAACTGACCTTGTTTTTACCTTGCAGTGACAGAATGACAGTAGATGATTGTCTCACCCACCCTTGGATGACCACCACACTCCCAATATGCCCAGAGATCATCAGCGAATCTTTAGAGGATGTGGAAGAGGAGGAGACCACACCTTACCACGATGTCTATGCCCCACACACCTACAGCCCCTCCTTCCCACCCTCCACCGAGCACCTCTACCCTTTACCTGAGAACGACAATGGCGATTCAGCTTATTCCAGTGACTCTAGTAGCAGCCCGACCTTTACAGATGGTTACAGCGGCCTTGTGGTCCCTCCTCTCTGCCACTCTACTATACCTGAAGAACAGCATCACCAGCAGAAGCAGACACAGAAGCAGGCGAGCACGTCAGTAGTCGTCCCATCAGCGAGGCGAAGAAGGAGTAAAGGACAGCATGTTAGTGTTGACATGGAGGAGATGTTACGTTCCCTCCACCACCAGCAACCTAACCGTGCCCTCAGACGTACTTCCCTAGTGCTAGACGACCCCCGGTACCTCCAAGACACCTCCCAGCAGATCCACGACATCTTACGTCCTATCACAGACCCCCAGAGACCCTTGGTAGAGGAGGGCGTCATCACCAGAGACTCAGATGTTGATAGTGGTGTGTCCTGCCATGACTGTGAGGAATCCCGTGTGGAGAACCAGCGGCTGTGTCACTCTGATTCGTACGATGGAGGAGATGCCGCTAGTGTCATGTCCTGGGATGATTATGCTGACCTCAGTGCCGGCCGCCGACCCTCCCTGACCCAGTATGACCCATCGACGCTGTGTTCTGTCGCTAAGCCGTGGGAGAAGCTGTGTAATGGGTCTGTGTCGCGCGCCATGACTCAACTCCCCGTCAGGAAGGGTTTGCACGCCTCACCTGACCTCCTCACCTGTAATGCAGACTTCAGGGGGTCTAAGGGGGACCTGCGAGGCTCTAAGGGGGACTTACGAGGCTCCAGGCATAACCTCCACCTCTCCAAGTCTGATTTAAGGATGCCCGAGGCTGAGATGCGAGCCTCCAAGTCAGACCTCAGACCTCTCATGAAGTCTGACTTTAGATCCTCAAGGTCTGATCTAAGAGCCCCAAAGTCTGATTTCAGGGGATCAAAACAAGATCTTCGGGCTTCACGGCAAGACTTACGAGCATCAAAACCTGACCTCCGTGCCTCTAAGAGTGACCTCAGAGCCTCTAAGAGTGACCTCAGAGCCTCTAAGAGTGACCTAAGGGCTTCTAAGAGTGACCTCAGGGCTTCTAAGAGTGACCTCAGGGCCTCTAAGTCTGACCTGAGAATGCTGCACAGGTCAAATCTCACTCTCTCAAGGTTGGACTTGGCTCACGAGAGTTTAGATGACAAGTGTTTGAGGGAGGTGGAGGGTGAGGATGTGTTGCGTTGTGATCTTACTCTGCCGAGACGCAAGAACATTAATCGGTCAGAATTGGCTCCTTTTATGCGCGGAAATTCTTTGCACATGAGTTTTCGTGTTCCCAAGCGAAGAGACATGCAGATTTGATGGTACCCAACTCCTATTATTGTTCTATAGATGTACTTAACATACAATGATGCTAATATGTTCTAGTCATAACTTATACATAGGATGGGAAACGCATAGAAAATGTACATTGATTGAAAACTTGATAAAAACGCACAAAAAATAATCCCCTGGAGCACTTGGAAAAAAAAACAAAAACAAAAAAACGATGAATGACGATGACGATGATAATGATAATTGGATATCTCAAAAAAAATGACCAAATATAAAGTGAGGAGGTGATGTAAATGAGTCCAAAGGAATAGTGACCAAAGCCCAACACCTAAGTTACTACTACTAATGTATTTATGAGTACACCCGACACCTTGACCTGAGGGGGGGGAGGGAGGCTGTGGACTGTGCTTGTAGTGGTGGCGGGAGACGGACCGAACCTCAGCGCGGACACTTAATAAACTTTGACTGCCGATACAACGCCTTAGAGACAGACAGGAGAGGAGACGTGCGGAGAATTACAATGTTATAAATGCCTCACTTCTTTACTGCTCCCGGCCGGCCATTGAAGCGACAATATCTTACCATCCAAAATACATTGTTATTATTGTTTTATCTTGCAGACATTGAAGTTAAATGCTGTATTATTTATGGCTGTAAACATCAAAGACTGACTGTCCTTAATACGGTGATTCCCTGACACTCCCAGCGTCGATAACTCTCCCTAAAGGTGTATAAGTTAGTGAAGGAAGACTGACAAAGTGCATTGAGTATAAAAGACCTGAATTAGGATGCAATTCTCAGATGGTTAATACTTTTTTTGAAGTTCCTCTGTGTATGTCCTAATTTACTGAGGCATTTGTTCATTCCCTCCACGCCCTGTATGTATGTATGTATGTGTGTATGTATGTATGTGTGTGTGTGTGTGTGTGTGTGTGTGTGTGTGTGTGTGTGTGTGTAGGTGGGAGTGAGTGGTCTGTCTGTCTGTCTGTCTGTCACCACCAATTAAAGAAATCCAGTTTAGGCATCGTAAGACATTCCTTATGTTTTAGTGATGCTGTTTTGTTTCTGTTCATTGTTGGAGAGAAGGACTTTTGATTCTATAAGATGTACTATTTATGCTTCTTTGGTTACTAGTGTGAGGTGGAGGAGGAGGAGGTGGAGGTGGAGGTTGAGAGAGGCAGTGAGAGGTGGAGGTGGAGGAGGAGGTAGGCAATGTGAGGTGGAAGAAGCAGCCTCACTCATGCATTCATTTCCATAAGAAAGTGAAGATCGATCATGCAGGTGCTATCACTATTATAGTAAAGTTCTTTCAACTCTATTATATAATATATATTTTTTATCTGTTTTATCTACTATTTATAAGTTTAATTCCAAATAAGTTGTATGGCTTTATTATAAAGAAAGAAAGTTTTATTATGTGTGTTATTTCCTTCCTTACCTATTATCATTAAGTAAATAGTTGACTTGAATTGAAATCTAAATAGAATATATAATTGGTGTCCATTAAATCTTTTACATACATTGAATTTATAATACTAGACACAGTTGAATTAAACATACATTGGTAAACCCTTCTAATAAAGCTGATTTAGAAGTTAATTAAGTGTATAGTAAGTATATTATTGGGGTTATATGTATGTTTGGTGTCTTAATTCAAGTGAAGAGAACTATATGTATTTTTTTCTTATTATTTTCCCCACTGAAATTGTGTGTCCTTTCTATGAGGATGCAAATAATTATCCTGACAAAGAAAAAAAAGAGAATAGATAAAATTCAGTGAAGTATTGGCAATTATAACAGCAAACAATAAATATACAAGTCAAACCTTATAAAATGTTTAAATAAAAAAACAAAAATGGTGAAATATATTATAGTATTCTTTTTCTAATGAATGGTAAGTTTAATATATATGTTTTATAACTAAAACAAAACACCAACATTACAATTACCTTCCCTTTAGAGATCATGAGTAAACTAATAATTACTTCTATTTTCAAATTCATCATATTAAATTATCAACTTTACCCCATTCATTCTTTACATCCTTAATTATCAACGCTTTTTTTACATTACTCAATCAGTATTCTTTTCAAATAATAAAAATCAGCTAAATATCTCGTCCTTTCGACTCCAATCTTAGACGCGACCACACGCACGTGTAACCACACCACTAATTAACATTTTAGTGCCTTCAGGTAAGGTGTTAATGGCCCAATTATTAACATATATATTATTAACCACTCTGGAAACTATTGGTAACATTAGGGAAGCTGTAATATACGTGGAAGGTGGAAAATAAGTGAAAATGCGGCTGGCTTTGGTTCTCTTCCAGGTGACGCTCTAGAAAGCCCAAGATGGCTAGACCCGACCCGACCAAACCCGACTCGACCCGACGTGACCAACCATCTTCCAGCTACACCAGCCCAGCCTCCTTTTACTGCTTTAAATATAGATTCTACATGATGGCTGTCTTAGAATGAGGTTAGTTAAGCAAAAATAATAATGTAATGTCACTGTTTTGAGATACTGCGCACGTGAAGCTCCGGGTAGACTGTGGGACCACGCGCTATTTTCATCGACATAATAATAGTCGTGTGTAGATGGGTGTGTGTAGTATATATATATATATATATATATATATATATATATATATATATATATATATATATATATATATATATATATATATCTTTTTATTTCCTTTAATAGATTATTTATACATAATTATTTTTCCCACAAGGGTGTCATAGGCGGAGTTGGGCAGCCACGTGGGTGTTGGTAGGTGGTGGTGGTGGTGGACGCTGGGATGGAGGGTTGCATTGGGTGCTGTCGGTAGTAAGCTTGTCGCGTCACGCCTTCACGGCAGGACACGAGGGCTGAACCCCCACTGTACCTTGAATGTAACCCTGCATCACCAGCACCACCACCACCACTACCACTACTACCACAACCACCACCACCATCACCATCGTCACCACCACCACCACCACCACCAGTACGTAAGTGATCCCTTGTTATGTTTAGTGTAGTGAAAATAAACGTTACTGTGGGCTACGATATGTTCAACAAGCTCGTTACAAAAATAAGTCGTTACAAAAATTTTAATTTTATTAATATCAGATTAGTTCAATGTTTTTATTCAGCACTTTTTACTTGTAGTTATTTTTTCTTTTCTTCTATTCATTATTCTTTTTAATGAGAATATCTTAGACAGAGTAACTTTTTAAAAAAGCAATTTAATAAAAAATGGCTGACGCCACCAATTTAAGGGATTCAACGCTATGTGGATGTAGGGTTAAGTATTTTCTGAGATTGTGAAATAAATGATGTCAGTATTTTTTCGATACCGCATATCCCTAATCTAGCTAAGGGTAGCCAATTTCTGAACGTTTTCTGTTGAATCACTTGTAGAAAACCAATAAATGTTTGGGTAGACAAATATAATATGAGCCGTGCGTGCTAACCATTACAATACAGGCTAATGTAAAATAATAGTAGTAGTAGTAGTACAGTGGCAGTCCTAGGCATAGGCGGTATAGGCAGCCGCCTAGGGCGCGAGTTGTGGCAAGGGGCGACACAGCATGGTCAGTCAGCTGTAATACGACAATCAGTAACTTTTTATTAAGGCCTTAACAAGCAATGTTTACTAACAGACGCTAGCAAAAAGTGTCTCATAAAACCTAACAAATCCGCTGCTAGCACTGACAAGGCTTAGCAAACAATGTTAGGTAACAACGGTTTTGTTACTGAATGTAGCGAAAATCCACTGATGGGGGGGGGGGGGCACCTTTGTATGTTCTCGCCTAGGGAGCCAGAAATGCCAGTAGTAGTAGTAGTAGTAGTAGTAGTAGTAGTAGTAGCAGTAGTTGAAACTTAAATTCTACAATGATTACATAGACGAAAAAATAATCTTGCACAAATAATTTCATAATTTATATAACAAAATAGATGTTATTGTTTTGATTGCACAGTTAAGAGAGAGAGAGAGAGAGAGAGAGAGAGAGAGAGAGAGAGAGAGAGAGAGAGAGAGAGAGAGAGAGAGAGAGAGGGGGGGGGTGATGGCCTGCGTGTCAGTCTCCCATCCATTCTGACTCATTATCCGAAAGTTTTGTCAGCGGAGGCGATGACAAAAATCACTTAACACGCCTCACTCACTTTTGATAGAGAGAGAGAGAGAGAGAGAGAGAGAGAGAGAGAGAGAGAGAGAGAGAGAGAGAGAGAGAGAGAGAGAGAGAGAGAGAGAGAGAACAAAAAACTCTCTCTCTCTCTCTCTCTCTCTCTCTCTCTCTCTCTCTCTCTCTCTCTCTCTCTCTCTCTCATTTCCCCCCCTCTACCTACCTACCAAAATCGACTTCTGCATCCGCCCTCTTCACTTCACTTCCCTCCCTCTCTCTCTTTCCCCTTCCTTCCCTCTAATCCCACCTTCCCCTCTCCGCCTCCCCCCCTCCGCCTCCCCCCCTCCGCCTCCCCCAATGAGGAAGTCGCGTGGGGAAGCTGCCGTAAAAATGAGAGATAAACGCAGGTATTTACAGGTAATTGAGCACACCTTCACCACCTCTCATTATCACAGGAGAGAGAGAGAGAGAGAGAGAGAGAGAGAGAGAGAGAGAGAGAGAGAGAGAGAGAGAGAGAGAGAGAGAGAGAGAGAATTAGAAAACATTGGTATTACACAGATACATAGATTGACATAAAACTAAATAAATATCAATATAGAATACAAGAATAGAGAAAAAAAAGAAGAGAATATAAATATACACAAAAAAAATGAAATATAACGTATGTAATAT
>JAPQNM010000011.1:535937-540937 GCA_029783475.1 Metacarcinus magister | reverse complement strand
ATCCACCACCACCACCACCACCACCACTGCCTTCCCTTTCTTCCCCTTTCCCCTTTGCTGTCCCCTTTCCCCTTGATAAACTGACCCCTCCCCCCCCCCGCCCCCTAACTCTTCTTTATCTTGGCACTGACTTCCCTTTGGCTTTATCTTCATTTACGAGAACATTATTCACACTTTCAAACACGCTTATTCAAAAGTTTAATGTGAAATCGATTTGAAATTGCCATACTGATAGGACTTGTGCGGCGATTCTCTCTCTCTCTCTCTCTCTCTCTCTCTCTCTCTCTCTCTCTCTCTCTCTCTCTCTCTCTCTCTCTCTCTCTCTCTCTCTCTCTCTCTCTCTGTACCCCTTGTATTTGGCTACTCTCACTCTTTCTCAACTTTTACTCTCCTTCCCTCCCTCCCTCCCTCCCCTCTCTCCTTCCTTCCTTCCTTCCTTCCTTCCTTACGGCCACAATCGCCTTCCTACCCCACCCTCCCTCCCTCCTTCTCTCCCTCTTGTCGCCACCCTCCCTCCTCCTCCCTCCTCCTCCCTCCTCCTCTTCCTCCCTCCTAAGTAATCTACCCCCTAATCGCGCATCTAGTGGCTGAATTTTCCAAATGTTTAGCTAAGATAATGTAATTTATGCCCGTGTTATCTGCCTTCAGATCACCAAGGGAGGGGAAGGACGGGAGGGGAAAGGAGGGGAGGGAGAGGGTGAGGGTGAGAAAGGGGAAATGAGGGAGAGGGAAATGGGAAAGGAAAGAGGGAGATTGAGAGATGGGAAAATGAGGATTGAGAGAGAGAAGTGGCGAGAGAGAGAGAGAGAGAGAGAGAGAGAGAGAGAGAGAGAGAGAGAGAGAGAGAGAGAGAGAGAGAGAGAGAGAGAGAGTAGTTAGAGATAAAAAAAGGAAGGTACCAAGTGTAAAGTAGAAACACAATATAAAACAATATTTATAAATGAAAGAAGAAAAAAAAAACTCGTAGAAAATAAACACTTGAATACGAACGAAAGATATAAAAAAAAAAGGAAAAACGAAAATAATGAAAAAATATAACTAAACGAAAGTAGGAAAAGAGAACAGACAGACAGACAGAGAGAGAGAGAGAGAGAGAGAGAGAGAGAGAGAGGAGAGAGAGAGAGAGAGAGAGAGAGAGAGAGAGAGAGAGAGGTGAAGGGAAACCTTTTATAAAACTCAGAGATTGGATGGAGGTTGTGATTGGGTAGCAAATTGCTTAGTTATTGAAGAGAAGACGAGAAGAGAGGGAGAGATAATAGGAACTTGGGGGAAGGAAGGGAGAGAGAGAAGGGAAGGGAGGAAAAACAGATAAACAATAACGGGGGTGGAGAGAGAATGTGATGATGGAAGGGAGAGGAAAGTAGAAGAGGAGAGAAGTGAAAAAATGTAAGAGGAGGAGGAGTAGAAGAGGAGGAAGGTGAATGCAGAAGAGGAATAAAATAAAACAATAAAGTAGGAGGAAGAAGAGGAGGTGATAAATTGTACGTAATAATTGTGTGTTAAGAATAAAATAATGATAATAATAATAGTAATAATAATAATAGTGATAATAATAATAGTAATAATAATAATAGTAATAATAGTAATGATAATGATAACTATATAAGATGATAGATATATGTACTGGAGCTATTTATTATTATTATTATTATCATTATTATTATTATTATTATTATTATTATTGTTATTGTTATTGTTATTGTTATTATTATCTATTATTATTATTATGATTGTTGTTATTCATGTTTTATTTGTCTTCGTTTATCAGTGAACTTAATCTGTTTACAAATGTGTGTTATGACTGTATAATAAGTGTGTGTATATGCGTGTGTGCGTGTGTGTGCGTGTGCGTGGGAAGCTGCTGGAAACACGTGGTGGACGTACACGAGAGGACTCAGAGGTAAACACACGCACACACACACACAGACAGTTGGTACACACGGGATAAGAGTGTCACACACACACACACACACACACACACACACACACACACACACACACACACACACACACACACACCAACACGTGCACATGAGCGGGTGAGGGACGCGTGTCGGTTGTGTGCGTGGGGGTGGGGGTGGGGGGGGGGAGGAGCTGAGGCGAGGGTGACACGTGGCTGTTAGGGAAGGTTGGATTAGGCAAGATTGGGCAGTGATTGTCGCCCGGGACTGTGCACGGATTGGGCCTCATCCGCCTTATCGTCAGGACCACACCTTGCTGGCTGACACTGGAGGAGGGTGAGGAAAGAGGGGAAAGGAGGGGAAAAAAGGGGGAAAAAGGGACACTGATTGTAGGGGTGAAGGAAAGAGGGGGATAGAGGTGACATTGGATGGAGGTTGTGAAAGAAAGAAAGGGGAAAAGGGAAAAGAGGGAAAAGAGGAAAAAGGTGACACTGGCTTTAGGGGTGCAGGAAAGCAAGTGGAAAAGAAAGGGGAAAATAGGGGAAAAGAGAGGGGGGGTGGAAGTGACACTGACTGAAGGGGTCAAATAAAGAGATGGGAAAAGTGACACTAGTTGAAGGGGTGAAAGAAAGAAGGGAAAAGAAAAGAGGAAAGAACTTCTATGTTAAGAAGAGGAGGAATGGAAAGGAGTGGAAGAGTGGAGAGGAAGGTGGTAGGAGTGATAAGGGAACTGTAGAGGGAAGGTAGTGTGTGGGGGTGAGTGGAAGGGTAGTAGGGGAAGGGAGGGGAAGGGAGGGGGAAGTGAGGGGAAGGAAGGGAAGTGAGGGGAAGGGAGAGGAAGTGAGGGGAAGGGAGAGGAAGGGTGGGGAAATGAGGGGAAGGAAAGGGGAAATGAGGGAAGGGAAGGGAAGTGAGGGGAAGTGACGGGGAAGGGAAGTGAGGGGAAGTGAAGGGAAGTGAAAGGAAGAGAAGGGAAAGGAGGGGAAATGAGGGAAGTGAGGGGGAGGGAGGGGAAGGTAGGAGAAGTGAGGGGAGGGTGATGGGGAAGTGAAGGAAGTGATGGGAAGTGAAGGGAAGTGATGGGAAGTGAAGGAAGTGAAGGGGAAGTGAAGGGAAGTGATGGGAAGTGAGAGTTGCCTGTCTGACCCCAGCTGTCCGCCTCCTCGACTCTCCCAGGACTCATCGACTCTTATATTGATCCTTGAAACCGTGACCTTAAACCAGGGATCTCTCTCTCTCTCTCTCTCTCTCTCTCTCTCTCTCTCTCTCTCTCTCTCTCTCTCTCTCTCTCTCTCTCTCTCTCTCATTGAAGATTTTTTTACGTTTCATAAGTTTTTATTTCTTCTTTCCTTCAGTAAATTTCCACTTTTTTTTTCTCGTTTTTATTTTCCAGATCTTTCAATCAGTCCAGAAACTTTCGTCTAATTGGTGTATTATTATTATTTTTGTGTTGTTGTTGAAACGCGCGTCATTTATGTGGTGGAGTAAATGATTTGTATTCTTAAGGCTTTTGTAGTAGTAGTAGTAGTGGTAGTAGTAGTAGTAGTAGTGTAGTAGTAGTAGTAGTAGCAGTAGTAGTAGTAGTAGTAGTAGTAGTCATTGTTTTTGTTTTTCTTTTCTTAGTTCTTGTTCTTGTTCTTGTTCTGATACTTGAGAAGAGAAAACAGTTAGGATATAACGAACAATAGGAAGAGGAAGAGGAGGAAGAGGAGGAGGAGGAAGAGAAGGAGGAGGGAGAAATGAAAAGGAGAAGAAGCGTGTATATGCGTGTGTGTGTATCTGAAAATGTCCCTCCTCCTCCTCTCTCTCCTCCTCCTCCTCCTCCTCCTCCTCCTCTTCTTCCTCCATCACCGCCACTGCCACCCTCCTACCACAAGTCTGGTGGAAGAATTGTTTTGAAAGCGGTGCAGCTCTGCGTGAGGTGACGAGTGGACAAGTGTCGTCGGCCGCTCGTTCTGGTGCCAAGGACAGCTGCTTCTCCTGGTGTGTGGTGGGGGGGGGTGATGGGGGTGATGGGGGGGATGGAGGAAGGGGTGGTTAAGTAAGGGACGTGATGGGGTGGAGGTAGAAGAAAGAGAGCGTCTGGAAGGGAGGGAAGGAGAGAATGGGTTGAGTAGAGTGTGTGTGAGAGAGAGAGAGAGAGAGAGAGAGAGAGAGAGAGAGAGAGAGAGAGAGAGAGAGAGAGAGAGAGAGAGAGAGAGATAGTTTGGGCCGACCTACTCATCGCAGGAAAACATTATACCAAGAAAATGAATATGCAAATCATCAATCTTTATGCAAATTGCGATATGAATCAAATTTTCCCGCCGCTGGGTTTGTGGCTCTCAAAAAATAAGACCCCTATTTCACCCCCCGATCCAAAAATAGGTTCCCTCTTTTGTATTTGCCCTTCTATCAAAACACCACGACCTCCCTATTTCCCCTCATCCAAAAAATAGGTCTACATTTTTTTCTATTTTACTCTCATCTCAAAAAATAAGACTCCTATTTCACCCCCAAATCCAAAAATGGGACCCTCTTTTACTCATCTCAAAAAATAAAACTCCTATTTCACCTCCAAATCCAAAAATAGGACTACCCTCTTTTTTTGTATTTACTCTCCTCTCAAAACACGATGACTTCCTATTTCCCCTCATCCCAAAAATAGGAGTCCCCTCTCTTTTTTTTATTACTCTCATCTCAAAATATTACGACCTCCTTATTTCCCCTCATCCAAATATGTATTGTCTTCATATTTTCCTCTTCCTTCCTCCTTTACTTTCATCTTTCCTCTTTATTCTTCTTTCTTTTTTCCTTTTTTTTTATTTATTTTTATCGTTTTTCTTATTTTTTGTATATATAGTAAGTTTTTAATTTTGTATTTCTTCCTCTTCTCTTTTTTCTTCTCTCTCTGTCTTTTGCTTCCTTTTATCTCCTATTATTTTTTGTTGTATATATCTCTTATTTATCTTCTCTTCGTTATTTCATTCCTCCTTCTTACTTTCCTTTCTTTCTTTCTTTCTTCCATCATTACTATTTTATCCTTACCATTTACACTTCCTTTCCTTCTTTTAATTTTCTTCCTTCTATCTTCTTTCCCTTCTTGATTCTTCTTTCTTT
>JAPQNM010000011.1:527882-530837 GCA_029783475.1 Metacarcinus magister | reverse complement strand
CGTACACACACTCATTTTCTGCTATCCGACACGAGATAGTAGTAGTACGCAAAGATAGAGAGTGAGAGAGAGAGAAGGCAGAGTTAGGAGAGCGAGATAGCAGAGTATCATATATAGTGAGAGAGATCTTCTCTGTACTCTGCATATTAAACAATCAAACGTACCGAACAAACTTGTCGCGAACATTTCGCCTCTTTCCTGGCCCTCTCTGTACAAATAAAGAATTTGTCTCCATGAAGGTCCCGCAACTACTGAAAGCGCCGGAGGGCGAGGGTGGAGAGAGACTGCCGACGCTAATAGTTAGCCTTACACGGCATATTAGAGACTGCCGTGTACTTTGCAGTAGTAAGCTACGAGAGAGGAGAGGAGAGAGAGATGGTCAGTCGTGGAAACAAAAAAAGGCAAAGCTGGAGACTCCCGCTGAAGACAATAGGAGGAGAGTCTTGTGCTTGGGTCCTCCTGCCGCCATGTTGGTTTCCACGCGAGGAGGAGGAGGAGGAGGAGGAGGAGGAGGAGGTGGTAGTAGTTGTAAAGGAAAGGGAGGAAGTGAAAGGGGAGAAATGAGGAGGAACAGAATGAGAGAAGACGTAGGAACTCTATAGGAAGAGGAAGAGGAGGAGCAAAAGGAGAGGAGGGGAGGAGGAGGAGGAGGAGGAGTGAGGAGGAGGAGGAGGAAGTTGGCAAAGTCTTCCTTTCCATTTTCTGTTAGTCTTTTCCTTGCACCAAAGTACGTTTTCTTATCGAGTCTGTTGAAAGAGAGAGAGAGAGAGAGAGAGAGAGATAGAGAGAGAGAGAGAGAGAGAGAGAGAGAGAGAGAGAGAGAGAGAGAGAGAGAGAGAGAGAATGGGGATTATAGTGAAAATGGAAAACAAAATCGAGTTAATAATGTAATTGGCAGGAGGAGGAGGAGGAGGAGAAAGAGGAGGAGGAGAGGAGGAGGAGGAGGAGGTGATGGTGATGGTGATGGTGATGGTGATCTGAACCACTTACAACACCCTTGAACCATATTGACTAAACACCCACACAACACCAACATCACCTCCCCTCTCATCTTTCCCTCTCATCTTTCCTCCTCTCACCATTGACATTTTTTCCCTTTTCTCTCCTTCCCTTTCCCTTAATTATATCTTTCCTTCTCATTTTCTTCCCTTCTTTCTTCTCCCTTTACTCTCCCTTACTCCCTGTTTCTCCCTTTTTCTATCTTAAAGGTCACTATAGCTTGGAAATACTAGAGCTTGTCACCCTAAGAGGCTAGTGTCTGTTCCCTTGCTTCTTGATCTGACATTCCCATCACTGTTATACATCGATCGTGTGTGTGTGTGTGTGTGTGTGTGTGTGTGTGTGTGTGTGTGTGTGTGTGTGTGTGTGTGTGTGTGTGTGTGTGTGAAGCTTTGGTCAGAAACAGTAATCCTTCTCCATCGCTATCCATTCACTCCTTCACCCTCTCTCTCTCTCTCTCTCTCTCTCTCTCTCTCTCTCTCTCTCTCTCTCTCTCTCTCTCTCTCTCTCTCTCTCTGCTTGTTGTTGCGAGGGGAAAAATGCAAATGAGGAACTAAGAACCAAAGGAGTTAGATGAGGAAAATATAGCCAACCTAAAAAATTTCCCCTCTCTCATTTTCCTCCTAAACAGATTAAGGTGTAGAGGGGAGAGGAAAAGGGGAAAAAAACAAGCGATCAAACAACAAACAATTAAGAGAGTGAGGGAATGAGAGAGTAAATAATCTCTTCTCTCTCTCACTCTCTCTCTCTCAACGTCAACAAACTTATTTTTCTACTTCTTCCCATTTCCCTATTTCCCCTCACTCCCCCTCCTCGTCCCATTCCCCTTACCCATTTCCCCTTCCCCATTTCCCCTCCCCGTCCCCATTTCCCTTCACCTTCCCCATTTCCCCTTCCCCATTTCCCCTCACCTCTCTCTCCCCCCCCCCTCGTCCCCTCGTCCCAGCATCCATCACGTGGGTCTGATTGGTACGGAAGTGTCACGTGTCTGGCCAGTGATGACGTGTCTTTGTGTGATGGATGACGGAGACTCACTCATCACTCACGAAAACATGGCCCTCGCTCTCTTTCTTTCTCTCTTTTTCTTACTCTTTCTTTCTCTTTTTTTTTTATTCCCTTTTTTTTCTTCTTTTTCTAACTTTCACTCACTCTTTTATTCTCTCTTTCTCTCTCTCTCTCTCTCTCTCTCTCTCTCTCTCTCTCTCTCTCTCTCTCTCTCTCTCTCTCTCTCTCTCTCTCTCTCTCTCTCTCTTCTTGCGTAATACATTTTTTTTTCTTCCTTAATCTAAAAGTGAATTTAAGACGCAACTCACTTTTTTCATATATATTTTTTGTTATTTTTTTTTTGAGGGGGTTGGCTCTTTCATTATTTATCTTTATTTATATATTTTCTTATTGGAAACGAGAGAGAGAGAGAGAGAGAGAGAGAGAGAGAGAGAGAGAGAGAGAGAGAGAGAGAGAGAGAGAGAGAGAGAGAGAGAGAGAGAGAATTATGATGAGGCGATGACAATGTCGAGACTAATTTGAATATGATGAGGCTTGCGTGTGTGTTTTTGATGCCTCCTCCTCCTCCTCCTCCTCCTCCTCTCCTCCTCCTCCTCCTCCTCCTCCTCCTCCTCCTCCCTCAAAAAGGCTTCTCACCACCAAGTTCCCACGTTAGTTGTTGTTGACACACACTCCCGCCGCTGAGGGGAGATAACGAGTACTCAAGGACCTCGAGGGGGGGGCACTCCTTACCCCCCCTCCCCCCTCTCCCCCCTTCCCCTCCCCCCCCTGACTCGAACCTGTGACCAAGAAGTAGAAGGAGCAGTGACATGCCAAGTAGCCAAAGGGACTGTTAATTGAGGCTCTAGAAAGGACTCTTGATACTCCTAGTAGCTCAAAGGACTTTACTTGTTTACTCCTACGGTCTTTTAGGACTTCTATCTTGCCATATAGGACTTCATTACCGAAGGA
>JAPQNM010000011.1:522882-525382 GCA_029783475.1 Metacarcinus magister | reverse complement strand
ATGAAAGTATTTTAAAAAGAAACTAGAAAAAGAAAAAAATATATGTTGGTGTATTTCTATAGATAATGAATTGAGAGTAAATACTTGAAGATATAAATGACTAACAATGAAATTACTTGACAAATATTATTGTAAATGATGAAACAAGGACTATAAGAAAGTGTAAATGACTAATTAGCAAATAATACTGACAAAATAAACAGTAAAAATATTAAAGTGTAACACTAATGAAGAAATAACTTGACTAACCTATCTATACGTATAACATTACTAAATAATACACCATAAAAATGAAATATCTATGTATAAAGTGACTCCAAATTACTCCAAATGAATACAAATCACTCTGAATGACAAAAAATTACTACAAATGACTACAAATGAATACAAATGACTCGGCGTGTGTGGTGCAGATAGATTTGAGTTGTGAAATGCACCGTCGCTGCCTCCCCGCCGCCACGTCCTCGGTAATAACTGAAATTCCTTTGTAATTGAGGCATTAGTATTGTCAGGAGGAGTGCATTAGTGTGGCATTAGTGTGTGCGTGTGTACGTGTGTGTGTGTGTGTGTGTGTGTGTGTGTGTGTGTGTGTGTGTGTGTGTACGTGTGTGTGTGTGTGTGTGTGTGTGTGTGTACGTGTGTGTGTGTGTGTTTTAGAGGAGATAATTAGCTAAACTATTTTTTTTTTATTCTCTGTAATGTATTTTGAAGGAATATAATCATTGTATTATTATTATTATTATTATTATTATTATTGTTATTATTATTATGTGTTATTATTATTATTATTATTATTAACTGTTATTATCATCATCATTATTGTTGTCGTTAAGCTTATTAATGATGATGATCAATGATAAAGGAAGTAAAAAAAGTTATTTCTATTTATCAATCCAAGGAACAAAGATTTTTGTGATTGAATTATTGTGTTAATTAGTTTCATGATAAACAACGATAAACAAAGAAATGTTTTATATAAAAAAAAACTATTCATCCATATTTAGGTAAAAAAAATGTTCCCAATCGTATGATAAAGACATTCGTAAATTGATTAAAAGACAGGTACACCCACACTGACAAAGCTCCATCACTCCAACCCACGGAAACACCCATGCAAACACCCACGCAAACACCCACACCAAACACACAAACCAAACACGCACACCAAACACACACACACCAAACACCCACACCAAACACCAAACCTAGACAATGGTAAACACAGATAATATATAGACTTTCAACATTATTTACCATTAACAACGTGCCCCATTTCTATAGAGGCGCCCACGAGGCCCTGCATAAACCAGCCCATCAAACAGAGGCATCAAGGCTCGAAAAAATGTAGAAGAGAAAACGATGCGCTCACCCACGTTTGAAAGGGAGACTTGTGTAAACTTATCAACCTGAAGTGATGGTGATAATAATGATTGATGGTGATAATAGTGATTTAGGAGTCTAGAACTGTATCAACTAAGCCACCAGTCAGCCAGTTGGTCAGCTAGTTAGATCTTGCCTTAATAATTATACCATTAATGATAGTAATAGTCGTTATGTTTGTGATACTAGAAACAATAATAATACACTAAATATGTTGAACAATAATATGATAAAAAAAAATTAGAAAATAATAGGAAAGAAGCCCTTTCTTTTACTGCAATAACTAGAAGAAGAGGAGAAAAAAACAAGAAAATAATAATAATAAGAAAAAAACATTCTCTATGCAATAACTAAAAGAGGAAGAGGAGAAAAAAACAAGAAAATAACAATAATAATAAAAAAAAAACATTCTCTGTCTGCAATAACTAGAAGAGGCTTGAAGAGGAGAAAAAAAAACGAGAAAATAATAATAAAAAAGAAAAAATTCTCTAACTGCAAAACTAAAAAAAGAAGAGCAGAAAAAAACAAAAAAATAACAATAAAAAAAAAAAACACATTCTCTGGCTGCAATAACTACAAGAAGAGGAGGAGGCGAAAAAATATATAATAAAAAAGCGTGGGAGGAATGAAGGAGGGGATGCGAGGGGAGAGAGGGGACTGAGGAGGGGGGGACGGGGGTACACCGGTACACCTCTCACGCCCACACATCACCGGAATATGACGCCCAACACCACTACACAATTTACTCTTGGGAACACCGCGGATCATGGACAGCAGTCGCCCCGCAGGAGGGAAGGAAGGGAGGGAAGGGAGGGAAGGGAGGGAGGAAAAGAGGAAAAGAGTAGGAGCTAAAGGAGAGAGAACACAGGAGAGAAAATGAGAAAGAGGGATGAGGGAGGGAGGGTCGAGAGAGAGAGAGAGAGAGAGAGAGAGAGAGAGAGAGAGAGAGAGAGAGAGAGAGAGAGAGAGAGAGAGAGAGAGATTGATAGTGAGCAGCAATTGTCGGTATGTTGGTCAGGTGAAGCGGGGGGGGAGGGAGGTAGGGGAAGGGGGGGAAGGGGGGGAGGGGGAGGCAAATTAATGACGGCCATTAAAGGTTTCAGATGGCGCGACACAAAGC
>JAPQNM010000011.1:510382-517882 GCA_029783475.1 Metacarcinus magister | reverse complement strand
AGGCAGGGAAGCAGGCAGGCAGGGAGTTCTAGCTGTAACCTGCATCCTACCTCTAGTTAAGGTAGGTTGTTATTAGGGCAGCAAGTAAGAGACTCCTGGAGGGGGCGTGCAGGAAGGCGGCGAAGGGCGGTATAAAGTAGATAGGAAGTGTAGTGACAGGCTAACCATGGGGGAGGAGGTGATATACTGTCCAGCGGCTGTTGCTTGGTGGGGGAAGGAAGGAAGGAAGGAAGGAAGGAAGGAAGGAAGGAAGGAAGAGAGGAAGGGAGGAAGGATAGTGTGAGTTAAAAGTGTTGGTGTACAGTAATAGTCGAGGAAGGAAGGAAGAAAGAAAGGAAGGAAGGAAGGAAGGATGGATAGCAAGAGAGTTAAAAGTGGTAGTAGAAGGTAAGAGGAAGGAACGAAGGAAGGAAGGAAGGAAGGAAGGTGAGATAATTAAAGGGTTAGTTGGAGGTAAGGTAAAGGAAGGAAGAAAGGAAGGAAGGAAGGAAGGAGAGTAAGTAAGAGAGTTTCTATATGTGAAGAAGGAAGGATGAAAGAAGAGAATGTAGGAAATAAAGGATAGAGGAGTGAAAGGTGTGAAGGAAGAAGGAAAGGTAATAGAAGGAAAGGAAGGAAGGAAGGAAGGAAGGAAGGAAGGAAGGAAGGAAGGGTTATGGGAATGAAGGAAGAAGGATAAGTGAGGGTAGAAGGTTAATTAAAAGAGTAAAGGAAAGATGAAGAGAGGAAAATCAGGATAGGAGGAGGGAAGGAGGGAGGGAAGGAGGGAGGTAAGGAGGGAGGGAAGGAGGGAGGGAAGGAGAGAGGGAAGAGAGAATTTAACGAAGGATAGATGAGTGTTTAAATTAAGTGCAAATGAAAGGCATGGAAGCAAGGAAGGAAGATAATGAAAGAGAGGGGGAGGGGAAGTTTAAGTAAGAGAGAGAGAGAGAGAGAGAGAGAGAGAGAGAGAGAGAGAGAGAGAGAGAGAGAGAGAGAGAGAGACAGAGAGAGAGAGAGAGAGAGACTAAAAAAAACAACTTAGAAATATAAAATAAAAACGTAAAAAAATCATTGATATAATTATATTCGAACCCAATTTTCGAACCCATTAACACACTCAAACGAACCTCACATTGAACCCCGTGACTCTGCAACCCTTTAGGTAAATCAGAGCAGCCAGGTGAACCCCTACCAACCCCCCCCCCAGGTGTCATACATATAGAATGGGGTGAATTACAGGTGAGGTGAGGGGGGCAGGGAGGGAGGGGAGGGGAGGGGTGAAGGAGGGCAGGTGTGTGAGAATTATTGCCTTTAATCGTGTACTTTGTCTTGTAAGAAGTGTGTGTGTGTGTGTGTGTGTGTGTGTGTGTGTGTGTGTGTGTTGTGTGTGTGTGTGTGTGTGTGTGTGTGTGTGTGATTCATGTATTCCAATTTTCGTTTTAAAATTTGTATCTATTTTTACACTCTATCTATCTCTCTTTATCTACCTACCTATCTATCTATCTATCTATCTATCTATAATTGTATGTATCTATCAATCTCTATTTCTTTCCTGTTCTTTGTAATTTGTCTTCCTCTCTTTCCATTCTCACTCTTCTCTTCTCTTCTCTTCTCGCTATTCCTTCCCTCCTTTCCTTTATCCATCTTTTATCCATCCCTTCTTCATCTCCCTTCTCTTCGTTACTCCCTTTCTCTCATTTTTCACCTCGAGTCACTAACTGATGACTGCAACATAAATCTTCTTGGTAGTGCCACAGTACTTTTTTAATTCTCTCCTTCACCTACCAAAAAGGAGGAGGTGGAGAAAGGGGAGAAGGAGAGAGGAGGAAAATAAAAGGAGGTGGAGCAAGGAGAGGAGAGAGGAAGAAAATAAGAGGAAGAGGAGAAGGAGAGAGGAAGAAAATAAGAGGAAGAGAGAAGGAGAGAGGAAGAAAATAAAAGGAAGGGGAGGAGGAGAGGAAGAAAATAAAAGGAAGGGGGAGGAGAGAGGAAGAAAATAAAAGGAGGTGGGGAAAGGGGAAGAGGAGAGAGGAAGAAAATAAAAGGAAGAGAGAAGGAGAGAGGAAGAAAATAAAAGGAAGAGAGGAAAGGGAGGAGAGAGGAAGAAAATAAAAGGAAAGAGAGAAGGAGAGAGGAAGAAAATAAAAGGAAGGGGAGAAGGAGAGAGGAAGAAAATAAAAGGAGGAGAGAAAGGGGGGGAGAGAGGAAGAAAATAAAAGGAAAGGAGGAGAAGGGAGAGAGGAAGAAAATAAAAGGAAGAGAGAAGGGAGAGAGAGAAGAAAATAAAAGGAAGGGGAGTAAGGAGAGAGGAAGAAAATAAAAGGAAGGGGAGAAGGAGAGAGGAAGGAAAGAAAAGGAGGTGGAGATATAGGAGAAGGAGAGAGGAAGAAAATAAAGTAGAGAAGCTATAATTTCTCCTTTAATAAACTTAAAAAAAATAGGATAAATACAAAGAAAAAAAAGATAGAGCAAAAAAAATATATAGTTAACTAAAAAAATCTTTCTTCTCTTACTATATATTAATGCATTTGATAACTAAGGAAAAAGTCAAACCAACAAATAAATAAACAAAAAAATAAGTATAAATCACAATTGTCCATTATCCATCATCCTTCTGTGAGCAATGAAAAGGAAAAAAAAAAAGTTGAAGAATGGTAGAGAAAGGAAGAGAGAGAGAAAGAAAGAGAGAAAAAAAACCACCCCCCCCAAAAAACGTAAATCAGACCCACCCATCATTTCTGCTTCATTCATTCTGCTTCATGAGTAAGGAAACCACAAATCAAAACACCGTCTTATATCCGTGAATATTAATGGAGACTATTGATAAGATGCAGGTGTGTGTGTGTGTGTGTGTGTGTGTGTGTGTGTGTGTGTGCGTGTGTGTGTGTGTGTGCGTGTGCGTGTGTATTAAGCTCTCATTCTTACCTGTACTGTCAACTTTCTTTGTCTCTACGAATTTATGGTTTGTGTACATTTATGTTTAGATTAAGTAAGTGTTAGGTGGTGTAGTGGGGGGGTTGGGGGTTGGTTGGGGGTTAGTTGGGGGTTAGTTGGGGGTGGCTAGCTTACTTGGGTGTCCGTGTACTTAACCTCAGCCAGCCAGGAGGTGCAGGTACTACTACTACCACTACTACTACTACTACTACTACTACTATCACCAACTATAGACACCAAGGACATCCCCATTACCACCTTTAACCACCTACCAACACCACTACCTACCTACCTTTCCACACACACACACACACACACACACACACACACACACACACACACACACACACACACACACACACACACACACACACACACACACACACACACACCTGCCTGACGAAGAGGTGCTCTGCTATTACCACATAGGAAGAGGGTCGACATCACCTCTTTGTCTGACATTGAATGCAATTTCGTGTTTTTCTGTTGCCTCTGATTGATGTGGCATTGTTGCAGGGACTGTCACTGAGGAGGAGGAGGAGGAGGAGGAGGAGGAGGAGGAGGAGGAGGAGGAGGAGGTGGAGGAGGAGGAGGAGGAGGAGGGATGGTAGTGGTAGTGAAGGTGGTGGGGTGGGTTGCCTCAGGGGGAATTTTTGGCGCCTCCTGTGTTTTTCTCCATTCCTCTCTCTCTCTCTCTCTCTCTCTCTCTCTCTCTCTCTCTCTCTCTCTCTCTCTCTCTCTCTCTCTCTCTCTCTCTCTCTCCCTCCGTCATGGTCCTTTTCCTCTTCAACCACTGTTATTTGTTTCCCTTCGTGCCTCTCTCTCTCTCTCTCTCTCTCTCTCTCTCTCTCTCTCTCTCTCTCTCTCTCTCTCTCTCTCTCTCTCTCTCTCTCTCTCTCTCTCTCTCTCTCATAATTTTTTTTATATATGTTAATTTATTATATTTTCTGTTCGTTTTCTTCATATATTTTTTTTTCTTCATTTCCTTCCTTCCATATTTATCACTTTTCTTTTCATCTCGTTTATTCATTATTTTTCTTTGTCATGTTTTTTTTTCCCTTTTTTTCTTCTTTGACCTTCACCTCATTACCTTATCTTTCCTCCTCCTCCTCCTCCTCCTCCTCCTCCTCCTCCTCCGTCATTATCGTATATTTTCCTTCCTCTCTTCTTCCACCCTTGCATAGTTGTTTTTATTTTTTATTTCTTGCTTATTTTCCTTTATTCCATTTCTTCTATTTACATTTTCGTAACTTTATCTTATTTATTTTATGGTTATTTAGTTTTTTTTTTTTATCAAGCTTTACACTCTTAATAGATAAATAAATAAATGAATAAATAAATAAATAAATAGATAAATAGATGAATAAGTAGATAAATATGACAATCCTTAGATAATTTTTTTGGTTTAATATTGTTATTTGATATTTTTTATTTTATTTTCTAATTTTTTTTTCTTTACTTATTCCTTTCGTCCTTCTCTTCCTTCTCTTCTCTGTACTTTGCTTCTACATATTTGTGTTTATTTATTTATTATTTTTATATATGACGCAATTATATTAAATTTTTTCTTCATTCTCTTTCTTTCTTTCTTCTTCTTACGTGTTTTATTTACTGTCTTGATTCCTCTACCCTGATCAATAAACTTCTTCTCTTCTTTATATCATAGTCAGTTTCATTCACTTTCTTCTTCCCTCTCTTTCCTATCTTCCTTCTATCACTCCGTTCTTCTCTTTCCTCTTAACTTCTACCTTTCCTTCCCTTCCACCTTTCCTTCCTTCATTCTTTCCATCCTTCTTTTTCTTCTCCTAGTTTATTTCACTCTTTGCCCTTTCCTTCATTCCTCCTCCTCCCTCTCTTTTTACCTCCTTCATTCTCTTTTTCATTCCTTACTTCCTTTCAACTTCTCTCCCTCCCCTCAGCCCCTCAGCCCCTCAGCCCCTCGCCCCGCCCCCCCTTCCTTACCTTTGTGTCAGGTAAGAGGAAGGTCACCTGTCTTGCTAATGCCAAGAATCAACCAATTTATTGCAATGAATCTGAACACCTGGATATAATAAGGTTGTGGTGGTGGTGGTGGTGTCGAATTAACCTAAAATAGTGACTCTTTTTCCTTATGTTTAAATGATTCTACTCTACCTTATTTTTTTGTGATCTGTTTATTTTTATTTTTATTTCATTTTAAGGATCCGTGGAAGATGAATTCAAGGCCAGTGAGAGTATTAATCTAAATAAATATTACGGCTTTTTTTTGTTATTTATTTTTTTTGTTTCTTAACTGCGAATCGTATTTTATGGGAGGCTTTGAGGTTGTCATTACGTGTTCCGTTCGCTTCACCTGCGACATATAAAGGGAAATGACCTGCTATTTACCTGTCTCCACGCTAATTACAGGTGTTAAGTCAATTGAAATGATGGAAAACTTTTACCTGAGGACCCCTTGATAGCTTACATTACACTCTAAACACTGCCTGAAAAAAGAAGAAAAAAAAAACAGATTAATACAGAGAGAGAATCGAGAACAGAGAGAGAGAGAGAGAGAGAGAGAGAGAGAGAGAGAGAGAGAGAGAGAGAGAGAGAGAGAGAGAGAGAGAGAGAGAGAGGTAGCGACAGACAGGCAAAAAAAACAGTGGCGTGAGGTAGGTGGCGTTCAACTGGGCGACACTCTTGCCCCTGAGGAGAAAAAAAAGAAAAAATGTATTGATGGCGTTTAAGTTAGAGGGTAAGAGGGAGGAGGAAAAGGAGGAGGAGGAGGAGGAGGAGGATTTATTTTTGTAACTTATCATATATTTTTCAAGTTTTTTTATATATCTAAATTGAGTCATTGTAATATAGACTTTTTTTTTCTCTTATTTTATTTCTTCAGATAAATTTGGTTAGTTTTGAATCTATAAAGTATATTAATTTAACCTTTTTCTTTTTTGACCTGTTATTCTTCTTCATTTTTTGTTTTCGTATGAGAGAGAGAGAGAGAGAGAGAGAGAGAGAGAGAGAGAGAGAGAGAGAGAGAGAGAGAGAGAGAGAGAGAGAGAGAGAGAGAGAGAGAGAGAGAGAGAGTAAAAAAGAAAGAAGGAATGCCTAGTGTGGGAGGAGTGAGGTTTGCAATCTTACAAATGATAGGCAGCCTCTATGTCTCATCTCCCCGACCATGACACTCACACAGAAATACATTACCTGTGCTAATGAAATGTTCTTTATTTAAGTCATCTGCCGCCTCACTCCCTTCCCCCCCCCTTCCCCCCTCTTCACCTGCAGGCATGATGCAACACACCTCAGAGGAACAGAAAAAAAAGCAAAGAGGGAGAATTGGAAAAAAAATGTAAAAAAAAAAGAGAGGCTTAGAGAGGTGGTAAAAAGTGGTGGAGATGAAAAATTTGTGTTTGTACTTTGGTGTTGAATTGGCTAAAAATATGGAGGTGGTGGTGGTGGTGGTGGTGTTGGTGTTGGTGTTGGTGGTGATTATTATTATGTGATGGCAGTCTTTGAAGCATCACCACTACTACCACTCGTCATTCACTACTCACTCACCACTACTACCACTCACCACTCACTCACCACTAACTCACCACTAGTTAACACACCATCATATCCGATTTTAACCTGGACCATGATCACCACCACTCATCACCATCAATACCACTCAACACCACTCACCACTACCCCCACATTTCATTCCTACCTCAACCACACCACCACCATCACCATCACTAATCTTTACAACCACCACACACCATTACCACCACATCACCACTAACCCATACCCTAATAAGCAATCACCACCACGCATCACCACCACACCACACAATTACTCAAACCCTTTCACCAACCTAACCTTATATAAAAAAAAAGACATCTATAAGTATAAACACACCATACAATACCTTTATAACCTCCCTCCATACACATTCATCCCTTATATATTGAAACTTATATATTTATCTATTATTTATAACTTTATATTTTTTGTGTGTGTGTCTGCAGCAGGTGAACATGATAGAAGAGAGAGAAAGAGAGGAAGAGAGAGATACAAAAAAAAATATATAAGGGATCGAATCGTAAGTGTTTTATGAGGCCAAATAGTATAGAGGTAGAGTTGGATTCTGGTCGTGTGATTGTGGTGTCTATAACGCTATGCCCGATTGAATTTAAGGGTTCAAGAGGGGATTCAATGCTACACTCTTCTTATGTGTATTATTAAATCGTCTATACCGGGGCTCCCTTCTATTTAGGAGGCGAACGTGCGGGGAGAGAGAGAGAGAGAGAGAGAGAGAGAGAGAGAGAGAGAGAGAGAGAGAGAGAGAGAGAGAGAGAGAGAGAGAGTTATCTTTTTGGAAGTTTGTGATGTGTATATTAATCACCTCCACTTCCTTCTCTTCCTTATCTTCTCCTCCTCCTCCTCCTCCTCCTCCTCCTCCTCCTCCTCCTCCTCCTCCGCCACTTCACAAGGACAGACTCAATTCTTTACTAATCTCAGACACTTTTTCCTGGTTTGAGGGGGGGAGGGGGGAGGGGGGAGGGAGGGGCGGATGATGCGTTTCAGCTCACTCCAATTAAGCAAAATGAAAAAAAAAAAGAAGAAAATAATAGGAT
>JAPQNM010000011.1:492882-502882 GCA_029783475.1 Metacarcinus magister | reverse complement strand
AGATAGAGAAAATGGGGGAGGTGATGCTGGTTACTGAATGGACGTATGTGTGAAATTCTCTCTCTCTCTCTCTCTCTCTCTCTCTCTCTCTCTCTCTCTCCTCTCTTCTCTCTCTCTCTCTCTCTCTCTCTCTCTCTCTCTCTCTCTCGCTTTGTTGTCCGAGGTATCTCTCTTTCTCTCTCCCTCTCCTGCAGTGAAGAAGATGAGAATAGCTGTCTCCCCTCATGAGGTAAAGGGGTGAGGCTGTATCTTTTTCGGTTTTTAAAGGGAAGAAAGAGGGGAAAGGGTGTTTTTTGGGGGTGAGAAAGGGGTGAGTTGTGTTATTTATTATACTGTGACGAGATTTTTGGGGTGAGGGGATGTGGGTGGTGGTGGTGGACACTTGTTTCTATCCCTCTTTCTCTCTCTCTTTTTTTTTCTTTCTTTCTCTTATTTTTTTCCCTTTTTCCTCTTTATTAACTGTTTTCTTAATTCTTCTTTTGATTCTGTTTCTCTGTAAAATTTTCTGTTTCTTTCTTTCTTTTCGTTTGTATAATTTGTGTAAACTTATACGAACTTTAGCTTTACTTTTTTTTTTATTAAAATTACTACTTACACACACACACACACACACACACACACACACACACACACACACACACACACACACACACGCACATGGTCTGTCTAGATATCCGGCAAATTATTATCCTTTGCCTCTGTTTTTGCACTTGCATGAAACACCACTTGGCAAATTGCAGGACCACAGAGGAGGAGGAGGAGGAGGAGGAGGAGGAGGAGGAGGAGGAGGAGGAGGAGGAGGGAGGGAGGAAGAGGAGGATTGACCTTCTTCCCCCCGTGAATCATAGATAAAAATGGGAATTATTGAGTGTTAGAGTCACCTGGTTCTGTCTTCCCTTTCTTCCTCCTCTTCCTCCTCCTACTCTATTTTTTCTTGTCCGTATCCTTGTTGCTTCTTTTTCTTGTTTCTACTTCTTGTTCTTGTTCTTGTTCTTGTTCTTCTCCTCTATCTGTACTTACCATCTGTTGCTGAAATTTGGGAAAAGTTTGTGTGTGTGTGTGTGTGTGTGTGTGTGTGTGTGTGTGTGTGTGTGTGTGTGTGTGTGTGTGTGTGTGTTTGTGTGTGTGTGTGTGTAAATTCATTCAGAAATATTCTAATTTAACTTACATTTACCTTTTTGTTGCATGATATCACGTGGTAATTCGCAAATCCGTTATATCAGTGTAATTTCTTTAATGGAAACAGTTAATTTAGTCTCGTTTTTATTCAATTTTTTCCCTCTTCTCTATTCTTTATTGTTACCGCGGTGTTCAAGGTCTGGGCCAAAACGACGTGTAAGGGGAAAAAGATCAAGAAAATAAGCAGGTTGTATTTGCAATTCGTATAGAAAATAATAGTTCTTCATCACATCTGTTTTTCATTATCACCAATTTTCTGGTTTTCTAATTTGCTTCGCTTTGTACTTACGTTATTAACCTTTTTTCATCACCTCCTTTTCTTTCCCGCCCTCAGATTGGTGACGGGACGGAAGTGGCTGCTGGTAAGTACTCACACGTGCCTCGTTTTCTTTCTCCGGCGTGTACATTTGAAGGAGTTCTTGGTGTGACTTAACAAAGGCGATCGGATTGTTTGAGTCACACCTTGAAATCGGGTCGAATCGCCGTTTTTTATGCCTATCTTTATACGTGAAAGGATGAAACTATAGCGGACATTTTTGATACGAACGCTATAGTTGATGTGAATGCGTTCGTTTGTATCTATATATTAATGGAAATGAGTGAAAAACGAAAACCAATGATTATTTATGTCCCTAAGTGATGTAATTTTCAGTTTTTTTGGTAATTTTCTTCGAACTGAATAGAAGATGAACATGGAGCCTCGGAAATCGGTAAGTTAGAACTGTATTTTCACCTCAATACATGAAACATTATGAAATTATATGCTGATGAATTTATACAGGTGAGCAGCGCGTTCCAAATGGTCTTAGCTTTATTAGTATTCATTCCACAGGTGTCCAATGAGGCAATGAGGTTCCAAAGGGTGATTTAAAGCCTCCTATGCTAAGGGTGAAGGAGGTGGAAGAGAGACTGTTACTGCAAAGTCTAGGGGAGAAGGTGCAACAACTGATTTCTTAGGTAAGTGAGTGAGTGATTTGTAAGTGGTTTTCTGTAGTGTATCTTGTTGTGTAAAGGTTGTTGGGGTGTTTTAACGAGGAAAATGTTTTGATTCTGTTGTATGTGAGCGTTTGATGTTCTTGTTGGATGTTATAGAGATTACTTTTTGTTTTGTTGGGGTGTAAAGCGAAAAGTTGATAATGATAATGAAGGAAAGTTAGTTATTCAGGTATTTTTTTGATGTAATTAGCCTCGTTAGATTTTATATTTCCACGCATATTGGAAAAAAAAATATTGGGTTATCTGGGTTTAGCAATAAGGAAGTTAGATCGTACTGTCCCGAACACACACACAAAGATAACAACAATGAAGAAGTTACCAGATTAAACTTCCATATATAGCAAGGAAGTTGAAGACGCCAAAACAACTTCCCTATCAAAAGTAGCAATATTAAGGAAGTTAAGTCTCATTGCTGGTTTATCACGTAACTCATCAACAAAAACCCTTACCCAGGTGACAGGTATGGTCAGGTATGGGTTTAAGAGGTGTGCAAGGCTGCAACTTGGTGTCACTAAGATGGGGCAGGTAATAGTCTTGCGTGGGATTTGAATCGTTCTCAAACCTGTCTTCTCTCGGCGCTCAATCGCTCCTTATCCCCACTCTGCCACGCTTCCCTATGGTTAGAGGGGCCCTGAGGCATGCCCTGAGCCTCTTACTGCTCCTTTTGGCGTGGGATGCTAGTAATGGAAGAGGAGGAGAAGGAGAAGAAGGAGAAGGAGGAGGAAAAGAAGAAGAGGAGGTGGAGGAGGAGGAGGAGGAGGAGGAGGAGGAGGAGGCTCTGTTAGTACAAGGGAAAAGGCTAGGAAGGTACAAATGAAGACTTGATTGAGTTTCCTGATGTCTCTCTCTCTCTCTCTGTGTTTGTGTAAAATTCTGGTTTCAAAAAAGGTAGATTTTGAGAAATGATCGTTTTTCGTTTTGTGAAAGTTAGGGGATGAGTACCTTTTAGTTTTTTTTTCCCTTTTTGCTTTATGAAGTGATAAAAAGGACTCTCTCTCTCTCTCTCTCTCTCTCTCTCTCTCTCTCTCTCTCTCTCTCTCTCTCTCTCTCTCTCTCTCTCTCTCTCTCTCTCTCTCTCTCTCTCTCTCTCTCAGCATGATTGACCCATTTTTATTTGTTTTTTCTGTCCACGTATTCTTCCTTTCAGCTTTTCATCTTCTTAATCATCATTGCTCCGAAGACTATTTTTAAAGTGTAATGTTTCCTATTAATTTTTTTTTTTACCCATTTGATAGATTTTTTTCCCTTGCTTAATTTGGTTTCCTTTTCCTCTCCCACTTTTACATCAATTATTTTTTTTCCTCTGTCGATTTTCATTGTACTCTTGCTTTTATTATTGTTTTTTTCCATCTTTTTCTTTATTCTTTTTTTGTTTGTTGTTGTTTTTCCTCTAAAGTTGCATTGTGGTTAAGGGGAAACAAGAGAGGGGAAAAAAACCAGATATACTTTCTTCCCTTTTCTTTCCCTTACCTCAGCCTCTCTCTCTCTCTCTCTCTCTCTCTCTCTCTCTCTCTCTCTCTCTCTCTCTCTCTCTCTCTCTCTCTCTCTCTCTATCACAATTGACATCCATTCTAATATGTTTGTTAGGCCACTGTTACACTCCTCTCTTGACGCAGACTCAGCTCCTCCTCCTCCTCCTCCTCCTCCTCCTCCTCCTCCTTCTCTTCCTCCTCTCCTCTCATCTCCCTCTGCCTCCCTATTTCTCCCGTTATGTCCTCGCTGTCTCACTATCATCCTACTCCCATCCTCTTCCTCCTCCTCTTCCTCCTCCTCTTCCTCTTCGTGCATCGTTCTTTCTCCTCTCCGTGTGGCACCTAACTCCTTCCCCTCTTTCTCCCTTTCTCTCTCTCGCACTCTTTCTCTCTTCCTCTCTTCTCCCTTCCTCTTGCGTAATCTCCCATCTCCCAATGTTATTCCCTCCATCTATCGTCTCTCCGTCTCTTTAATTCTCCGCTATAATTGACTGTGGCTCTCTAGGGGATTGGGTGCTCAGAGGCAGTACCAGATCCCACATAACATTGAACCTATCCAAAATGTATCGTATTCCTGTTTCCCGCTGTCTAATACCTTCGTGTTCAGTACTCTATAGTTTCCAAGGCTGCGAGGAGGGTTGGTAAGGGTTGAGTTAGGTTTGTGTGTGTGTGAAGGTGGTTTTAATGGGTGATAAGGTCAAGGGAAGGTTGTGTTGAGGTGAGGGAGGCCGGGTGAGGCTGCTGGTCCTTCATCAAACTTTGGCAACGTGGCACGAAATGACTTAAAAGTTGCCATCCAGCACCATGCAAAAAACTCATTTGGGTGACGGTCTATCCTAAAGTTTTGCCTATTTTTCCCCCACCCCCCCTTTCTCTCTCTCTCTCTCTCTCTCTCTCTCTCTCTCTCTCTCTCTCTCTCTCTCTCTCTCTCTCTCTCTCTCTCTCTCTCTCTCTCTCTCTTTCGGATTGTGGGGTGGAGGAAAAATAGAGATATTACTTGAACACATCGTCTCGCCCTTGAAAAATATATGAAATGGGATGAGGTGTGTTGGGTGTGTTTTAAAGAAAGAGAGAGAGAGAGAGAGAGAGAGAGAGAGAGAGAGAGAGAGAGAGAGAGAGAGAGAGAGAGAGAGAGAGAGAGAGAGAGAGAGAGAGAGAGAGAGAGAGAGACTAACACACGCATCCACAAATACACAAACACATCTACTCACACTCACACACACACACACACACACACACACACACACACACACACACACACACACACACACACACACCTGCATAACCCTGACGGAAACAATTCCATTTCATATGAGAGGTTAATAGACTAAACTACTATGTGTGTGTGTGTGTGTGTGTGTGTGTGTGTGTGTGTGTGTAGGTGTGTAGGTGTTGAAATAAAGGAAAAAGCATTACAATATACAATGAAAAAATATATATATATAACAATCTATGTCTCCCTCTCTCTCTCTCTGTCTCGTTCACTCTCACGCTATGGAGAGAGAGAGAGAGAGAGAGAGAGAGAGAGAGAGAGAGAGAGAGAGAGAGAGAGAGAGACAGAGAGACAGAGAGATAGGAACAGAAACATAGGAACAGAAACAAACAAAATCAGATATAGTAAGCAAGCAAGCAATCAAACACACACACACACACCCACACACACACACACACACACACACACACACACACACACACACACACACACACACACACACACACAGCAGAAGCCACACACACAACTAAGGACGAAGGTGTATACTCTTCAAAACACGGCAGTCCATTACCAAACTGACAGCAGCATACAAGGCAACAATTACCCCGAAAAATGCAGGTCCCCGACTCTCGCTTCTGGGGAAATTAATAAAGAGAGAGAGAGAGAGAGAGAGAGAGAGAGAGAGAGAGAGAGAGAGAGAGAGAGAGAGAGAGAGAGAGAGAGAGAGAGAGAGGGAGGTAGAGAGAGGTAGGTAGGATTAAAGCAAGAGTTTAAGGTTGGAAGAAAGATCAGAAATAAAAATGTGATGGCAAAAAGTGTGTGTGTGTGTGTGTGTGTGTGTGTGTGTGTGTGTGTGTGTGTGTGTGTGTGTGTGTGTGTGTGTGTGTGTTGTTTTTTCTCCTAGTTGTGTTTGTTTTAATCTCTCGTGATGCTGTTTCCTCTCTCTTTTTTCCTCCAGGTATTTTCTTTACCTGTTCATCTTACCTGCTTTGATTTTTTTTGATTATTTTTTTACCTGTTGCTTCACCTGGTGTTTCTGTCTTTTTATTATGCCGTGTTTGTATCCATTTATCATCTTTATTACATATTCTCTTTTATTTCCTCATTCGTGTGTGCCTCGATGTTTATTTATTTTTCATTATTCATTTTGTTTATTTTTTATATTCGTTATTTTTTGTGTGTGATTTTAGTTGATGGTCATTTCCCAAAAAAAAAAAAGGTTAATGTATTTTCCAACATTTTTATTTGATTATAATTTTTTGGTTTTTTATTTTTCCTTTTAAGTCAGCTATTTAGTTTTCTTTGGTTTTATGTTATTTTTGCTTTATATATTTTTCCTTTTAAGTCAGCTATTTAGTTTCCTTCCTATACCTTTCATTTTCTTATTTCCCCTTTATACATTACACCATTTTTACTGCCTTGTTTCCCTTACTCCCCACCTTCACTCCCCTTCCTCACTCCCCTTCCTTTAATTTTCACACGTGTACTTAAACTCCCCTTCACTCCCCTTCACTCCCCTTCAACTCCCCTTAGTTTGGTTTTCCTCCAGCAAGCTTTCCTCTTCCCCCCTTACCTACCCCTTCAGTGTTTCCCTTCCTCCTCACCCCTTCTCCCACACCCCCTCTGTATCTATGCCTCTTTCCTCCCTCTCTCCCACTCTCTCTCTCTCTCTCTCTCTCTCTCTCTCTCCCTCTCTCTCTCTCTCTCTCTCTCTCTCTCTCTCTCTCTCTCTCTCTCTCTCTCTCTCTCTCTCTCTTCCTCTCTCTCCCTCTCTCCCTCCCTCCCATCGCGCCGCTTGAAACATTGGCAAACAGAGAATGGAGGTAGAAATGATTTGAATCAAAGTTTGCTTCCCTCCCTTCTCTCTTCTCTCTTCTCTATCCCAATTCTCTCTCTCTCTCTCTCTCTCTCTCTCTCTCTCTCTCTCTCTCTCTCTCTCTCTCTCTCTCTCTCTCTCTCTCGTTGTTTTTATCTTCTTTTTCTCTAATATCCAGTTTCGTATGTCAACAGACGCCATTTTGCATTCGAAAAATAAAGAATATTTATTCATATATATATTTTTTTCATTTCTGTCTCACTTATATATATTTTTTTTCTCCCAGGTAGCGTTTTATTTTTATTTTTTTTATTGTGCATAGATGGTTTTTGTATTTATATATATATTTTTTTATTTTATTTTATTTTATCATGTTCGTTTTCTATTTTTCTTTCTGTATCGCGAATTGTTTGGTTTTCTGTGTGTGTGTGTGTGTGTGTGTGTGTGTGTGTGTGTGTGTGTGTGTGTGTGTGTGTGTGTGTGTGTGTGTGTGTGTGTGTGTGTATGTGTGTGTGTGTGTCAGTGTGTGTACGTTTTTAAGATTCGTTATTGATTCTTGTGTACGTTTTCTTTATAGGTTCGTTATTGGTCCTTTGTTTGGTTGTCTGTGTGTGTGTATTCACTGTACAGTCTGCTGCTGGTCTCTCTCGAGACAGCCGGCCGTCCCCCTATGGAAAGAGCTCAGAGCTCATACTGACCAATCTTCGGGTTGGACCGAGACCACTCACACACAACACACCGGGACAACGAGGTCACAACTCCTCGACTTACATCCCGTACATACTCACTGCTAGGTGAACAGGGGCTACACGTGAAAGGAGACACACCCAAATAATCTCCGTCCGCCCAGGGGATCGAATCCTGGCCTCCTCGGTTGTGAGCCGAGTGCGCTAACCACTACGCTAGCGGACCGTGTGTGTGTGTGTGTGTGTGTGTGTGTGTGTGTGTGTGTGTGTGTGTGTGTGTGTGTGTGTGTGTGTACGCGGGTTATATTCAAGGATTACAGATTTTGATTACGCTGTTCTCGTTTTCCCATCTGGTATGTTTTTTTTTCTTCCTTTTTTTCCTTCACTAATTTTTATCTTTCACTTTTTTCTCTTCCTTCTTACACACACACACACACACACACACACACACACACACACACACACACACACACACACACACACACACACACACACACACACACACACACACATTACCAGCCTCTCCACACCGCTTCCACCCACTTTTTCCTTACTCATATGTGTGTGTGTGTGTGTATGTGTGTGTGTGGGTGGGTGTGTGTGGGTGTGGGTGTGGGCGTGTAGGCGTGCGAGCGAGCGTGTTTTCATTAATCTCCTTCATCAATTACTGACTTTTACCTCCTTTCTCTAACTCCTTCACGCTGGTTTTGGCTCAGAAAACACCCAAAAACACACCCACAAACACACCCACGGTCCCACCCATGAACCCACACACAGTAGCGCCGCCGTGGGAGAGAGAGAGAGAGAGGGGGGGGGACAAGAGACGCCTTCCTAACGACTACCGGGGAAGCGCGTGAGGTGGAGATAAGACGAACGGAAGCTTGGGAGTCAGGATGTGGCTGATACAGAGCGATTAATATTATCATTATTGTAGTTGCAGTAGCGGCGCGCGGGTTAGAAAGAGAGGAGACTAATGGTGAGGGCCGCGCGCGTCCCCTGGGCTCGCCTCCCAATTTTCCACCCGGCTGCCGACCTCGCCCTGCGAATCACCCCCGACGTGGCCTGTCACCCACCTGACGAAGAAGGATTAATGAGCGCCAGGCTAGACCTCGCTACGAATTATGCTGAATATGTGTGTGTGTGTGTGTGTGTGTGTGTGTGTGTGTGTGTGTGTGTGTGTGTGTGTGTGTGTGTGTGTGTGTGTGTGTGTGTGTGTATGGTTTGCTCTAATTTGGTTAATGAGGCAAGTGTAATAGGTGATCGTAAGGGAAGGTAGGTGTGTGTGTGTGTGTGTGTGTGTGTGTGTGTGTGTGTGTGTGTGTGTGTGTGTGTGTGTGTGGCATCAAGTAAGGGAACTGGATTATAAGTCCCTGGAATGCTCTAGTCTATTGTTGTGTTTAGTTGTGGTGTTTGTTATGGTTGTGTTTGGAAAATAATGTTTTATTTTGGAAACGGAAGTCGTGAGGTGATTATTTTCGTTTTTTTCTCTAATTCTTTTATCATCTAATTGTCTATGTTTTTTGCTCTCATTTCCATTTTCATTTTGTTTTAGGTGTCTTTTTTGCTCTCATAAGAATAACGCATCCAGTCTGTTCATACTAACTTGACGGAAAGGCCACGCCCACTCTCACTTTCTCAAGCATGTTATTGGCTGATTTAACGGATAACCCTAAAGGCTCATTACTGTAGGCGTGTGATTAGTGATTTCTTCCGGCAAAAGGCTTAATGGGAATTTTTTTATTTTCCAAGCCTAAGTACAGCAAGTAGAAAGACACACACACACACACACACACACACACACACACACACACACACACACACACACACACACACACCTTAGTAAATACCTTCCTCCTTACTCCCTCTTTCTCTTCCTGCTTCACTTTCTCTCTCTTCCTATCTCTCTCCCTTTGCCTTTCTCCCTCTAGTAGCAGCAGCAGCAGCAGCAGCCTCTCCTCCCCCATCTTCACCCTCCTCCTGACCCTTCCTCCCGCCCCCTTCCTCCTCTTCCTTCCCCCTCCTGTGGCTTCCGTTCGGGACCATAATTCTTCTGGGGACCCTTCCGTCCCCAGGGGGAGTCGCGCCCTCCCCCGCCCCCTCCATTACACTCTGATCATTTATTACTTCAGATTAATTCGACACGATGGTAATTCGTTTTTTGGGGACTCTCGGGAAGGGAAGAGGAAGAGGAGGAGGAGGAGGAGGAGGAGGAGGAGGAGGAGGAGGAGAGAAAGAAGTGGATCAGGAGGTATAGGAGAAACGGGAGGAGGAAGAGGAAGGCATGGAGGAGGGAGAGAAGGCAGAAGAGTAAGGAGGAGGAGGAGGAGGAGGAGGAGGAGGAGGAAGACAACATAATGAAGTAGGAGGTGGAAGATATAGAGACTTGGAATGCTGAAGTTGAAAGTGGACGACGAGGAGTAGATAGAGGAGGAGGAGGAGGAGGAGGAGGAGGAGGAGGAGGAGGAGGAAGGATTTGTAGGGAAATGTATAAGGGAGGAAGGGAGGAAGGGCAATAGGCTGTGGGATGAGGTAGTACAGAGCCATGAAGAGGGGAGTGGATTAGGGATTATTTGAAGGGGAAAGGGAAGAGAGGGGAAGGAAGTGGAAGGGAACGCAAGGAAAAAAAATATTGTGAAAA
>JAPQNM010000011.1:485382-490382 GCA_029783475.1 Metacarcinus magister | reverse complement strand
TCCCCTTCCTCCCCTTCCTTCCCTTCCTTCCCTTCTTTCCCTTCCTTCTCTCATTCATGCTCTTCATTCTGCTCTCTTAACGTTTTTTCCTCTTATTTTTATGTTTTATCTCTCGCCCCCCTCCTCTCTCTCTCTCTCTCTCTCTCTCTCTCTCTCTCTCTCTCTCTCTCTCTCTCTCTCTCTCTCTCTCTCTCTCTCTCTCTCTCTCTCTCTCTCTCTTCTCACGGTCATTATTTATATTTCTGAACTTTTTATTTTTTATTTTTTTTACATTAATTTACTTTCTTGTTTTAATTTACTTTTGACATCCTTTCACTTTTGTCTTTGTCTCTGTTTCCTCTCCTCCTCTTCCTCCTCCTCCTCCTCCTCCTCTTCCTCCTCCTCCTCCTCCTCCTCTTCCTCCTCCTCCTCTTCCTCTCCTTCTTCTTCTTCCGGCCTCTAATCTTCCACCTCTTCCTCCACATCCTGTTTGCTTTAGAAATGTTCAAATGTATTATAGATTATTATGTAGGTGTGTGTACGTATGTATGTATGTTTGGGTGTGTTTGTATGTATGTGTGTATGTATGTATGTATGTTTGGGTGTGTTTGTATCTGTGTAAGTAAGTATGTATGTATGTATGTATGTATGCGTTATTGTTATTATTTTTATTATTATTATTGTTATCACGATTATTATTATTATTATTATTATCATCACTACCATCATCATCATCATCATCATCATCATCATCATCTTTGAGTTCCTTCACCTTTGCGGAAATTACCTGTGTTGGTACTTTTATCTTAATTCTTTGTTAGTCGATCTACTTTCTCTCTTCCTTCCTCTCTCTCTCCCTCTCCCTCTCTTCCTCTCTCTTCCTCTCTCTCTCTCTCTCTCTCTCTCCCTCTCTCTCTTCCTCCCTCCCTTCCGCTTCCTTAGTTTTCTTTGTCTATTTTCTTTGTATTTTTGGTTCTCATCTTCTCTTTCTCTTTTATTGATTTTATCCGTTTTTATTTTTTTTGTATCGCTTTGTTCTTCTTTGTGTCTTTGTTTTCTTCATTTGCTGTTTTCTTTTTTCTTCTATCTTATTTTCTTTCTCTTATTTCCTTTCTTTCTTTCTTTCTTTCTTTTTCATTATTTTGTTTCCGCTTCAAATTCTTCTGTCTCACTGTGTTCTCTTTTTTATTTATTTATTTATTTCCTTCTTCCTTCCTTCCTTTATTTCATGTATTGCAAGTAATTATTTCTCATTCCTTAATCTCCACTTCTTTCCTTCTACTTCCCTGTTTCCTCTCTTTCTTTCTTTTCTCTCTTTCTCTTTTCTTTCCCTTCACTATTCTCTCACTATCGTTCAGCTTATCCTTACTCTCTCTCTCTCTCTCTCTCTCTCTCTCTCTCTCTCTCTCTCTCTCTCTCTCTCTCTCTCTCTCTCTCTCTCTCTCTCTCTTCCTTATTTTTCATATCTCTTTCCTTCTATCATATTTCTGTCTCTTATCTGTTCCTATCTTCCCTCCTTTAGCCCCCTTTCCCGTCTCTCCTGTTCCTCTCTCTCTCTCTCTCTCTCTCTCTCTCTCTCTCTCTCTCTCTCTCTCTCTCTCTCTCTCTCTCTCTCTCTCCCTCTCTCTCTCCCCTCTCTCTCTCTCTCCCCTCTCGGCCATGTTTACTGACGGGTCTAAGAGCACTTGAGAACAGATCAACAGCGGGTCATCCCATTACCTCCCCCCCCCCTCTCTCTCTCTCTCTCTCTCTCTCTCTCTCTCTCTCTCTCTCTCTCTCTCTCTCTCATGAAATGTCCCAAAAGTGTTATGTTTTGTCGTTCTATTTTATTTGTTCTCATGTTTTATTTTTTTATGTCTGTTTGTGTATCTGTTTGTCTGTTTGTTTGTTTTTCTCTGTTTGTCTGTATGTCTGTTTTATTGACTGTCTGTCTGTCTGTTATTCTCTCTGTCTGTCTGTCTATCTGTTTTTCTCTCTGTCTGTCTGTCTGTCTGTTTTTCTCTCTTTGTCTGTCTGTCTGTCTGTTTTTCTGCCTGTCTGTCTGTCTGTTTTTCTGTCTGTCTGTCTGTCTGTTTTTCTGTCTGTCTGTCTGTCTGTTTTTCTGTCTCTGTCTGTCTGTTTTTCTGTCTGTCTGTCTGTCTGTTTTTCTGTCTGTGTCTGTCTGTCTGTTTGTCTATCTGTCTGTCTGTCTGTTTTTCTCTGTCTGTTTTTCTCCTTTTGTTTGTCTCAAAATCATCACATTCTCCATATATCTCATTTTATGTTTCTTATTTCCTTTCCTCCATTGCTTTACTTTCTCTTCTAGTTTTCCCCTCTTCCTTTTCCCACCTCATTTCCTCTCTCTTCCCTTCTTCTTTGATATTCTCTCCTCTGTTCTCTCTTCTTCCCTTTTTCTTCCTTCCCTTTCATCCCACGCGCCTTCCTCTCTTCCTCCCTTCCTCCCTTCCTTCCTCCCTTTGCCATTCTTCTTTTCTTATCCACTGACGATCGTATTCCTCCATTCTCCCCTCTTTTCCTCCTCCTTCTCCTCCTCCTCCTTCCCTCCCTATTTCCTCCTTCCCTCCTTGCCTCCCTTCTCTCTTTCCTCCACCTCTGTTTTTCTCCCTTCCTTGGGGTTGGGATCATAACATTATCTCAACTCAATTTCCTCTAGTCGCCATCCGCACCGAAGAGGAGGAGGAAGAGGAGGAGAAGGAGGAGGAGGAGGAGGAGGAGGAGGAAGACATCAGCCGTCGGAGGAAAAGAGGAGAAATATTTTTGCTCCAGGCGATATGGTCAGGGGAAGAGAGAGGAAGAGGAAGTATGGAGGTAAGGGGAAAGAAGGTATGGAAGGAGGAGGAAGGAGGGAAGAGGAAGAAGAGGAGGAGGAGGAGGAGGAGGAGGAGGAAGGGAGCGAGGCAGTGATGTGAGAGAGGGAGAGTTATGAGGATGAGGATGCCTGGGGGGGAGATGAGAGAGAGAGAGAGAGAGAGAGGGAGAGAGAGAGAGAGAAAAAAAAAGTAAGAGAGAAAGAGAGACTGAAAATAAAAAAAAAGAAAGAAAACCAAACAAAAGAAACTCAAAACGAAGCAGAACCATGAAATAAAATACAAATAATAAAAAAAAGAGAGGAAGAAATATAAAAAAGTGAAAGAAAGAAAGAAAGAAAGAAAAAATCCAGGTTTCCCAGGTGAGATTCAGTTGCCGGAGTTTTCCTTCCTTATATCCAAAATGCAATCATGTTTCCCTATTGCCATCTGTCGCAGGAACCAAGATCAGACTCGTACATGTGGGATATTGAGTTATTATGTGCGTTAAGCGGCGCTGTGTGTGTGTGTGTGTACGTGTGTGTGTGTGTGTGTGTGTGTGTGTGTGTGTGTGTGTGTGTGTGTGTGTGTGAAGGTTTTGTTATTGTGGACTGTGATTTCTTTTTGTTAGACTCTATTCTTTTTATTCCTGTCTATTTTTTTTCCTTTTTCTTTCTCTTTCGTTCTTTCTCTTTTCTTTCTATTGTCTTTGTAGTTCACTTTCCTTTATTTTAGTCTATTTTTTTACTCTTCTTTATTTGGTTCAGTTCTTTCTTTCTTTCTCTCTATGCTTCTTTTTCTTTTATCCTTTGTGTATGTGTAGCGTTCTCTCTCTCTCTCTTTCTCTCTCTCCTTCACCACCACCACCACCACCACCACCACCACCACCCCTTCTATTCCTCTCCATTACTTAGTTTGCAGTCAATTCTCCTCATGCGAACACATTATTTTCCACGTTCTATTCACAGCCACATGAAATTGAATTCGAGAATCAACAAAACAATGCAATGCTTGTTATGGAAATTTGATTGAAATTTTCCCTGCTCTTGCCCCATCAACCCCCCCCCCGTACCCCCACCACTTTTCCTCCTCCTCCTCCTCCTCTTCCTCCTCTTCCTCCTTCTTCTCTTCGCTAAGTGGACGCAGAAGAGAAGGGGGAAGGAGAGGAAGAGAGGCGAGGAGAGGACTGTAGGTACTGAAATATAATGAAATGTGAGTGTTGGGACCGTAGAGTTTTATATTAGCTGAGGGAGAGGGAGTGGAAAAAGGGTATGGAATTGAAGGAGGAGGAGGAGGAGGAGTAGGAGGAGGAGGAGGAGGAGGAGGAGGTGGAGGAGGAGGAGGAGGAGAAGGAGGAGGAGGTAGAAAAGAGTACGGTTGAATTTGTTGACTTTGTGGACCACGGAAATGAGGTCGGTTTTGAGGGAAGTGATTGAAGATTTTTTTTATATTATTGAAAAAAATGTTGTGTTTGTATGGTAGGTCTTGGAACATGTGTAAATGACTTGTAATGATTAGTGTTTACTTTGTGTTCTGTTTGATGTTAAAATGTGTGTTTAGTTTGAGATTGTCTAAGCTAGTGTGGATATAAATTTTCTAAGGATAATTTGGGAATGTTTAGAGAGTTGCAAGTATATATTTTTTTGTTATTATTATTCATTTAAAATATTTGCTAGTGTATATTTTTTGTAATTTATATTTTCTATACTTTGCGTTTGGATATAATTCTATTTCTTGGAACTAAAATATGTACAAAAAAAATCGACTTAAGGAAAAAAGTATATATAAATTTTACTTCCAGACAATTTTAACAAACGAATCTTAAACGAAAAGAAGAAACCATAAGATACATTAATTTACCTGCCATTCCAATTTACCTAAGTGTTATTACCTGTTATTACACGTTCACCTGTTCACCTGTTCACCTTGCACTGTGCTCACCCTCTCACCTGGCCACCACCTCTTCCCTCCTTTATGGCTCTCTAGGCTATTCCAGTTACCTCCTCCCCTGCTACACACACCTGTAACCCACCCAAAGGAGCACAGGACCCGCCAATAACACCTGCCCTTACCTGAACGCTAGGTACACGGCAGCTGGAGAAAGAGGGAGAGAAAAAGGAAGAAATATGTAGATTAGATTATTGCTTACGAAAGGGGCCCCGGCGACAGGACAAGACACGTGGCACTAGAAAGTAAGTTATTTAACCTGGGAGCATCAAACGGGCACATGGGGAC
>JAPQNM010000011.1:472882-482882 GCA_029783475.1 Metacarcinus magister | reverse complement strand
AGGAAAAAAAATATTTCCCCTTGATCTCCCCAAAAGTTCTCTTCCTTCCATTTTGTCAAGGGGGAAAAAATTGAAGTTTCCCTAGATTCACTTTTTTCTTATTCTCTGTCTCCTCCTCCTCCTCCTTCTCCTCCTCCTGTACCTCCTCCACCTCCTTCGCTTCTTTTCTTCTTTCTTGACCTTCTTCCTCCTCATCTTCTTTCCTTTTTCTTCGTTTCTTTTTCCTTCTTCGCCTCGTCCTCTTCCTCTTCCTCCTCCTCCTCCTCCTCCTCCTCCCTCTCGTTCTCTCTCCGTCCCTACCTGCCATTTCATCCTGGGTCTGAAAGGAGAGGAAACTCGTTAAGCAGATTTCATTAATTTCAAAATGCAATCATATTTTCCCTGCATAAAAGAAGTCTCATCAAAAAACCTATTACCGAGACCCCGCCCACTCCAAACTCCTCGTCTCGGATGGACCAATGGCAACGCTGATTGGACGGGAGCCTGGCCAATGGTAAAGCTCGGAGAGGTCACCATGGCAACCAAAAGGAACGATCAATGGAGGCTTACTTTGGCCCCCCGGTGTCTCGTGGCTGATGCTGGGCTGTGGAGGGGCTGGAGGGAGGGGCCGGGGGATGGAGAGAAGGGAGGTACGGGGGGTTATACAGAGAGACGGGGGGTGAAGGGGGAGGCACGACGACCCAAATGATTTTTAGATTGCAACATTTTCACCCCACACATGATTGCGCGGCGCGTTTCCCAAATAACAAAATTTTTTCCTCCCTTAACTCAAACAATTTTCCGCAGGTCAGTTGGGTGAGTCTCGCGGCGCTAACTTGCGAAGCTTCGATCTCGTGATGAACCATTCTCCCGAGCTGACGGCGAGCACGAGAACCACTTCTGTCAGGTTTCGGAACTAGAATGAGCAATTTTTGGCGTGTATTGAAACTAGAATGAACCATTATTGAAGGAAAGTTTTTTTTTCTTTTTTCGGCGTTTTTTTTTAGGGAGTGATGGGGGGGAGGGGTGCGTTGGAGAGAAAGCTGGACCTAGTCATTTTCGTGAAGCTTGGGAGGGAGGGTGTGAGGGGAGGAAGGAGAGAGGGAGAGGGGAGGTAAATACGCCTCTCCCCTTTTTTTTTATGTGTTTGAAAGTTGGGAAGGTTCTTGTGTTATTATTTTTATCTGTGTGAAAGGGAAAGATTGCTTGCTTTTCTTTAAACTGTGTGAAACGTAACGATGGGTTTTTTGGGGGTGATTTTTTGAGAATTTGAAAGTACAGAGGCTAAGTTTCTTTTCAATGGATTCTTACACGAGTTGGTTGGGTTATTGTGTGTGTGTGTGTGTGTGTGTGTGTGTGTGTGTGTGTGTGTGTGTGTGTGTGTGATTGGTATTGAAATTGGTGTAAAATCGACGAAAAATACGGTATTTTTGTGGCTTCTGAAGACGTAACAATTTTCTTTTTCGCTCACTTAGAAAATGTCTTAAAATTATTATTATTGCTATTATTATTATTATTATTATTATTATTATTATTATGATGATGATGATGACAATACTGTAAACATTCAAGGAGCCATTCGTTGAAAAGAGTTATGATAATTAAAACGATAATAATAATGATAATAATAATGATAATAATAATGATAATGATAATAAATACAGCAATAACAACACATTTAACCTTCAACACAAAGAACAAAGAAAAAAAAACCCTTTGGAAACACATGATAAACCCACAAATTTTTAAGAACACCAGGAAAACAAAGAAAAACAAAAGAACAAACAAAGTCACCATTTCCATCCTTCCCCTCACTTCCCATCACCTCTCTTTCCCCTCACCCCATCTCTCATCCATTCCTCCTTTCCCTTCATTCTACAACTCCCATTCCTCATCATTCCCTTGCTTCCAGTTTACTTACCTTACCTTCTGTCTATCCCTTCCCCTCCCTTCCCTTACCTTCCCTCTATCCCCTCACCTCCCTTCCCTTACCTTCCCTCAATCCCTTTGTCTCTCTCCCCTTACCTTCCCTCTATCCCTTTTTCCCTCTCTCCCCTTACCTTCCCTATATCCCCTTGCCTCTCTCCCCTTACCTTTCCTCTATCCCTTTCTCCTTCCCTCAATCCCCTCGTCTCTCTCCCCTTACCTTCCCTCTATCCCTTTCTCCCTCCCCTCATCTTCCCTCTGTATTCCCTCGTCTATCCCTCCCTCCCCATCACCTTCCCTCTATCCCTCCCTCCCTCCCCTCATCTTCCCTCTGTATTCCCTCGTCTATCCCTCCCTCCCATCACCTTCCCTCTATCCCTCTCTCCCTCCCCTCATCTTCCCTCTGTATTCCCTCGTCTCTCTCCCTCCCCTCAGCGACCGTCCGCATTCCAAGATATTCCGGCGAACTCCCGAGGCTTAATTTAATCCCACCCTGAAGATTGTGCCAGCTGAAGTCTGAAATGAGGAACACGCTTAATCTATTTGGCACCCTCCCGTCTTTTCCAGCCTCTTGGGGGATCTGTAATTTACCTCCTCCTGTTTCCTCTTCCTCCTCCTCCTCCTCCTCCTCCTCCTCCTCCTCCTACTCCTACTACTACTACTACTCCTCTTCGTCTTTCTACAATTTGTTCTTGGGATTCTTCTGTTGATATTTTTTTCTTCTTGGTTTTTCAGTCTTGTTCTTCCTATTTTTTGTTCTTGTTCTCCTCCTCTTCTTCTTCTTCGTCCATCTTCACCTGTCTACTATTTGCGTTGCTCCTCCTATTCTTCCTCCTCCTCTTCCTCTTCCTCCTCCTCTCTTCCTCTCCTCTTCTTCCTCTTCCTCTTCCTTAGTAGTGATTGATTACATGACCTTTTCTCTCTGTCCTGATTGAAGTTACTCTTTTCTTCCTCTTCTTCCTGTAAGTTCTGTTTGTCCTTCTGTTCTAACACCTTTCTGTTTCTTCTGCCTTTCAAAAATTTCCTACTCCTGTTTGTTCTTTAAGTTTCCTTCTCATTTCTTCTTCTTCCTCCTCCTTCTTCTTCTCTTCTTCTTCTTCTTCTTCTTCTTCTTCTCCTCCTCCTTATCTCTGCAGTTATTTTTCACATATTTTAATAACTTATCTTGTAACTCTCTCTCTCTCTCTCTCTCTCTCTCTCTCTCTCTCTCTCTCTCTCTCTCTCTCTCTCTCTCTCTCTCTCTCAATATATCTCTTTTTATTCTCTCTCTCTCCGCTATTATCTTTATTATAATGTATATTTAAGTCTTTATTCAAACATTATTAAGGCCCAGTCACCCCCAATGGGACCACAAATCTCTCTCTCTCTCTCTCTCTCTCTCTCTCTCTCTCTCTCTCTCTCTCTCTCTCTCTCTCTCTCTCTCTCTCTCTCTCTCTCTCTCTCTCTCTCGTCATTTATTATATTTTTCCCATCTTAATCAACATCTATTTATTTTTCTATCATTAGGTTAACATACTCATTTTTTCCTCACCTCACTAACCTATGTCTACCTCACACACTCATATTTACCTATTAATTACGTATCTACATTTCATTCCCTCTCATTTACGTCTAATCCACATCCTATCATCTCATTATCATCCTAAATCACCTCTCATCCACCTCATTTATCTTAATTTACATCTGTCTCTCATCCACACTTCACCACTGTCATGTACCACCACCACCACCACCACCACCACCACCACCACCACCACCACCACCACCACCACCACCACCACCACCACGCAAAAACACACACAAACACACGCAATACGACTCTCTTGTGTTTCTTTGTATATTTCAATGCAATCAACACGCAGCACACATGATATGAAACTACAAAATAATATATAGTAATACATTATCAATACTTCAAAACATAATATTACTAGACACGAATTTCTAACACTCACATCTACATTAATTAATTACTATCATTTACTTTCCTTCCTTCCACTTACCTTACCTCATACTTACCTTCCCTCCTCTTACCCTCATTTACCTTCCTTCCTTCCACTTACACTTACCTTCCTTTCCCTTACCCTACACTTACCTTCCTTTCCCTTACCCTACTTACCTTCCTTTCCCTTACACTTACCTTCCTTTCCCTTACACTTACCTTCCTTTCCCTTACCTTACCTTCCTTCCTTCCTTCCTCCCATCTTACCTTACCCTCATACTTACCTTCCTTCCTTCCTCTCACCTTTCCCTCACCCTTTTCTTCCACCTCTTTCCACATCACATCCCTCTCATTTCCCTCTCACTTCCCTCTCACCTCCACACACAAACACCAATAATGTTACCCAGGACCTCATCACCCACTCAGGTAACCACACTACGTAACTAACTACCTACTACACCTGCTTCTACTTATGTCACACACCTGCCTCCACAGCTACCACACTACCACACACACCTGTTCACTATCACCACACTACCACCACACTACGACCACACTACCACCACACCTGTTCACTATCACCACATTACCACACACACCTGTTCACTATCACCTTAATGAGAATAATTAGTATTTACATAATTTTTTTTAATTGTTTGATACCTGTTGGATATTTTTGTTTATATTATTACATTTACTTACACACACACACACACACACACACACACACACACACACACACACACACACACACACACACACACACACACACACACACCACACCAGCGCAAACTCAAGGTCGTATTGCATTCACTAACGACCTCCGCCTCATTAGCGTAAACGACATAGTATAAATGACATAATCTTGGATCGCTTATTATTTATAGACGAAGTGAACGGCCGCCGCGCTTCCGGAGACGTCGCTTAAACTCGATGATAATTAGGGAAGTATCGCGCTATTGGCAGTATCAGTTCGTCATTTGTTTCTGTAATTACCTCCAATTATTGTGTAAGTAGCGCGCCGATCTCCAATGTGGTGGTGGTGGTGGTGGTGGTGGTGGTGGTGGTGGTGGTGGTGGTGGTGTTTTCGATAAATAGGTAAATTGTGTCTCTAAAAATATATTGTAATAGTTTCTTTGCTATTTTTATGTTTTTATTTATTATTTATTTATGAGTTTTTCTTTCTTATATATTATGGAAACAATTTTTTTTTCTTCAGCTATGTCTCTTTTCCTATCAGTTTCTTTCTTTTTTTCTTTCTATTTTTCTTTCTTTATTATTTTTCGTTTATATTTAGTTGTGTGTGTGTGTGTGTGTGTGTGTGTGTGTGTGCGTTGGGTTTGAGGATTTAAGTCTTATTTATGTCTTGTACTTAATCCTTGGTAGTGTTTATGCTACTAATTGTACAGTCAGGATTTACATCTGTACTGAGTCTCTCTAATGTATTTTCTATTAGTGTAGCGAAGTAGTAGTAGTAGTAGTAGTAGTAGTAGTAGTAGTAGTAGTAGTAGTAGTAGTAGTAGATAATAATAATAATAATAATAATAATAAAAATAACACTATGGTAAGAGCAACATCTTCCATGATTCTCTCTCTCTCTCTCTCTCTCTCTCTCTCTCTCTCTCTCTCTCTCTCTCTCTCTCTCTCTCTCTCTCTCTCTCTCTCTCTCTCTCTCTCTCTCTCTCTCTCTCTCACCTCGTCTTTTCTGAACCGCCCGCCCAGTAAATCAGTAGTGTGGGGGAGGAAAGGCGTAACCCTCTTCTTGGACACACGCGGGAAATTACAGCAAGTTGCAGAACCAGGCTGTGTGTGTGTGTGTGTGTGTGTGTGTGTGTGTGTGTGTGTGTGTGTGTGTGTGTGTGTGTGTGTGTGTGTGTGTGTGTACGTAGGGTTTTCGTTTTGATTGTTGATATTCCATGTATTGTTTGTTTATTTTTGTTTTGTTTCATCTGTGTTCTTGTTTACTTTAATTTGTCGGTTTCTATTTTGATTCATCAGATTTTAATTTTCTTATTGACTCTTTTTTATTTATTCGTCACTAAAATACTATGAACAAAAAATAAATAAAGGGAATTTGCAACGTATTTTCATTTAGTAAAGGAATGTGCTTTTAGTCCTTTATACTAAGAACATTAAACTTATACATAATTCACTCTGTATATACTTCCTTCCTTCTACTTATTCATCTTTTATTCACTTTCCTTCTCACTCCTCTTCTCTTAGTCAGACATTCATTCACCAACCTCATCTCACCTCATCTTTCTCATCTCTTCCATTACTCCCTCCTCTCTCTCTCTCTCTCACACCACACACACACACACACACACACACACACACACACACACACACACACACACACACACACACGTGAAACTCTCTGAGCACCAACTTTTCATATCAATTTCCCGCACCGACCGTGACCTTTGGCTTAATAATTTACCTGCAGTTCCTTCCAAGTTACTGTGTGTGTGTGTGTGTGTGTGTGTGTGTGTGTGTGTGTGTGTGTGTGTGTGTGTGTGTGTGTGTGTGTGTGTGTGTGTACGAGAGAGAGAGAGAGAGAGAGAGAGAGAGAGAGAGAGAGAGAGAGAGAGAGAGAGAGAGAGAGAGAGAGAGAGAGTAGTTTTATGGCTAAACTTCCATAAGGGCAACAGCATCAATGAGAGAGAGAGAGAGAGAGAGAGAGAGAGAGAGAGAGAGAGAGAGAGAGAGAGAGAGAGAGAGAGAGAGAGAGAGAGAGAGAGAGAGACCCAGCCAGTGAGTGTGGATGCTGTGTGGTAGGCGGTGGCTGTTACGCCCTTGCTGCCCGTACTGGCAAAATAACCAATCTATATTCATAGCCCAGCGAGGGAAGAGGCGACTATCTTGAGCCCCATCGGGGAGAGAGAGAGAGAGAGAGAGAGAGAGAGAGAGAGAGAGAGAGAGAGAGAGAGAGAGAGAGAGAGAGAGAGAGAGAGCAGGCGTGTGAGTATGTGCAGCCTTCCTTCTTCATATTTCTCTTTATTTTCACACTTTTCTCTCCCTCTCTCTCTCTCTTTATTCTTGGGTTTGTATTCAGAATGCAAGTCAATGTTGATAATTAGCAGGAGGAAGGAAGGAGAGGAAGGTGAGGTGAGGGGAGAGGAGGAGGTGAGGTGAGGTGAGGTGAGGTGCAAGTTTTGAGATAGAGGCGAAGGGCAACTGTGCACGGGAGGTGATGGGAAGGAGTGATCGTACACCGCCCAAGCCACGCCCACAATCTTTACCGCGCTGCCAGACGTGTTGAGAGAAATGTCCCGGTGAAATAATGCCGTTTGCTGGATGCTACCGTCCCGCACGCACACACACACACACACGTACATGAAGCATACACACACACACGTATACACACATCAACCCTTAAATAACACGCACATATATGACAGCTTATCACAGAATACACGTGCACACACCTACACACACACACGTACACACATACACACATACGTATATACACACATAAACCCTTAAATTACATACACACTTACACGCACACATATGACAGCTTATCACAGAATACACGTGCACACACATTACCTACATACATACATACTTACATACATGACTGTAAATATGCGTGCACACAAACTATATGCTTCTGTTGATTTAGGAAAGCATCTTATTATGAGGAAACAAGTGTATTTGTTTGTTTGTTTGTTTGTTTATGTGTGTGTGTGTGTGTGTGTGTGTGTGTGTGTGTGTGTGTGTGTGTGTGTGTGTGTGTGTGTGTGTGTGTTTTCTATGATTATGAAAATGGAGTTTAATTGTCTTTTTGCTTGTTTGTTTTCTATAATCAAGCACTCAGGAGGAGGAGGAGGAGGAGGAGGAAGAAGAGGAAGAGGAAGAGGAAGAGGAGGAGGAGGAGGAGGAGGAGGAGGAAGAGGAGGGATTAATAGTATCACGTATAATAAATGTAGTAGTGGTAGTCAGGATAAGAGAGAGAGAGAGAAAGAAAGAAAAAGACAGAGAAAAGAGAGAGAGAGAGGAAGTTTTGTCAAGACTGATATCGCTGCTAGCCTTTAGGACCTCAATTTTAGGCTGGCCGGAAGTATGCTGGTTCCTCCCTCTTCCTTAACCCTTCCCTCCCTACCCACGCTGCTGCTTTTACGTGTTTGCATTCATCGAGAGAGAGAGAGAGAGAGAGAGAGAGAGAGAGAGAGAGAGAGAGAGAGAGAGAGAGAGAGAGAGAGAGAGAGAGATTGTACATACACATAAATAATAGGAATCAAACACTTATAAATGAGTATATGCATGTATATATGTCCCTTTTCCATACACACAGACAGAGAGACAGACACAGACACACACACACACACACACACACACACACACACACACACACACACACACACACACACACACAATAGGGGTAACAAGGTGCCTTTCCCTGTGAGTTGACTAAAATGTCACTTATCTGTTATTACAAGCCTTGCTCGGCCGTGAAATGACGCCGGTACACACTCACCACGCAGGGAACATTAATTTTTCCACTTTTTGGATGCACAAAAGTACTTTTTACATTCCCACATCTATACTTACATTCCAATTTCATTACACTATAGCACAACAGAATGCACGTCTCTTACTCTTTCTTGACTATTCCATACATTTTTGACGTAAACCTCATACTTTTTGAGTTATTCAAAATAACATGATTTCGGCCAAGAAGTGTCAGGGGTGGGAATACGTATTTTAGTTAGATTAGGTTAGGTTAAGGTTTTGTTTATATTTTAATACAACTCATGAAAATTAGTACCAAGGGATTCTCGGGCATGCTGATCATGAATCTTGAATTAGTTTTGTTATTACTATAATATTTGCATTTTCCATTTTGTGGCCCGTAAATACCACCAGAATTGAGGTCGAATTTTTTTCTTTCCCATTTTACTACGTAAATATTAGTCCTACAGGAAACTTATATAGAAGTAAAGTTATGGAGTTTGATAATGATTATCTCATAATGTCATCGGTTTTCCAATAACTCTAATACCTATAAAGAAAATTAAAATTTTGTGAAGGAAATTAATGCATAATACTTTACACTCCTGCATCTATAATTACATTTCAATTCCTTTTTACTATTGCTATATAGAACAAACGTGTCTTGCTCTTTCTTTTATATTCCATACGTTTTTTACATAAACCCGATACATTTCGAGTTATTTCAAAATATATGATTTATGTAAAAAATTCTAAGGGTGTACCTTACGAAATTTCATGCAAATTTTCACACCTCCGAATCTCAGGAAAATTGGTACAATGAGGTTTTCAGTCATGCTGAACACGAATCTGGCCTTATTTTCCTGATTACTATAATATCAAACTGCATTTTACCCTTGTCTGCTTAATAGCAATAATGAAATAACCATTATTTAACTTTACTGGCTGATGCTGGTCTCATATGACAAAAATACATAGAGATGACCTGCCCTAAATCTACACAAAATAACGTACACATGTTATTGGTGGTGGTGGTGTTTGTGGTAGAGGTTAATGTCAGGTAATAATTCGTGTATTTTTAGTGACTTTTTGAAGTATGATTGGGCACCGGAATCTCTCTCTCTCTCTCTCTCTCTCTCTCTCTCTCTCTCTCTCTCTCTCTCTCTCTCTCTCTCTCTCCTCTCTCTCTCTCTCTCTCATACATGGAAGGGAAAATAGGAATGTGTGTCACTCTTTATTTATTATTTTCACATTAACACACACACACACACACACACACACACACACACACACACACACACACACACACACACACACACCTGGACTCTACTTAAAGGACTCACACACTGTTTGTTTACTGAGGCCTTTGGGAACACGAGGGAAGGGAGGGGAGGGGAGGGGAGGGGGAAGAGGAGGGGAAGGGCAGGGACTGTCTTCCAATCCCCTTCCTCTCTCCTGGTGTGAGTGAGGGGAATGAGGGGAAGAAAGGCGTAAGGTAAGGGGGGGTGCTAATGTCCCTCTTCCCCTCAGGTGTTCGTCAGGTATGTATCCATCTCTCTTAATGTCGATATTCCTTTGTTTCTTGTATTTATTATGTTTCATTTAGCGGGAGACATTATGATTCAGTGCATTGGGGGGGGGGAGGGGGAGGAGGAGGAAAGAGGGGAGTGGAGGGAGGGGAGGTAAAAATGAGTTAGG
>JAPQNM010000011.1:462882-465382 GCA_029783475.1 Metacarcinus magister | reverse complement strand
GGCAACGAGAGAGAGAGAGAGAGAGAGAGAGAGAGAGAGAGAGAGAGAGAGAGAGAGAGAGAGAGAGAGAGAGAGAGAGAGAGAGAGAGAGAGAGAGTCAATATTATCTGTCATAATCATCATTTTTATCGTTTTCCTTCACCTGTCATGCTGTTTTGGTTTTTTTTTATGCTTTCTTGATGCACCTCTCTCTCTCTCTCTCTCTCTCTCTCTCTCTCTCTCTCTCTCTCTCTCTCTCTCTCTCTCTCTCTCTCTCTCTCTCTCTCTCTCTCTCTCTCTAATTTTCTTTTTCGGCATTCTCTTTCTTATCCACTTTTTCTCCTTCTTCCTCTTCTATAATTCCTTTGCGTGTTCACCTACTTACCTTCTTCTGACCTCTTCTTTTTTCCTCCTCCTCCTCCTCCTCCTCCTCCTCCTCCTCCTCCTCCTCTTCCTCCTCCTCCTTTTTATCTTCCTTGCCTCGCTTCTTGTCTTTACTTGCTCTCTCAGTTTTTATTTTGTATTTTTCTTTATCTTTTTATTTATTTATTTATTTATTTTAGATCCTTTTCTTTATTCTTATTTTCCTTTTCTTCCTCTATTGTCTTGCGCTTTATCATAATCCTTCTTTGTCCTTTTATACTCTTACCTTCCCTCTCATGATTTCTTTACACCATAATCCCTCACTTATTTTCTCCCTCCTCCTCCTCCTCCTCCTCCTCCTCCTCCTCCTCCTCCTCCTCCTCCTCCTCCTCCTCCTTGTCTTCTAGTTGCTAAACCTCATCAGTTCTGAATACTTTGTAATAGAGAGAGAGAAAAAAAAATAGAAAGAGAAAGCAAGAAAGAAAAAGAGAGAAAACAGATAATAATGAAATAAAAAGAGACAGAGAGAGAAAAAGAGAAAAATAAAGAGAAAAAGAGAGAGAAAGAGAAATAGAAAGAAAAGTGAAAGAAGAAAAATGAAAAGAGAGAAAGAGATAGAAGAAGAAAGAAAGAGAAAGAAAGCGAAAGAGAGTGAAAAAAACGCGAGAGAGAGAGAGAGAGAGAGAGAGAGAGAGAGAGAGAGAGAGAGAGAGAGAGAGAGAGAGAGAGAGAGAGAGAGAGAGAGGCATGACCCGCTAAGCACTCCAGTCTTTCTCTAGCATCAAAAATTCAACGGGAACTGAAATTATCGCCCGATTAACGCCGCTCCCCTATGAAGCACACGTAAGACAAACAGCACCGTGCATTTAATGGTACTTCACTGATAGCTGGAAAAATTGGCCCCAAACACGAAGGAGAAACATGGATCACTCAGAGGGGGAAGGGGGAGAGAGAGAGAGAGAGAGGGAGAGAGGGAGAGAGGGATGATATAGGCGATGGAAAGGAAGGTAGGATAGGAAGGTTGGATTGGTATGTAGTGTGTGTGTGTGTGTGTGTGTGTGTGTGTGTGTGTGTGTGTGTGTGTGTGTGTGTGTGTGTGAGAGAGTGATTGGGTGAAGAAAGGATCAATAATAATAGGAATTGAAAGATAAGATGATAAGAAGGAACAGGGAAGAAAGAAGGAGATGTAAGAAGGACAGTAAGGGAAGAGGAGGACGTAGTAATAACAGGGAGAAGAGGAAAGAAGGAGAGAAAGGAAACGAGAGAATGAGGGAGGAGGGAAAGGGGAGAGGGAGAGAAGGATGACAGGTGAGATGGTAAGGAGGAAAGGTGAGAAGGAAGGTAAAGAAAGGAAGTGGGAAAGGGGTAGTTACGAACGAGAGAGAGAGAGAGAGAGAGAGAGAGAGAGAGAGAGAGAGAGAGAGAGAGAGAGAGAGAGAGAGAGAGAGAGAGAGAGTAAAAAAAAATGTTTACACGGTATAAATAATGAAAAACTATAGTATACGGAATGTGATGAAGCGGAAATGAATAAGTGAGTGAGTGAGTGAGAGGGAGGGAGGAAGAGAGGGGAGAGGGAGGTGGTGGTGGTGGTGGAGGGGGAGGGGAGCAGGTAAAGAACGATTAGTGTAATGTGTGGTGGTGAAGGAGGAGGAGGAGGAGGAGGAGGAGGAGGAGGAGGAGGAGGTGGAGGAGGAGGTGTGGGTGGGGTGACGGGCGGGTGACAGGTTGGTGGGCGTGATGCATGTGACCTATAAACAATTAGGGAGGTGGAAAAATGAGGCCAGTTTGATCGTTAGGACACTCTCGCAAGCTGATGGATGTGTCCTGCCTCGGGGCGACACGGCTCTGCCCGCCCCACACGCAAACCCAACCCGAAACGCACGCAAACCAGCCGCCCACCCCCCCGTGCACGTAATCACTCCACACCGCACTCATAACCACAGACACGCAAGTTATGTTAGATAGTGGTTGTTTGTATTCATGTTTAGTGTGTTACGCGCACGCACATGCACGCATATTTACTAGAACGCACGCACTTCAACGCTACACTCAAATGTGCACTCACTTATTGCAATTTATGGTAGAATTTGAATGTATGATACGGAAAAATTCTATGTGCCTCCGATTACTCTTAAATGCACGCAATTCTTAGTATTCA
>JAPQNM010000011.1:437882-450382 GCA_029783475.1 Metacarcinus magister | reverse complement strand
CTTTTCTCCATATTTCTTTTTTATTGTTTATCCTCTTTCTCTTTTATCCTCGTCCTCCTCGTCTTCTTCCTCTTCCTTATTCTAGTTCTTATTACAAAGGATGAGAGAAAGAATTGAGTAAAGGAGGAATAGGAACGTTTAAGAAATATGAAAAGTTTAGAAAAAAAGTGATGGAAATGAAATTAAAAAAGGAAAAATGAAGCAAATGAAGCAAATATTCACGTTCATTTAAAGGTCACAAAAAAAAAGTGAATTGAAACTTTGAAAAATTAAAGAAAACTGGAACTTTTTCTTTTAGTGTTGAAAAGATTGAAAATGTAAAAAAAAAAAAAGTGAAAAAAGAAAAGAAAAGAAAAGGCAAGTCAGTTTTAACTTAAAGAAACAATTGTTAACTTTTTCATCATATTTCAATCACGTGACCTAAATAAAATAATAAAATAATATCCAAGTTTCCCTTAAATTATGGGGAAGAAAATGTGAAATGGACAGTTACCTTCCGAGAGAGAGAGAGAGAGAGAGAGAGAGAGAGAGAGAGAGAGAGAGAGAGAGAGAGAGAGAGAGAGAGAGAGAGAGAGAGAGAGAGAGAATATAACCAGAGAATGATGAGTGAAGAGGGACAAGACAGCGTAGGAAGGGAAAGTGAGATAGGTAAGGGGAGGAGAAGATAAAAAAAAGTAGATACTGGTGGAGGAGAAGAGGGGAAGTGAGGGAGAATAATGATAAAAGGGGAAAAGGCGATTGCAAGAAGGGGAAAGACGGATATGGCAGAGAATAAAAGTGATAGGAAGGAGAGAGAACGATGATGAAAGCAGGGGATGATGATAGGGTTAAGGGGAGAGAGTGATTACGTAGAGGGGAAGGATGAAGAAGAAGAAGAAGAAGAAGAGGAAGAGGAAGAGGAAGAGGAGGAGGTGGTGGTAGTAGGAATATAACTTTGGTAATTGGAGGAGAGGGAGTGTGTGTGTGTGTGTGTGTGTGAGTGAGAATGAATATCTGTAAACAACAACAAAAAAAGAATTAGGGAAAGGGAGAAGGAAGGAAGGAAGGAAGGAAGGAAGGAAGGAAGGAAGGAAGGAAGAGTATAGATGGAAATGTATTTGTATTTTGTCTAATCTTTGTTTGTTTGTTGGTTGGTTTTTGTTGATTTGTTTATTGTTTTTGTTTTGTTTATTGTAACGTTTATATTTTGTTTCTTTTTTCCGTTTGCTTGTTTGAGAATATGTTACATTGTTTTTTTTTATTTATGGCAATATGACCTAATTTTGTTATGTTTTGTGAGTTAATTAAGTCTCTCTCTCTCTCTCTCTCTCTCTCTCTCTCCTCTCTCTCTCTCTCTCTCTCTCTCTCTCTCTCTCGCTCTCTCGCTCTAAGTGGAGGAAAATATGGCAGTGATGGAGATTGTTGCAGTTAATTGCATATTGATCGACTATGCCGCCTTGAGAAATATTGGAGGAGGAGGAGGAGGAGGAGGAGGAGGAGGAGGAGGAGGAGGAGGAGGAGGAGGAGAGAGGAGGAGGAGGAGGAATATATAATTACAGTCAAGAAATGGAAAATGTGTAACAAGGAATATTAACATAACTCAATTTTACATTTTAATACACATTTAACTCAACTTTTTGTGGTTTTTTATATATCATTATTGTTTCCCCTTTCTTTCTTTCTTTTCTTTTTTTTCTTCCCCCCATAGTTTCCCCTCCACATCCTTTTCACCCTTAAATGCAACCTTTCCAAACTTATTTACACTGTCCTAACCTCATACAACAACCCCAATGAATACCTCCCATTCCTCCTCCTCCTCCTCCTCCTCCTCCTCCTCCTCCTCCTCCTCCTCCTCCTCCTCCTCCTCCTCCTCCTCCTCCCCTCACTTTTCCCCTTGTTTCCCTTTACCCAAACCACCCCATCAAGGACATGTCATATAGTATTTACATAATTGTCTCAGACTCACGATTGTAGAAATATTAGTGTATGTCACCTCCCCTTTATTTTCCCCCTCTCCTCCCTTCCCCTCCCCTCCCCTCCCTTCCCCTCCCTTCCTCTCCCTTTCCCCTCCCTTCCTTGAGTGGCATGTGTGGGGCATGTGGGTAGTGAGGAACCACAAGTGTGTCCCCAAAACAGCTGTGACAAGGAAATTAGAAGTTATGAATAAATGAATGAGAATGGGAAGGAGGAGAGAGAGAGAGAGAGAGAGAGAGAGAGAGAGAGAGAGAGAGAGAGAGAGAGAGAGAGAGAGAGAGAGAGAGAGGTTGTGATTGAGGCAAGACATTATGTTGTTTCTTGAAATGACATGAAATTACCTGTAAGTTAGACTCGTATAGGCTACCTCTCTTTTTATTTAAGGCCTACTCCTTTTACCCTCCTCCTCCCCCTTCCTCCTCCTCCCCCCTACCCTTCTCCCTTCCTCCTCCCCCCTTCACCCTCCCTACCCTTCACCCTTCCTTCTCCCCTTCTCCCTCCTCCCCAACCCTTTGATCGTAACTATACTGCTATATCTTCTCAACATTGATCTAGTTTGTAGTGAAGTAAGAAGGCGGTAAGGATGGTTTTCCACTCTTTTTAACGTATGATATATTACCTTATTGACACTAGTCACCAAGTTTCTCTCTTACAGTGGTCTTGGTGTAGAAATTTCTCTCTCAAAATTCGTCTCGTACTTGTGGAAATTTAGTTTATTTTTAATGTATATTTTCCTTGTTCTTGCAACTGTATATTTTCGGGTATTGACATTTTTTTATCTATTATCTCTATTTCAAGCAACATTTTAAGACCTCATTAAATTTTTGTCTTTATTTTCTATGTATCTAAGAGTGATATTTATGAACTTGTATTAGTTAAAGTATATTATTTGGTGTTAATTCTCGTAACTACAAACACTGGACTTAAATATACGACCAGGAATGGAGTGTTAGATGTGGTGGGAGGGGAAGGAGGGGAAGGAGGAGAGGGAAGGAGGGGAAGGAGGGGAGGGAAGGAGGGGAAGGAGGGAAAGGGGAGAAGCTAAGGGAGAAGAGGGGAGAGGAAGGGAGTGGGGAGAACGTATATGAACAGAGATGAACTGATAAAAATGCGACGAATAGCGGAAATGAAATGAAGTGAAGAAAAAGGAAGTACAAGGATCGATTGGATTAGGGGAGGTGATGGAGATGGAGTAAATGTGGTGGATAGTGGAGAGATGAAGAGAAGGAGGAGGAGGAGGAGGAGGAGGAGGAGGAGGAGGAGGAGGAGGAGGAGGAGGAGGAGGAGGAGGAGGAGGAGGTGTAGGGAAAGGGCAGTAATGTGCAATAACCGTGTTACTGGTCCATGAATGACAAATACTCGTCTGGTAATTGTGTCATCAAGGGCGAGGAAGAGGAGGAGGAGGAGGAGGAGGAGGAGGAGGAGGAGGAGGAGGAGGAAGGTAAGAAATATAAGGAAATTTAAGTTCCTGTAAAAATGGAAAATATGAAGGATGAGAAATAATATGAAAGAAATGTTTTATGAAGATGTAGAATAAGGAACAATATATTTTTTTTACTTTCTCTTCTTTGTCTCTCTCTCTCTCTCTCTCTCTCTCTCTCTCTCTCTCTCTCTCTCTCTCTCTCTCTCTCACTTCTTCCCCTCCTTTCCCCTCTCCCTCTGCTCCATTCTCCCCTTTTATCTCAAGCTTTATCTCCTCCCTCCCTCACCTCCCTGTTTCCCTCCTTCTCTCTTCTCTCTTTCTTCTTCTCTTTCCTCCTTCTCTTCATTTTTTCTTCCACGTCTGTCTTTCTCTTCTTCATTTTTCTCTCTTACGTTACATTTTATAATATTTTTCACGTATATGTTTGTGTTATCTCTCTCTCTCTCTCTCTCTCTCTCTCTCTCTCTCTCTCTCTCTCTCTCTCTCTCTCTCTCTCTCTCTCTCTCTCTCTCTCTGTCTCCCCTCGCAGTGTTTCCGGTTGAGGAGGCTGGAGGTATATGGCCTAAGGGAGGAAGAGGAGGAGGCGGAGGAGGAGGGGGAGGAGGAGTGGGGAGGAGGGGGAGGAGAGGAGGAGGAGGAGGAGGAGGAGGAGGAGGAGGAGGAGGAGGAGGAGGGGGGTTACTATTGTACTGACGTTGTCCCTTTGTTATCGTTCGCTTTTGTCGAAATAGAAGTTGAGTTTGAAAAGTGGTAATAATAAAAAAATAATAGATTGGGTGTTTCATTCTTAGACTTTATTTATTTATTTTTTTTTATATATATTTTTTTCTTTTTCATTATCTTTTCTATTTTTATTATTTTTTTTTCACGTCATGTTCTTCTGTTTTTTTTATTTTTTATTTTTTGAGGAATTGTTGATTTAATGTTATTTATTATTTTTTTTTTTTTATCTAAAGGCGTTTTATTTTTTATTTCTATTTTGAAGTATTATTGATGTTTGAGAGAGAGAGAGAGAGAGAGAGAGAGAGAGAGAGAGAGAGAGAGAGAGAGAGAGAGAGAGAGAGAGAGAGAGAGAAAAAGAGAGAGAGAGAGAGAGAGAGATGAGAGAGAGAGAGAGAGAGAGAGAGAGAGAGAGAGAGAGAGAGTAGCATCTTCATCTCATTAAGTCACGTTAATTCTCATCTTCTTCTCTCCCTTTGTTCTTTTATAAGGGTTTAACATCTCCTTTTACCTCCTCTTCCTCCTCCTCCTCCTCCTCCTCCTCCTCCTCCTCCTCCTCCTCCTCCTCCTCCTCCTCCTCCTCCTTCTCTCTTCCTCTCATAGCCAGAATTCCTACTCTCCATCTCCTTGTCCTCTTCCTTCTCTCCTCCTCCTCGTTTCTCACTTTTCCTCCTACCTACCTTCATCCTTTCCTTGTCTTCATCTCCAGTAATTTTTCTCCCTCCATCAACCTTCTCTCACTCCCTCCATCTCTTCTCCATCTTACCAGTCTGTTCTCCTTTCCTTCCTCCGTCTTGCTATCTCCACTATATCATGTGCCTCTCTCTCTCTCTCTCTCTCTCTCTCTCTCTCTCTCTTGCTCAGGTGAGAGTTATTATTCCACAGGTGACAACGAATATGTGAGAAAAAGTACACACACACACACACACACACACACACACACACACACACACACACACACACACACACACACACACACACACGATGTTTCATAGTATACATATGTCACCCTTCTGCCTCCCTCCCTCCCTCCCTCCCTCCTTCCTTTTCCTCCCCTTTTTCTCCCTCCCTCCCTCCCTCCCTCCCTCCTTCCCTCCCTCCCTCCCTCCCTCCCTGGTGGTCTGTAATCACATGCATGGTGACATAATGGACCTTAGGGGATGAAGGCAAAGGGGAGGAAAGGGAGGTAAGGGGAAGGGAGGGAAGGGGGGGAAGGGAGGGAAGGCATGCGAGAGAGGTGGAGAGAAAATATGTAGCAAGTGTAGAAGGATTTTAGTGAAGGAAGGAAGGAAGGAGGGAGATGATGTAGATACTGATGATTAAAGGACGAAGGGAAATGGATGATAAAGTAGATAATTCAGTGGCAGCGAAGGATGGAATAGGTGAACATAGGAATAAAATGGAGGAGAATAAGAAGGAATATGAAGAGACGTTAAGGAAGAGAAGTAGAGAAAGAGGAGGAAGAGGAAGAGGAAGAGGAGGACTTTCTGCTCCATTTCCTCTTTACCGCCAAAACATTACCTTCCTTCCCCTCACACCACCACTGACCACTACTGACCACACACTCATCTTTGCCTTATACCTCATACCATACACTCCTCATACCTGACACCACATACTCATCTTTCCCTCATACCTCATACTACACATTTATCTTTCCTTTATACCTCATATCACACACTCATTTCTCCCTCATACCTCATACAAGCCTTATACCTACCTCATACATTCATACTACACTTAATACCTCACTCATACCTGCCTCATACCTGCCTCATACCTGCCTTAATTAATGAGAAACTACAGTGTCTATTTATTTCCTTCCCTTCTGCTGTGCCTTCGTCGGTAGAAATAATACTATAGACTTCTCCTCCCTTACTCCCTTTCTCTCCCTTCTCCCTTACTATACTTGTCCTCCCTTACTACTCCTCCTCCCTTCTCCTCCCTTACTCTCCCTTCTCCCTTACTCTCACTTCTCCTCCCTTACTACTTTTCCTCCCTTACTGTACAACTTGATTTTCTCAATACAATAGCCAGCGGTTCTGTTCCCTTGATCCCCCTTCCCCCCTCCCCCTTCACCCCTCTACAGGACATTGGGGGAGGAAAGAAGGGGAGGAAAGGCACAGATTTCCTCCCTTTTGTGGGTTGCCTTCTCCCCTCCTCTCCCTCCCTCCTCCCTTCCTACCCTCTCCCTTCCCCCTCCCTTTCCCTTTAAACTGGTTAGGCCCATTAACCATCCAAAATTACATGTTCTCCTTAACTTAAATCACTGTCAAACAAAGATACTGGTGGTGGTGGTGGTGGTGGTGGTGGTGGTGGTGGTGGTGGTGGTGAGGTTGTGGTGGTGATACAGTGTTACCTATAGTAGTACTGGTGGTGGTGATGGTGGTGGTGAAAAGAGATGTACTGTTCTGTTCTTACTGGTTGTGGTGGTGGTGGTGGTGGTGGTGGTGGTGGTGGTGATGGTGGTGGTGGTGGTGGTGGTGGTGTTGACTGTTTGTAAAGTAATCGGCCAGATGTTTAATAAAGACACATAAACTGTATCAACGTTATTTCCTGGAAGGGAGGGACAAGAAGGGGAAAATTGGGGAGAGAGAGAGAGAGAGAGAGAGAGAGAGAGAGAGAGAGAGAGAGAGAGAGAGAGAGAGAGAGAGAGAGAGAGAGAGAGAATTTCTTATTATATCTTTTCCTCTTATATTGTTTATTATTTTAGTTTCTCATTCTCCTTCCTTCTTATCTTACCTTAGTTTTTTCCTTCCTTACCTTCCTTCCTTCCTCCAATACTTTTCTTCCATCATTCTTTCCCATTTTTTTAAACCTATATTTTGTCCAACATAAAGAAAAAACACAGAAGAAAATGGATTGTGGTATTTACTATTAATTTGCTTGTTTGTAAGAGAAGAAATATTTATATAGAAGAAATGTATTGGATTAGATACACACACACACACACACACACACACACACACACACACACACACACACACACACACACACACACACACACACACAGCCATAAAGCCATAAAGTATACAAGCCACTTCTCTCACCCATTATTTATGTCTCTATTAATATAACACTTTTAGGAACATGTAATAGTTTGCCTTCACCGTCATCGTCATTAGAGGCAAACAAAAGATGATTATAAACTGGATTCCATAAAGTTGTTCCCGTCAGTAATATAACAGAATGGAATAGATTGTTAGTTTTCTTTTTTTTTTTGATTCAGACAATATTGAAATGAAAAAAATGTGTAAATAATTGTGAACATTCGATTTGTGTTAAATATCCGATCTTGTTTCTGGTGGTGATACATATAACGTGTTGAGTGTGTTGTGTATTTTGAGTTAATTTTATGGAGGTTAATACTTATAGCTGTTCCCTCACCTCCCCTCTCCTCCCCTCACCCCTTTCCCCTCTCTCTTTCCCCTCCCCCTTTTCCCCTCTCCCCTTCCCCCTCTCTGACTTAGATATTCCCAAATTGCTGTTCTACTGTTTATTTGTATTCCAATATATCTTTTATTTTATCATTAATAGACAAAAAATATATAAGTACTCAAAATATTCTTCTTAACGCCCTTCTAGCATTCAGAGAAACTATAAAGGAAATGTAATGTATTTCCAAATTGGTTTTTATGTCCCTTTTCCATTCATATTTTTAACCAGTTTGCTTCTAAGCTCTCTTCATCTTGAGCTTCCATTCACAACTCTCTCTCTCTCTCTCTCTCTCTCTCTCTCTCTCTCTCTCTCTCTCTCTCTCTCTCTCTCTCTCTCTCTCTCTCTCTCTCTCTCAGTGGTATCTTTTATGTCATAACCAAAAAAATGTGTGTGTGTGTGTGTGTGTGTGTGTGTGTGTGTGTGTGTGTGTGTGTGTGTGTGTGTGTGTGTGTGTGTGTGTGTGTGTGTGTGTGTGTGTGTGTGTGTGTGCTGCAGATAATGTGTGGGACGCCGGTCGAGGGAGGGAGGGAGGGAGGGAGGGGGAGGAAAGGAGGGAGGGAGGAAAGGAGGGAAGCTGGTTGGGACGCGATCAGCTTGGTTATGACGGCCGCTGCTCATTTGTCACTACTTTTTACTGTGTGTGCGTGTGCGTGTGCGTCTGTGTGTGTGTGTGTGTGTGTGTGTGTGTGTGTGTGTGTGTGTGTGTGTGTGTGTGTGTGTGTGTGTGTGTGTGTGTGTGGGTAGATCTTGTGTTTCCAGTAATGTTCAATTAAACGCTCATAAAAATTTCTTAGTTTTCCTTCATTACTTTTTTCAAAACTTAAAGCAATGAAGCAAAACCAAGAAAAAAAAGAATGAAAAAAAAAAAACATCCCCAAGTTGCTGCAGACCACGAGGCAAAAGTGGGATTCGAACCAGTTTCCTTAATATATATATATATATATACAAAAAGAACAACAACTACAAGGGTTAGAATCTTACCACTTTACCACCACATACTTTAAGATAGCATCAGTCTGTACCTTTATTAAGACGTGCTGCAGGATGGATAATTCTTGACGTTTTCCCGCTAAAGGAAGTCGAGGAAAGAAGAGTTTGGGGAAGCTTGAGGCGAATCCAGTGAAAAGTTAGTCAGGATGAGGAAAAAAGTACAAAAAAAATCTAAAAAAAAAGTAGGAAAAAGTAAGGAAAATAGTGTCCAGGTGCATCTTCCAGGAAATAGAGAAGAGGAAGACAGGTATTAAGGGAGGTTATGCATTGAAAAATTAGACCAGAATGATAGTGAAAGTGATATAGGGTTAATAGTGCTTTGAAATAAAAACACACACACACACACACACACACACACACACACACACACACACACACACACACACACACACCGGGTTAACACAGGTAGCAGGGCAGAGGCGGGTTCGTGGCTCGCGGCTCTTCCCTAATAATAGTGAGGCGGGTGTAATGTGGGTGTATCATGGTGATTATGGGCGTCCCTCACCCCCCTCACCCCCCACGCCCCCCACGCCCTCCACGCCCTGCCCAGCCACACGCCCCTGCCTGCCTGCCTGCCTGCCAACACATACACACACACAGACACACCCACACACACACACACACACACACACACACACACACACACACACACACACACACACACACACACGTCAGCGTCATGTGATTGTGTGATTGTGTGTGTGTGTGTGTGTGTGTGTGTGTGTGCGTGTGCGTGTGCGTGTGCGTGCTTACCTACATACCTGCCTTTCATTCCCAAACATTCATTGATCAACAGTATACAAGAAAAAGAAAAAAGTGAAGTACAACACCATGCATTTCGTTACTTTACACTCCTTCATCACATCATTCATTGCATTCATTTACGATATTATGCACTTTTATTCCCACATCCTTCAGTCCCTTCACTCACCCTGCCTCACCTTGCCTCACCCTGCCTCACCCCTTCATGAAGTGCTAATCTACCTGAGGGGCGAGTGGGCGAGTGGGCGAGTGGGTGAGTGGGTGTCCTTCTCCCCGGCCGCTCACAGAAGGTAATGACACGGTAGAGGGAAAGGAATCAAGAGGGAGACGGCTAAGATTATAGTGTTAACGTTGCCCAGCCTGCGGTGTCCGACCCGTGAATATTTTCCTGACCTGCTCCTCCCTCCTCCCTCCTCCTCCTCCTCCTCCTCCTCTGTCGCCGCCGCTGCCGCCTTCTACTCCCCGAGGCTCCTACTTCTTGTGCTCCTGTAACTGCTACTGCCACGGCTACTGTTGTGGGGCTACAGGACAGTGGGTAATTTCTGTCCCCAGGCGAGGAGGGTGACATCGGGCCTCCTGGTATTAGAGACAGGAGGCGAAGGGGCAGTTTTTTGGGTGCCTGCGTGATGGGAGGGTCTGGGAGTCGTGTCTAAGAGGGATGGGAGGGAATGGGAGGGAATAGGAGGGAATGGGAGGCTTGCATGACCTCCACAATGGGCGGTGAGGTGGAGGGGCGCCCCTGTCCATGGTGGGTCGGACTGGTTAATTTATTGGTGGTTTTTGGGCGAGGTCTCTTCTCTCTCTCTCTCTCTCTCTCTCTCTATCTATCCTCCTGCAGGTATTTTTGCCGGTGGTGTGTCTCACGTCCCCTCCCCTCCCCCCCTCCCCCCCTCCCCTCCCCCTTCACGCCCTAATACCTCCCCCTGCTTAGTACCCGAGGCAGGGAATTCTTGGTATTTATATTGTTGTTGTTTATCTATTTGTATCTCGGTTTTACTATCTGTTTTCTTTTTTTAATTCCTTATTTTTTTTTCTTTGTAGCTTCTAAGTGTAATTGTTTTTTTAAGTATAAACACAAACTACTTAATACTTGTCGTTATTCCTCTGTTTATCTACTTACTTGTTTATATAATTCACTATAACGTATGAATTTTTATCTACTAATGTCATTCACTACCTTTCATCCGGTTTCCTTATTAATTTCACTGTTTCTGTGTGTGTATATATCTCCAGTGTCTCTCTCATGCTCTATTTCCTTCCACCTTTCCTTCCTTCGCCGGGTAGAGGACAGCTGGGACGGACGTGGTGGGTTGAGGGTGAAATAGTACCGGCGCATGACAGCCTGTCCTTAACTACACCACATGACACGACAAGATATCATCACCGATTCCAACACCCGGTCAAAGTTTGGTCTAGTGATAGTATCGCTTGAATTTAAGATTACACCAACGATTCCATGACCTCAACCCTTTGCTCTGAGGACACCTGGGCTTTTTCTCACCTGTTGTGCGTGTATTAGCAGGTTAAATACACCTTGCATTGTAGTCAAGCTTACAAGGGAAACACACACACACACATACTTCCCCTTGTATCGGTATTACGTGTACACTTACCGGAAGCGTGTTATCAGTCTGTCCCTTGCAGGTAAATCGCCAGAAATGAAGGAAGTCAAATGTGTGCAAGTATTCATGGCTGTAACGCGACTCCCCACAGCTGTCCCTTTTGTGCCTTGACACCGCGATATATAAGCGAGCCAACAATGTCCAGGAACACACATTATCCACTCATGACTACAACGCACCGTCACAAAAGAGCGAGAGAAAGAGAGGGAAAGATATAGATTGCGGAAAGGTAAAGTGCGCTGGAGGGAGGAGGAGGAGGAGGGAAAAAAGGGTAGGGAGGGGGAGTAGTAGTAGTAGTAGTAGTGGTAGTAGTCTGTGACATATGCAAGGCCACCCCTGTAAGTCGACATATCCGGTGTTCCGAAAGGAGATGTAGGGAACCTCTTTTGTTTGTGTAGCAGGCGGGTGGGCGGGTGGGTGGGTGAGTACGTGGGTGTGTTGGGTGGGTGAATGGGTGCGGTTGAAATAAGGAAATGGAAGAGATCGATATGAATAATGGGTTTTGAAATAGGGAAATGTAAATGTGTGTAGACGAAAGAGTAAAGGGTTGAAAGTAATGGATTGAGTGAGTGAGTGAGTGAGTGAGTGAGTGAGTGAAAGTAAGTGAGTGAGTGAGAGTGAGAGTGACGGATGAGTGAGTGAGTGAGTGAGAGTGACGGGTGAGTGAGTGACGTACATGATAACATAGAGAAAAATGAAAGAAAAAGCTGAAACTGGGAATAAATCTATCAAGTTATTTTCCTCTTCTGTGACGCTTTTTTTTCTCTTTCCTCCTCCTCATCCTCCTCCTCCTCCTCCTCCTCCTCCTCCTCCTCCTCCTCCTCCTTCTCCTCCTCCTCCTCCTCCTTGTCATCATCGTTATCCTTCCTCTCACAACACACAAACTAAACTTACACAATCTCGGTAACAAATGTGCGAATCTCATTTCATCTCATCTCATTTTCACTCACACACACACACACACACACACACACACACACACACACACACGCACACACACACACACACACACACACACACACACACACACACGCACGCACGCACACGCAACACTAGCAATTCAGGTAAACAAAAGGTAATGAAATAAATAAAAGAATATAGCAAATTGAAGAGAAAGTTATATATAGAGAGTGAGTGAGTTTCTTGATTTTTATTTCACGTCAATCAAAAGGTGAAGGTTAGAAGAATTTCATGAGTTTTATTATTATCAATAGTTGACTCAAAGGTGTGTGTGTGTTTACCTTTCTCTAAAACACTCACCTTTTCACTACTACTTATTATTATTATTTTTTTTTAACTTTTAACACTCCCTTCCTCCCATACACACAAACACACACACACACACACATAGAGACACAGAAAGAAGGAAAATAAATAAATAAATTAAAGAAAGAAAGAAAGAAAGAGAGAGAGAGAGAATGAGATAGAGGAAAAAAAACAACAAAAAAACAGACACACGTTCTATGAGACTCGACCACACAAACAAGAATGAAGAAAGTAAAGAAAAAATCCCACAAATTGATGATGAAAATAAAAAGGCCGAGAGTTGTCCTTTCACTTCACAAAAATAAAGAGTAAAAAATAAAAAACCA
>JAPQNM010000011.1:412882-432882 GCA_029783475.1 Metacarcinus magister | reverse complement strand
TAAAGAAGGGAGGTAGAAAGGAGGGAGGAAAGACCAGTAGGTATTTCTATTGATTGTATTTTTCTCAGGTGTTATTTTTCTACCTGGCTGGTGAAGGTGTGTGTGTGTGTGTGTGTGTGTGTGTGTGTGTGTGTGTGTGTGTGTGTGTGTGTGTGTGTGTGTGTGTGTGTGTGGAGGAAGGATGGATAGTATATATATAAAAGAGAAATTATGAAAAAAATATGTGGACTGTTTTTACGAAGAGAAAATATAGAAAGGTAAAAAATACAAGTAAATAATGATTAATACACAAAATCAAGAAGAGAAAAAAAACATACACACAAAACTATAAATAAAAAAAAGAGGGAAGAATATAGAACACAAAATCAGATCACCAATCACTAACATCACCACAACCAACACCACCACCACCACCAAGACACCTAATAAAACAGCACCGGCTCCTCCTCATTACCACCCTCCCTTCCCTTACCTTACCTTGCGGAACACCACCATTAATTAAACCTGTCGGACAAAGTGAGGTTGGCAACGGGAAGTCACTTGCAGGAACCTCATTTTTACACACTCAAAGGAACTCTCTCTGGACGGTCACAATGCGCTCTGTTTTCAATTTAAAGTGTCTAGAGAGAGAGAGAGAGAGAGAGAGAGAGGGAGGGTGAGGGAGGGAGAGGGTGAGGGGGGGCAGAGGGTGAAGGGAAAGGGGGGCGTCTCTCCCTATTGTCGTTGTGGGTTGAGAGCTTCATCGTTGGCCTTGCCGGGGCGACAAAAACATTCCTCATTTTTGTTGATCGATTCTAGCCCCGAGAGAGAGAGAGAGAGAGAGAGAGAGAGAGAGAGAGAGAGAGAGAGAGAGAGAGAGAGAGAGAGAGAGAGAGAGAGAGAGAGAGGTAGTTATAATTTATCCAAGCAATTTTCTCTTCGTTAATGTTTTTTATCTTCTTGACTTATTTAACTTTACATTTTTTTTCTCTTCAATTTTATTAATTTTTTCATGTTGATTTTTTTTTCTTCTTATTCCCCCTCTTCCTCCTCCTGGTTTTTTTCCTCTTCCTCTTCCTCTTCATCTGCTTCTTCTTTTTTTCCTCTTAATTCTACTTTTATCAATAATTCTTCTTCTTATAATTCACAGCTAAATAAAAACACAAATTTCACAGGTTGTTAAGAAAGGTTAAAAAATTATAAAAAAAAAGGAAGGGAAGGAGTTTTTCATCGAGAGGGAAGGAGAGGAAGGAAGGGAAGGAAGGGGAATACAAGAGGGAAGGGAAGGAGGAAGGAAGGGAAGGAGGAGGGAAGGGAAGGGAAGGAGGAAGGAAGGGAAGGAGGAGGAAAAGAAGGGAAAGAGGGTATGGAAGGAGGGAAGAGATTAGGGTCACTTCGTAGGCAGAAAGGAAGGAGACACATACTGCACACACACACACACACACACACACACACACACACACACACACACACACACACGTACGTTCGATAAGCCAATCAGATCGTAAAGCACCTCATTGTGGGTATTAATTAGCGGTGATTGGACGTCTATCATGCAGTGAAGACCCACACACACACACACACACACACACACACACACACACACACACACACACACACACACACACACACACACACACACGTCTTGTGATCCTCTTTGGGGCCTGTTTTTTTATATTATTTCCTGTACATAGAAGAAGGAAGAGGAAGAGGAGGAGGAAGGAGAGAAGGGAGAGGAAGAGGAAGAGAAGGAGGAGGAGGAGGAGGAGGAGGAAGAGGAGGATGAACAAATAAGTATAAGACAAAAAAAAAATGAAGAAATGCAGTCTTTGAAATAAATAGGTAAAAACTTCAATATATTTCACCACCACCACCACCACCACCACCACCACCACCACAACTACTACCACCACCACCACCACCACTACCACCACCACCACCACCACCACTGCAAGTCATGGTGGACACTTTAGCGTTGAGTGGAGGGATGGAAGGGTTGAAATTGATGGCGGTGGTGGTGGTGGTGGTGGTTGTAGGCTTTCCAGAACCTAATTACTGCATCACTAATAACGCGGATTGATGGGTGGATGTTCCTGCCTCACCCTGCCTCACCCTCTTACACTCTGCCTCACCCTGCCTCATCCTGCCTCACCCTGCTTCATCCTACCTCCCTCTTACATCCTGCCTCACCCTGCCTCCCTCTGCCTGATCCTGCCTCACCATGCCTCACCCTGCCTCACTCTGTCTCACCATACCTCACCCTCTTACACCCTCTTATTAAGCTGCACCAACGCCGTACATCAAAAGTCGGTGTTGTCTGTGTGTGTGTGTGTGTGTGTGTGTGTGTGTGTGTGTGTGTGTGTGTGTGTGTGTGTGTGTGTGTGTGTGTGTGTGTGCGCTATACCATCATCACTATTATCACATTCTCACTATCTTTAGTATTACCTCCCTATCCTTATCACCATGAGAACCAGTACCCCCTCACCCCTCACCCTAGTACTCCCCCACACCTCACCCTCCTTCACCCCCCCAACCACACCCCACCACACCCTACCACACCCTCACCGCACCCTCACCGCACCCCAAACCACGCCATATGTGAGTCTTTAAACCCCGCCATCAAGGATCAGGTAGGATTGGGTACCCTTACCTCAAGTGCCACTCGAAGGGGACCGCTGAGGACCGCCCCGGGCACTGCCACCTGTCCTTGTTTGTTGGAGGAGGAGGAGGAGGAGGAGGAGGAGGAGGAGGAGGAGGAGGAGGAGGGAGGGATGGAGGGAGGGAGGGGGTGGGAATGACGTGACTTAGTAATGATAGAGTTTGTGTTCCTATTTGTGGAGGAGGTGGAGAGAAAGTGAAAGAAGGAGGAGGAGGAGGAGGAGGAGGAGGAGGAGGAGGAGGAGGAGGAAGAGGAGGAGGTGGAGGTGGAAGAAGAGGAAGAGTGAGTGGAAAGAGGAATATGGACGTGATTCTGTGTATTTTTTCGTGTGTGTGTGTGTGTGTGTGTGTGTGTGTGTGTGTGTGTGTGTGTGTGTGTGTGTGTGTGTGTGTGTGATAGCTAAAAAAACCCACTTTAAACACTAACACAACACATTAACTGACTGACTAACTAACTCACTAACGAATCGTAATAGATATAATTATTTTCATCAACCTTTCCTTGATTATAAACTATATCATTCAAGGTTTTAATAATGTATCTAATTACCTCTCATTACCTCACTTCATCGGCCTTAACAACCCTACCTTACTCTAATTACCTTACTCTAATTACCTGGTTTGTTTTCCTCCCTTGCTAATAACTATAACGAGGGTAAGGCTAACAACAACACACTCTTTGTACACACTCCTTTGTTTTTCATGTCCCTCCTCCTCCTCCTCCTCCTCCTCCTCCTCCTCCTCGTCTTCCTCCTCCTCCTCCTGGTCTTCCTCCTCCTCTCACTCTCTGTCTCTTAAACTTTCTCCTCTTTTCTCGTCAGTTTTTTGATTGGTCTTTTCATTCTTGTCTTTGTCTTCTTTCAGTCTTTCTCTTCTACTTTGAATCTGCTTCTTGTCACTTCTTATTGCATCTCTTTTTCTTCCTAACGTGACTTGCTTTGAGAATTAACTTTTTTTTCTTAGTTTCTATATTCCTTTCTTTTTATAGTTATTCCTGTTTTTCTTATTTATAGTGTACATTTTTTTTTTTTCCCTTTGTCAGTTAATCCATGAAAAATCCTCTTCAGTTTAACACCATCCCTTTCCCCCATCCTATAATTTCCTGTTTTCCCCTTGTACCCCTTCACATTATGTTCCCTTTACGTATCTCTTGACCCCTTCCCTTCCGCCCCTTCCCTTCACCCCCTTCACCCCCTTTGGCACGAGTAGGGAACATCTGTGGGCGGTAATGAAGGGCTCGGTGGCAAGTGTCATGTAGAGTCCTTGGGTGATTGACTTATCCAACTCACAACTGGGGGTCCTCAAGGGCGGGAAGGGCATCCAAGTGACCATCTGTCCACGCCCTTGGGAACCCCACATCACACCTGTACCTTTGGGCGTCTCTTCTACAGGTTAATCAGGTGTTGGAAGAAGTAATTTGATCACCTATGTTTTTGGTTTGTTTAGGTTTGTTTTTTGGGGTTTGTTTTGGGTTTAGTTTAGAGTGAAAAGGGCAATAAGGGCAATGAGGTTAAGGGGGATGGTAGGGGGTCGCGCCCTTTACCCCTTTGCCGTCTGTGGTTGTCAAATCTAGCAGTGGGGAGTCCTTTCTCTCCCTATCAACACCCCTCCCTCCTTCACTCACTCCTATGCCTTCTCCCCTTTCTCCTTCATCACCCCGTCACCTCTTCAAGTCCTGTGTATTTTTTCCCCCTACCAGCTGCTCTTCCTTCCTTCCTTCCTTCCTTCCTTCCTTCACTTCACTTTCACCTTTCTCTCCCACAAACTCCCTCCACTATCACTTATCACTAAAAAAAAAATAAGTATAAAGTAAAAAATGATAGTAAGAAGACATGATGTAATACAGAAAACTAATGAAAAAAGTATAAAAAAAAGAAGGAAAATCGTTCAAGAAAAACAAATCGGATACATAACAAGTTTCCTTTTTTTCTTCGGGTTTTTCTTTTTTTTTGGGTCGCCTCAAGAAAATCTCGTCAAACTTAAAATTGATTCAAAAAATTTTCGCGCTGCAACAAAAGAATAAAAAATGTATCAGAATCACGGAGACATAACTGGAGGAGGAGGAAGAAGAGGAGGAGGAAGAAGAAGAAGAAGAAGAAGGAGAAGAAGAAGAAGAAGAAGAAGAAGAAGAAGAAGGAGAAGGAGAAGGAGAAGGAGAAGGAGAAGAAGAGGAAGAGGAGGAGGAAGAAGAAGAAGAGGAGGAGACTACCTCAATTCTACCCACAACGTTTCTCTACCGTTTCTACCTTCCCTTCGGCTCCCTCCTTCCCCTCCCTCCCTCCCCTCCTCCCTTCCCTCCTCTTGGGGCTCCTCGCGTGGAGTGAGCCCCAGCTTGCTTGGAGGGCACTCAAGCACCCTCCAAACTCACTCCACGTTCCCTCCAGACCCTTGAGGCACTCCACCGCCACTGACACCATCACGAAGGAACTGAAGGAGGGAAGGAAGGAAAGAAGGAAGGAAGGAAGGAAGGAAGGAAGGAAGGAAGGAAGGATAGGAAGTGCTTGTAGGTAATTGTTGATTCATGGAAGGAACTGTAGGGATGGAAGGAACTGGTAGGAAGGAAGGGAAGGAAGGAAGGAAGGAAGGAAGGAAGGAAGGAAAAAAAGAAAGAAGGAAGATTATTATTGACTCTTGGTTTTTGAATTTTGATCGAGTTTTGAATTAAATAATTTTCTTTATAGTTTTTTTTAGTAAATTCATGCCTTATCATTTTACGTTAGAAAAAAAATATAGTAGTAGTAATAGTAATAGTGGTGGTGGTGGTGGTGGTGGTGGTGGTGGTGGTGGTGGTGGTGGTAGTGGTGGTGGTAGTGGTAGTGGTAGTGGTAGTGGTAGTGGTGGTAGTGGTGGTCTTAGCCGTGCAGGGAGACCAGTTCGGGCGGAGGGATTAACTGGGGGATTTCTGCGGGGCACCAACCGGGATTATACCCAGATAATACCCAGATTAAACCAGGATTACGAGGCGACTTCTGCGAGGATCTCCCACGTCAAATACAAGGGCTGACGCGCTCGAAAAAGAGAGAGAGAGAGAGAGAGAGAGAGAGAGAGAGAGAGAGAGAGAGAGAGAGAGAGAGGGAGAGAGGAGAGAGAGGGAGAGGGAGGTGATAGCAGTGATCATTGGGTTTTCTATTGAGAGAGAGAGAGAGAGAGAGAGAGAGAGAGAGAGAGAGAGAGAGAGAGAGAGAGAGAGAGAGAGAGAGAGAGAGAGAGAACTATGTAGTCACCGTTTACCCCCCGCCATACCATCACACATCACACAATGTTCAACACCAACACCAACCTACCATATAAAAAGTGGATTACAACTAAGAAAGGACCTCACAACCTTACTTGCATTGGCTGGGATACAAAAAAAAGGGGAAAAAAAGCTAGGCAGATGCTTTGTGATACGAGGCAGGGGAGGCAGGGGGAGGCAGGGGGGCGTAGGGGGTGCTAAGGAACCTGAATAAGTGAAGGGAAGGTGAGGGGAGAGGAAGGGAGAGAGGGGGAGGGAGAGGATAAGAATCGTCTGGCTATTCATCTCAGCGTCTTGAAAGGTGCTTATAAGGAGTGATTTTGTACAGGTAATGTATCCCGAAGAAGGTGTTTGATTGAAGGCCCACCAGGTAGGTCCAAAGCCAGGTGAGGTGAGATTTAGTTTACCTTGGTGTGTGATGTTGTTGATTCTATTATTATTATTATTTTTTTTTTTGGGGAGTAGTTTTTTTTATGGTTTAGGTGAATTTGAGTGAATTTCATAGATGTTGGAAAAAGTAGACGTAGTAGTAGTAGTAGTAGTAGGAGAGAAGAGAGTAAATGTGGGAGAGATAAAAGATATGTTAGGTTAATATTAAACAAGGAATTTCAATGGTTAACACACACACACACACACACACACACACACACACACACACACACACACACACACACACACACACACACACACACACACACACACACACACACACACACACACACACACACACTTAATCCCTTCCCTTGGCGGGGGTTCCTTTCCTCGCGGGTAATCCAGGAGGAGGAGGAGGAGGAGGCTGCCCCCACCACAACAATGCCCCCCAATACCCCCCCAATGCCCCCTCGTTGCCCTCCTCACCCCGCCAAGCCTCTCCTCAATACCCAGGGTCAACACCTACCACGGGGGTCAATGATGTTCTTGTGTTGACGTGGGCGGCGTGAAATTAATATACATTGTTGGTGTAGGTGAGAGAGAGGGAGTGAAGGCGGCGGTGTTTGGGCGTGTTGAGGTGGAGATAAGGTTGCATTGAGGTGCTTCTTGAGGTGTTGTGAGGGAAGGAAAGGGAAGGAGAGGGAGGGAAAAAAAGAAAAAGGAAAAAAAAAAAGTTAAGTTTGGTTCCCTTGAATACTATACATAGGAACACATAGGAAGAACAAACAACAACAGGCCTGCTGGCCCTTACGAGGCTGTTTGTGAGACTACACTATCTACTCTAGAGTGTAGGATACAGGATAGTAAGGGTGAAGGCTTCTCTCCCCAGCCATGGCTGGCAGGGAAAGGAAGGCCAACCAAGACCATACTGTCACTACCACTACTGCTACCACTACTTCCTGGCAAGCGATGTCAGGCCACTAGCGACGTCTTTTGAATCGACATTTCGTAAGTTAGGTACATCAGGATGAACTTACTCAAAGTTTGCTACGTTAACGGATAGTATTTTAGTTGTGGATTGGCTTCTAAATATTTGTCAAGTCTATTTTTGAACGTAGTAATTGTTTTACTGTCGACGATATTGGCGGGCAGGGAGTTCCAAACGTTAACGATCCGATTGAAAAAGAAGTGCTTGGCTTCGTTTGATGTGAATCTTTTACCAGTAATCTTAAAAGAATGACGTCGTCTTGTTATATTTGATCGATCAAAAGTAATGTAATCTTCTACATTGATATTATCGAATCCTTTGATTATCTTGAACATTTCAATTAAATCCCCTCGCATCCTTCGTTTTTCTAGGCTGAATAAGTTTAGTTCTTTAAGTCTTTCTTCATAAGGTTTATTTTTCAGCCTTGGAATCATTTTTGTTATTCTTCGCTGGACTCTTTCCAGTTTGTCAATGTCCTTTCTGTAATATGGGGACCAAAACTGTACGCAATACTCAAGATGGGGTCGTACTAGTGAATTATGCAGTTTTAATATGACTTTTTCTGATTTATTTTCGAAAGTACGCCCAATAAAGCCGACCAATCTGTTAGCAGTTTTAACTACCTCTGAACAATGTTGACTGGGTTTTAAATCGTTTGATATTGTGATTCCCAGATCTTTTTCTTTGTTTACTGTAGAAAGTGATTTACCATTCATTGAGTACTGAACGTGATCATTATTTCTTCCGATGTGTAGTACCTTGCATTTTTCAACGTTAAATTTCATTTGCCATTTATTGGCCCAAGACGTTAGTCGATCTAGGTCTGATTGTAAGACTTCTCTGTCAATTGTCGTAGTTACTTTGCTGAGAATTTTCGTATCGTCAGCGAATTTCGATATTTTGCAAGTGATCCCATCATCTATGTCATTAACATATATCAAAAATAAGACAGGACCAAGCACTGAGCCTTGTGGTACGCCACTTTTAACGTTTAACCATTGAGAGGAGACACCGTTTAAGACTACTCTCTGCTTACGTTCAGAGAGCCAGTCCAGAAGCCAATTGTAAATGCTACCAGAGATACCATGAGTCATTAGTTTATTAAGCAATCGTTGATGAGGTACTTTATCAAAAGCCTTTTGAAAATCCAGATATATGACATCTACTGCTCTGCTTTCATCGTACGCGTCAAAAACATTGTGGAAGAAGTCTAATAAGTTAGTTAAGCATGAACGTTTATTACGAAAACCATGTTGTGATGGGTTTTATTATATCGTTGTCTTCAAGGAATTTCACCACATTGTCACGAATGATTGTCTCCATTAATTTACATACAACTGATGTCAGACTGATTGGCCTATAATTTCCGGGTTGTGACTTGTCCCCCTTTTTGAAGATTGGTGTTACATTTGCACGTTTCCAATCTGATGGAACTTTACCATCTCTTAAGGATTTATTGAATAAGATTGTAAGCGGTTTACTGATCTGGTGCTTGACCTCTTTCAAGATTCTTGGGGAAATTTTATCTGGTCCAGGGGTTTTGTTTGTTTTCATCTTATTGATTTTTTGCAAAACGTCATTTTCTACTATGAGTATATCATTTAAGAAGTTTACGGTCCCTCTAATCTCAAGTGGCTGAAACGATGAACAATCCTCTTCTGTAAATACGGATGCAAAAAAGTTATTAAGGATTGTAGCCATTTCGTTTTCGTCATTTGTGTGATTTCCATGTCCTTTAGTAAGTGGACCGATATTGCAGGTAAGGGCTTTTTTACTCTTAACAAAACTATAAAATTCTTTAGGATTTGATTTACATGATTCCGCTATATATTCTTCCAGGTTTTTCTTGCTACGCTTTATCAATCTCTTAGTATCGCGACGAATTCTGTCAAACTCTACTTTATCATCTTGGCTTTTAGTTAATATGTACTTATTGTACGCGTGTTTTTTTGAGAGAGAGGCTGTTTTTTATCTCTTCGTTCCACCATTTTGGTTTGTTCTTCCTTGCTGAACGTCTGTATCGATACGGTACACATACGCTTATAACTTCATTCAGTTTTGTGGTAAAGGCCTCCCATGACTTATCAATATCTGACTCTGACAACAGTTCACTCCAGTCAGTGTCTTCTAGAATTGATCGCATTCTGATGAAATTCGCCCTTTGATAATTTGGTACCTTCTCCTTACTGTCTTTTACTTTTATTTCCTTAATTTTCAAATTGAACGTGATTATTCGATGGTCACTAGAACTGAAAACTGGGCCGACATTTACGTTACTGACTAAATCTTTACTTGTTGAAAGAATGAGATCAAGGGTATTTAAGTCTCGCGTCGGTTCGTGAACGTGTTGATGTAATTCGCTCTCTAATAAGTTCGTGTACAGGTCGTGTCCTGTATGAGATCGTAACGGATTTCCCCATCTCGTTACTGGCAAATTAAAATCACCCATAATAATTGTCTCGCATTGACTAATTGTTTCGGAGATTGATTCGAATAGTAAACGGTCAATTTCAGCGGTGCGCCCCGGTGGTCTGTAAATCAATCCGAGTATTTTTCTACTTGAGTTACTCTTTAATTCGATAAAAACTGTGTCAATACCGTTGATGGGTTCTGTTTTAATGGAGATCGGATGGAGCGAGCTGTGAATATATAGGATTACACCACCGCCAATTCTGTTCTCTCTTTCACAGCTAAAGATTGTATAACCAGGTAACTGAAATTCTGCAATGTAATCTCTGTTCGACGTATCTAACCATGATTCTGTGACTCCTATGATGTGGTACTGATCCATCGCCGCGAGAGCTTCGAGGTCTGTGAATTTATTTCTGATGCTGCGAGCATTTACATAACAAACTTTAATATGTGGATCAGCAGTGGCATTAGTATTTGGATCAGCGGTGGCATTACACGGAGCAACTACGACGTGTGGTCATTCTTCCTCCCCGTGTAAGGACCGCTTTGATTTAGGGAAAAATCTGTCCTGTCCCCCTGGGCGTGAAAGGTATACTGTGTGGTCACTAATTAGCGTCATTTACCTGTACGATGACCCATTCCCCTCAGGTGTGAATGGGAGAAAGAGAAAGAAAGAGAGAGAGAGAAAAGAAGAGAGAAAGAGATCGCGTGTAAGTTATGTGTATGTATGTATGTATGTATGTATGTGTGTGTGTATATATGTACGTAGTGAGTGGCAGGGAGTAGAGGGCTTGATCTGATAGGGCGATATGTCACTCAGGATTATGGGGAGGAAGTTTCTCTAGGGAGGGAGGGAGGGAAGGAGAGAAAGGGAGGGAATGAAGGGTAGATAAAGGCACGTGGAGGGAGAGGGAGGAAGAGGGAGGGAGAGAAAGAGAAACAGAGGAAGAGAGAGAGAAACGGATGTGAGGAAACTTAGTCAAAATCATATCTACTCTTTCTCCTTTACTCTTTCTCTAACTTTACTCTTCTCCTTCCTTCCTAACCTTCCTCTTACCTGGTGAAGGCGTGTAGGTGTTGTGACGGGTGGTGATGAGTGGTGATGAGGAGCCGTGACGGTGGTGACGGGAAGGGCGGGACGGTGACGGGGGGGTGGGGGAGGCGGTGACGGAAGCCGGAGGGAGGGAGGGAAAGAAAAGGACGGAGGGGAGAGGAAATAGGAGGAACGGGCAAGGGAGAGAAAGGGGAAGGTGGATATGGGGGAAAAAAAATTGGTGATAAGAGAGTGTGAAAGTAGAATGGTGAGAAAGAGAGAGAGAGAGAGAGAGAGAGAGAGAGAGAGAGAGAGAGAGAGAGAGAGAGAGAGAGAGAGAGAGAGAGAGAGAGAGAGAGTCGAGGGAATTAGAAGTACGAATGAAGGAGGAGGAGGAAGGGAGAAACGAGGAGGAGGAGGAGGAAAGAGGAGGAGGAAAGAGGAGGAGGGAAACTGACAGGATGTAGTCCATCTAACTACTAATTACCTTCCATTAACACAATTATCGCCCTTCTGCCCCTTCACACTAACTACTGTAATAATATTCACGACCCCCCCCTCCCCCCCTCCACCACCACCACCACCACCACCACCACCACCACCACCACCACCACCACCACCACCACCACCACCGCCAGTGAGTGAGTGAGTGAGGGGGAGGGGGAGGGGGAGGAAGGGGTATCACTATGCATTATACGTGAATTATACATGTAATACGTGAAATATAGGTAAATTGCATCGAACAGGTTATACATATTGCATGGCTTAATAAACAGTTAGATTGTGTTATGCATAATGGCAACGAGTAATGTAATTCATCAATGTGTGTGTCTTTGTTTGTTGTTCTTCATTCGTTGGCTCGGCTCGGCTCGTTCATGCCTTCGTCACGTCAAGATCATTCATTCATTATACAGTTTCGTTTTTCATCATTATTCAATTTTTTTTTTTTTTTCGTGTTATTATTATTATTAGTCATGTTGGTTACGATTTTTTCTTCTTCTTTCTCCTATGTTGCTTTCTTTTCTTTTTTTTATTATTATTATTATCTAAGTTTTTTTTTTATATATATTCACGTCTTATTTATGTCTAACTTCAATGCAAAACTTAATTGAAAGTCGATTTGATGTTTTATTATTATTATTATTATTATTATTATTATTATTTATTTTTTTTTAACTATATTATGATTGATTTGTGTTATTGTGGTGCGTGGTTGTGTTGTGTTGTAAGTCAAAGTAATGGTCATGTTACACGGGTTTAAAGATGGTAATACGTGACTTAATGTTTCCTGGTGGAGTGTGAGGGTGGGGCAGTGTGTGTGTGTGTGTGTGTGTGTGCTAGTTACTTTTTGCTGCGTTACTTATGTGTTCTCGTGACGTAGTAGTAGTGTTTTTTGGCGGGGAAAATAATAAGTATGTAATAAGAAAATAATAAGAGGATACGATAGGAAGAAAAAAAAACAGACATAAAATAGTTGATGAAGAGGAAACAAAAAACGTATTGAATAGAAAAAGAAATATTAGAGGAAAAAATATAACGTGTTGACTTAATTTTCTTTTGTGTTAAACTTCAAAAAATAGTAAATAAAGAGAGAGAAAAAAAAACCACATCATATAATATTAAAAAAAAAGATATAAGATAATACAAAAAAAAGAAACAAAAAAACAGCTTTAATAACAACAAAAAAAGTGATATTCAAAAACCATTCATAAAAAAAAATAATAAATAAATAAATAAACCAAGAATCTGATCTCTTTTTGCCCGATAAACACTACAAAAAGATTCAAAGCCTCCGTAAAGGCAATCCAATCCTACATATATGGGATTGGTCGTCACAGGAGCGGGAGGGAATGAGAGCTTAATCCTTTTTCCCTTTTTTGATGCATGTCCTTTGTTTACTGTCCACCACTGCGTATCCTAACCCACATACTGACGTGCCCGCCCCCCCTGCCCCCTCCCCCCCGGCCCCCCCCACCTTCCCCTCCCTCGGTGACAATTCCCCGTGAAATAGTGTAGGTGGCGGGGAAATTGGAGGCAAAGTGAATTACTGTAACTCAATCTCTCTCTCTCTCTCTCTCTCTCTCTCTCTCTCTCTCTCTCTCTCTCTCTCTCTCTCTCTCTCTCTCTCTCTCTCTCTCTCTCTTATTCTCTCTCTCTTATTCTCTCTCTCCTTATGTTTGTTTATATTTCAGTGAGAGAGAGATAGAAATAAAGATAGAAAGAGAGAAACCATAGAAGTCTTCAATGTGTTCTAATGAAAGAGAGAAAGAAAAAAAAATAGAGATAGAGAGAGAAAGAGAGAAACTATAGCAAATCTTAAATATACTCCAGAGAGAGAGAGAGAGAGAGAGAGAGAGAGAGAGAGAGAGAGAGAGAGAGAGAGAGAGAGAGAGAGAGAGAGAGAGAGAGAGAGAGAGAGAGAGAGAGATTAAAAAAATAGAGATAGAGAGAGAGCAAGAAACTATAGCAAATCTCTCATATACTCCAGAGAGAGAGAGAGAGAGAGAGAGAGAGAGAGAGAGAGAGAGAGAGAGAGAGAGAGAGAGAGAGAGAGAGAGAGAGAGAGAGAGAGAGAGAGAGAGAGAGAGAGAGAGAGAGAAACAATATCAAGTCCTCCTTCGTCCTTCCCCTTCAGTCTTCCTTCCTAAACATCTGGTGAACACAATCTGCGTCAGCGTCGCCGGCAGGAAGGTCGCCCCGCCACCCTCCCGACCCTCCTGCTGCCTTGTCGAGTGCAGCTGCAGAATACAATCAGCTATACTAAGGTAAAATCCCACAGCTGCCTCGGGGCTTCAAATGTACTGTACTCCCCTCCTTTACCTCCCCTTACCTTCCCTTACCTCCCCTTACCTCCCTCCCTTATTCCTCCCCTTACCTCCCTCCCTTATTCCTCCCCTTACCTTCCTCCCTTATTCCTCCCCTTACCTCCCTTTTCTCCCCTTTACCTCCCCTTACCTCCCCTTACCTCCCTCTCTTATTCCTTCCTTTACTACCCCTTACCTCTCTCCCTTATTCCTTCCTTACCTATCCTTACCTCCCTTATTCCTTCCTTACCTATCCTTACCTCCCTTATTCCTTCCTTACCTCCCCTTACCTCCCTTATTCCTTCCTTTACCTCCCCTTACCTCCCCTTACCTCCCTCCCTTATTCCTCCCCTTACCTCCCCTTTGCTCCCCTTACCTCCCTTTACCTCCCCATTACCTTCCCTTACCTCCCTTTACCTCCCCCTCACCTCCCCCTCACCTCCCTCCTTTATTCCTTCCCTTATTCCTTCCTTTACCTCCCCTTATCTCCTTCCCTTATTGCTTCCCTTATCTCCCTCCCTTATCTCCCTCCCTTATTCCTCCCCTTACCTCCCCTTACCTTCATCCCTTACCTCCCCTTACCTCCCTCCTTTATTTCTTCCCTTATCTCCCTCCCTTATTCCTCCCCTTACCTCCCTTTACCTCCCCCCCTTACCTCCCCTTACCTCCCTCCCTTATTCCTTCCTTATACACACTCATTTCTTCCTTCTGTTTTCCTTTACTCATTTTTTTTCTCCCTCCTTACTTCCTTCCTTTACTCCTCTACCTCTATTCCTCCCTCCTCCTCCTCCTCCCCTCCTCCTCCTCCTCCTCCTCCTCCTCCTCCTCCTCCTCCTCCTCCTCCTCCTCCTCCTGCCCCAATCTGAGGAGTCTTAGTGAAGATAATCCCACTCCGTCGTTCCTGTTCCTGGCACATCGATTAAATTCTCAATCTGTAGAGTCCTTCTCGTGGTCCTATTTTGTAAATGGGCCGTGAGAGAGAGAGAGAGAGAGAGAGAGAGAGAGAGAGAGAGAGAGAGAGAGAGAGAGAGAGAGAGAGAGAGAGAGAGAGTTATGGTTTGCTATAGTAAGGTGTTTTTTTTATCTGTTTTTATGTTTCTTATCCTCATTTTTTCATCTTCCTCCTATTCTCATCTTCACTAATCTATATTATTCCTCTATGTCCTTCTCTACCATTTTCATTTCCTTAACTCTCCCTTAAGATATTTCAAAAGTACTTTCTTACCCAAACACCAACCTATCCACTCCATACCTCTTTCTTTCTTTAATTAATCTCTCTTTTTTCTCTTTTTTTCTGGTGTCTTACTAAATATTTTCTCCATAACTCTCTCTCTATTTCTTTCTTTAATCTCTCTTTTCTCTCTTTTTTCTGGTGTCTTACTAAATATTCTCTCCATACCTCTCTCTATTTCTTTCTTTAATCTCATTTTTTTATCTTACTTTTATCTGGTGTCTTCAATGTCCTAATTCCCTCTGGGTCAATTCCTAGTCTGATGGCATTTAGGGAAATTACACCACCTAGGAATTACTTACCTTGGCGCTTCTGTCCTTAAGGTAATGAAGGTGTCTTGGAGCTTGTCGGAGTGAGGGGAAGTGAGGGGGGGGGAGAGGGGAGGGGGAGTTGAGGGGAGGAAGAGGAGAGGTAGAGTGGAGGGAGAGGGGAGAATGCTGGTAGAGATGGGGTTAGTAGCGAGAGGGCTCTGTTTCATTCCATCCCTCTCTCTCTCTCTCTCTCTCTCTCTCTCTCTCTCTCTCTCTCTCTCTCTCTCTCTCTCTCTCTCTCTCTCTCTCTCCTCCAGCAGTTATATATGATTTTTTCCTCCCTTCAGTCTTGAGATGCCGGATGGATATGTGTGATTTTTGTAAAGACTGATTACCCTCTTTGATGAAGTGTGTGTGTGTGTGTGTGTGTGTGTGTGTGTGTGTGTGTGTGTGTGTGTGTGTGTGTGTGTGTGTTTGTTTGTTTTGCCAAAGCGCCTACCATTACATACCAATATTTGTCTTTTTACTTTTTTTTTATTTATTTTTTATTTACCAAAGACAATTCTACACTGTTTGAAGTTTCTCTCTCTCTCCCTCTCTTTATCTCTCTCTCTCTCTCTCTCTCTCTCTCTCTCTCTCTCTCTCTCTCTCTCTCTCTCTCACTCTCACTCTCACTCTCACACACACACACACACACACACACACACACACACACACACTGTCTCACTATCTCTCCTATTTTTTTTTTCTTTCTTTTTTTTGTCCCCTTTTAGCGTGAGGCAATTTTGGTGTGTGATGGAGAGCAGACGAGTCTCCGGGCGGGACCTGTGTTGGTAATTGACAATCTAGTGTGTCAAAGTGCCTGGGCGGGGCGGGGCGGGGGGTTGTGTGGGGCGTCATTGGGGGCGGGGGGTGGGTGGGGGGCGTCAGGGGGGCGAGGTGGGGGAAACTTGGGCGTAAGGGGGGCGTAAGGGGAAAGGGGAAAAGGGGGGTGTAAGGGGCAGGGGAAAGGGAAGCGAAAGGTGAAAAGGGGGGCGTAAGGGACAGGGGAAAGGGGGCATAAGGGGAAAGGGGAAAGGGGGCGTAAGGGGAAAGGGAAAGGGTGGAGTAAGGGGAAAGGGAAAGGGGAAATGGAAGCGTAGAGGGAAGGGGAAAGGGGGGCGTAAAAGGAAAGGGGGCGTAAGGGGAAAGGGGAAGTGCGGGGGGGAGGGGTTTTCGGGTTAGGAAGGAATGGGTGAGGGATACCTGAGGGAGTGAGGGGAAAAGGGAGGAGGAATGGGTGATTTAAGGGGAATGGGTGAACTAAGGGGGAAGGGTGATTTAAGGGGAAGGGTGATTTAAAGGGTAAGGGGTAAACTAAGGGGGAAGGGTGATTTAAGGGGAAAGGGGTGATTTAAGGGGAAAGGGGTGATTTAAGGGGGAAGGGGTGATTTAAGGGGTAAGGGGTGATTTAAGGGGTAAGGGGTGACTTAAGGGGACGAAGAAGGGATGATTTAAGGGGTTATTTTTAGGGGTTGGTACACAGTCTCAATCCACCATATGGTTATGAAGGGAGGTTATGTGCGCGTGTACACACATATACGTACACACACACACATACATACATGCATACACACATACACACGTACACACACAGTTGCATAAATATCTCCTGGAAACAAATGCAAAATAATTTCTTTGTCTATCTTTGTGGATGTCTGTGTGTGTATCTGTCTGTCTGTCTGTATGCCTTTATGTACGTATGTATGTAATTATGTATGTATGTCTCTCTCTCTCTCTCTCTCTCTCTCTCTCTCTCTCTCTCTCTCTCTCTCTCTCTCTCTCTCTCTCTCTCTCTCTCTCTCTCTCTCTCTCTCTCTCGCATTGAAAACCGTGTAAGGAGATGGTAACCACACTAAAAAAAAAGAAAAAAAAAAGAAAACAAGACACATAAAACAGAACTAAAACACCATCGCAGCCACACACACACACACACACACACACACACACACACACACACACACACACACACACACACACACACACACACACACACACACACACACACACACACACACACACACGATGCCCTTCAGTAATTTGTTCAATATAATAACAATATCAGAGTATAAAATAATAGTAATAAAGAATAAACTCAAGTATAAACGAGGCAAAGAAATAACACCAAAGAAATATAAGAGGAAGAAGAAGAGAGAGTGAGTCCCTTAACACCAAACACATTATATATATAGTCACTAGAGGGCCAGGGCGGCTCACCTGACGCTAATTACAACACCTGGCCGAAGCAAATCTGATCGAGATAAGATAAGTGAGGCACAGCATCTAATTATCTCTTAACAGATTAACTCCTTTCGTGTTGGTCTCTCCTTCCTCATCCCAACGCTACTCGCATCCCCCACCACACCTATATTACCTGTCTTTTTAACATCGATCACCCTACCTGGACCTCCACTGACCACACCTGAACGCTTACACTACTTACCTATACTTATAAAAAAAAATATATACCTGTTTTACCACATATACTTTGAATTCACTGGAGTTATATAGATATTTTGGTGTATAGATTTTTGTTTATTTATTTTTTTGGGGCTCAGAGGCAGACAAATGAGAAGGCGATGACCTGTAATTAGTGGGCCAGGTATCGCCACACCTGTAATGGACCGCCGTCTCATACCTGGCTAGCGTGAGTTTGTTAGGTAAATTAATACGATAATAACACGGTGTCCAGAGTCGCGAATCGGAGGCCAGTGAAGTGAATAGCCAATCCGTGGTGATTATCCCGGGCAGTGGTGGTGGTGGTGGTGTGGTGGTGGTGGTGATTAGGGTGTGTCCTTCTTTCATTCTTATCCTTTTCTTTTCTTTCTTCATTCTTTATCTCCTTTTCAATTTCTCATCTTTATTCTCTTCTTCTTTTTTCTTACAAACACACCCACACACACACCACACACACACACACACACACACACACACACACACACACACACACACACACACACACACACACACACACACACACACGCACATTGAAAGGTGTCATGAATGTGAGGGAGACAAAAGAATAAGTACAAGGAAAACAGATAAGATTAACGAGAAATAAAACAAAAAACTTAAGTGGTCCTCGTAATTTTTTCCTCCCTGTGGTCAGTAATTTTTTTTTTTATTTTCCCGTTGAGAGAAAAAGAGAGAAAGAAAGAAAGAAAGAGAATAAAGAAAGGAAGAAAGAAAAGGAAACAAAACAAAGTAACAGTACAAAGTTAAAGAAATAAAAAACAAAAAACAAGACAAGGCTTTTGAGTGGATCCTTTACGCAAACAATGAGTCAGTCTCTCTCTCTCTCTCTCTCTCTCTCTCTCTCTCTCTCTCTCTCTCTCTCTCTCTCTCTCTCTCTCTCTCTCTCTCTCTCTCTCTCTCTCTCTCTCTCTCTCTCTCAACTGACAGACATCCCTATCGATTTACAACACAAAGCCACATTTTACAAACATCTTCTCATTGTTGTTATTGTTGATGATTAGTAAAGATTCCCTCCTCCTCCTCCTCCTCCTCCTCCTCCTCCTCCTCCTCCTCCTCCTCCTCCTCCTCCTCCTCCTCCTCTTCTTCCCCCTAGAGGTTGAATGGAGGAGGGAAGGAGGGGAGGGAAAGGTGTGTATAGTATATGCAAAGAACTCTATACAAAGGTAGTAGGAGGAGGGGGGGAAGGAGAGAGAGAGAGAGAGAGAGAGAGAGAGAGAGAGAGAGAGAGAGAGAGAGAGAGAGAGAGAGAGAGAGAGAGAGAGAGAGATATAACTATAAACTACTCAATACCCAGCATCCTCAGCTTATCCCTCGTGCCAAACATAAGGTAAATGAACTAAAACAGTTGAACATCGATCCTTGTCCGCCATTACCCATCCTCCCCCCCCCTCCCCAGACCCTCCCCCTTTTTTATTTATTTATTTATTTTTATTTTTTATTTTTTTCCGTCTATGGTCTCACTCTTGTATGGAAGTAGAATTAGAACATGTTTTGATCATGTTCTGGATACTGAGAAAGGATATTATTTTTTGGTTATGTATATTTTCTTAATTTTCGTCTGGTATTGATTTTTTTTATTTATTTTTTATTGTGAGGTTAAATTTTTTTGGGGTCGATTGATTTTATTTGCATTGGGATTATAAGAAATCAAATACTAGAAAAAAATATTAAGTTTAGTGTTAAAAACGTCTATTCCTATGAACTGATTTTAAGATAGTTATATAATTATTGAAAAAGAAAGATAAATTATTGAAGTATAATTGCAATTGTGATATTATTTCATTCTCATTTCTATATTTTTTCTCCTTTTCCTTCTTTACATCCTCCTCCTCTTCCTCCTCCTCCTCGTCCTCCTCCTCGTTCTCCTCGTCCTCCTCTTCCTCCCTTGGTATAACCTGCCCCAAGGGAGAGAGAGAGAGGGAGAGAGGGCGCTGGAACACAGATGGTCGTGAATGTATCAGTTCACTGTACACACTTCACCATGTTGCAGGTTGTGGGGGACGTGATGAGGTGTGTGGTGGTGCGTGTGGTGGTGAGGGTGTGGCTGTGGTGGTGGTGAAGGTGTAGTGTGGTGGTGTGTGGTAGTGGATGTAGTGATGAGGGTGGTGTGATTTCTTTCTTTCTTTCTTTCTTTTTGTACATTAAATGGGTACTGGGCAAGTTATCTATACAAACTAGAGCCAAAAATAGATACATAGACTGTTTATTATTTTTTCAACCCACACAGACTTAGATAAACAGGACGTGTGTGTGTGTGTGTGTGTGTGTGTGTGTGTGTGTGTGTGTGTGTGTGTGTGTGTGTGTGTGTGTGTGTGTTGAACAAAATACTATCATAGAAATAATAAATAAAATAAAAAAATATATCGCTATGTAAAGTAAAAAAGATAGAAATCAATATATTGTTTTTTAAAAGATATACAATACATGAAAATTTAAAGGGAAAATAAAGGTAAATATGAATGTGAACAGGTGATAGAGAGAGAGAGAGAGAGAGAGAGAGAGAGAGAGAGAGAGAGAGAGAGA
>JAPQNM010000011.1:402882-407882 GCA_029783475.1 Metacarcinus magister | reverse complement strand
CTCCTCCTCCTCCTCCTCCCTTGGGTCGGGGAGACATTTTGGGAGATGCAAACTTTTAATTGGAGTAATTACGAAGAAATTTGGCCTAAGCAGCCTGGCGAAGCAGAGGAAAAGAAAAACACCGAATGAACTGTCACAGCTAATTGAAATGAATGAGAGAGAGAGAGAGAGAGAGAGAGAGAGAGAGAGAGAGAGAGAGAGAGAGAGAGAGAGAGAGAGAGAGAGAGAGAGAGAGAGAGAGATATACATAAGTGGAAAACATAGAGATAGATATACAGTTTGTGTTTAGAAATATACACAGGCGACTAGCCACTGTGTTAATTTCCGTATCCTTTCCCTCGTCTTTCTTTAATTCCTTACTTCCTTCCTTTCATTTAATTCTTCCTTTCCTATTTTCCTCTTCCTCCTTCTCTCCTTCCCTCTGCTACTGTCACCAAGAGAGAGAGAGAGAGAGAGAGAGAGAGAGAGAGAGAGAGAGAGAGAGAGAGAGAGAGAGAGAGAGAGAGAGAGAGAGAGAGAGAGAGAGAGAGAGAGAGAGAGAGAGAGAGAGAGAGAGAGAGAAAGGGCAGGAAGATTGACTTGTCTCACTCAGATGTGACTCCCTGGGGCGAGTCACGTGTCTAAGGGGATGTACCGCCCCCCCCAGAATCCCTTGAAGTCCCACCCCTTACAACGACCCCCTAAGAGACCCCGTTGCCTGCAGGAGAGGTGAACCCCAGGTAGTAAACACTGGGGGGAGGGGGAACGTTTGGGGGTGAGGGGGAGAGGGGGGTGAGGGGAGGGGGTCTAGATTACAGGGTGAGGACAGGTAAGCATTGGTCCGGGTCCCCTCGTGCAGGTAAATCACAGGTCTTGTTTGGGTACTTGAGTGTGAGAGGGGAAAGGAGGGGAAGGGAGGGGAAGGGAGAGGAAGGGAGAGGAAATTGAGGTTAGTACTTGCGTTGTGGGAGAAGTTGTAGTGTTAGTGTGTGTGTGTTGCTTGTGTGTGTGTGTGTGTGTGTGTGTGTGTGTGTGTGTGTGTGTGTGTGTGTGTGTGTGTGTGTGTGTGTGTATGTATATATGTGCGTCAGTTCCCTTTGTTATGTAAAGGAATGACTTAATGAAAAATTTACATATTTGTTTTATTTATATTTCACCATAACCTGAGGTCCACCATACCACCCTCCTCCTCCTCCTCCTCCTCCTCCTCCTCCTCCTCTTCCTCTTCCTCTTCCTTCTCCTCCTTCTCCTCCTCTTCCATCTCCTTTCCTTCCTCTACAAACCATAAAAACTACAGGAAATTCACCTTTGTTTCCTTCTCATCAGGAAATGGAAACAGTCGGCCTCCTTAGACCTCAGAAATACCACCACCACCACCACCACCACCACCACCACCAACAACAACAACAACAACAACGAAGAAGAAGAAAAATATTAAGGTATGTAGATATATGATTTATTAAACTTAATTTCAACTCACAGGTAAGGTAAGTTGATACACGTAAAGAACAGGAACTATACGTGTTAGGTGTTCACTAATTTAACCTGTGTTTGTGCTACTGGAATACTGGAAGAACATTTTCCAGGTGAGGGGAAATGTGTAAACCACGACCTAACCTAACTTTACCTAACCTAACCTTACCTTACCTTACCTAGCCTTACCTTACCTTACCTTACCTTACCTTACCTTACCTTACCTTACCTTACCTAACCTAACCTTACCTTACCTTACCTTACCTAGCCTTACCTTACTTTACCTTACCTTACCTTACCTAACCTTACCTTACCTTACCTTACCTAGCCTTACCTTACCTAGCCTTACCTTACCTTACCTTACCTTACCTTACCTTACCTTACCTTACCTAACCTAACCTAACTTTACCTAACCTAACTTAACATTACTTTACCTTATCTTACCTTACCTTACCTTACCTTACCTTACCTTACCTTACCTTACCTAACCTTACCTTACCTAACCTAACCAAACCTAACCCAACCCAACCCAACCCACAACCTAACCTAACCTAACCTAATTTAAGAGAGAATTATCAAGACACCTGCAACCCTAATTTTGCATCCCATTTTTTTTTTTTTTTACTTTTTTTTCTTTCAGGGGGGGAACCGGCAATATAAGTGGGTTTTTTTTTTATTTGTTTATTTATTTTTTTTACATATTTTATTTCCCTTGCCCGGTATTCCGTTTACATTAAAAGAAAAAAAGAAAAGGGAAGATATATTAACCAGGTGATGAAATGAGAAGGTAAACACGAACTTATTTGGAAGTTTGGGAACAGAAAAAAAAACCTTGAATGTATGAAAGGAATGAAAAAAAAGAAAAAAAAAAGCATTAAAAGTTCCGAATTTTGAAGATTTATAGATTGACTCCGTAGACTTTACCTGTGTCTTACCTGTGCGAGAGAGAGAGAGAGAGAGAGAGAGAGAGAGAGAGAGAGAGAGAGAGAGAGAGAGAGAGAGAGAGAGAGAGAGAGAGAGAGAGAGAACGAGAGAACAAGAAAGACAGACAGACAGAGACAAAGAGAGAGAGAAAAAAAAATACGAGAAAGATGAGAGCGAGAAAGAGGCACAACATAGCTCTCTTTTTCTCTGTCTCACACTCTCCATCACCTAAATTGATTCACTTTGCTCGCTTGTTGCTTCGAAGCTGTCTCGACTCTGCTTCAGACGAGGTCGCTGAGCGGGGACAAAACAGCCGCATTATGGAAACAAATGAGCATTGTTCAGGTACAGGAAGGGCGTCGTTAGCCAGGTGAGTTTGGGATAATCACTTCGACAGGTGAAAAGGTGCAACATGGAGGCAGTGGGAGGAGGTACGTGGAGGTTTATGGGGAAGGAAAGATAGGGAAAGGAGGAGGAGGAGGAGGAGGAGGAGGAGGAGGGAAAGATAGGGAAAGGAAGTGGAGGAAGAGGAAGGAAAGGAAGAGAAGGAAGATTAGGAGGAGGAATATTGCAATGTAGAAAAAGGAAAAGTAGAAAGAGAGAGAGAGAGAGAGAGAGAGAGAGAGAGAGAGAGAGAGAGAGAGAGAGAGAGAGAGAGAGAGAGAGAGAATGTAAAAAGACAGAGAAAGGTTATAACTTCTATAGTGAAAAATTATCTCTAATCATGCTCCATTTCTCTCTCTTATATTTCTCTCTCTCTCTCTCTCTACTCTCTCTCTCTCTCTCTCTCTCTCTCTCTCTCTCTCTCTCTCTCTCTCTCTCTTTTACTCTCTTTAATTAACTTTACTCAACATGTTTCATCTCATTCACTAAACAAAATAAATAAATAAATAAATAAATAAAAAAAATTATTATGATGCATTTCCAACTTTAATAATAAAAAAAAAATAACGAGATAATGATAATAATAAAAAATAAATAAAAAAATAAAATAATAATAATAATAATTCCAATTCCTTATAGTGTTCATTTTATCCTTATCTCCTTCGCATCTCCTCCTCTCCTCTCGGCCACAGGTAGCTCCTTAGCCTCTCTAATTAGTCAGGTAAAGGGGCAGGCCAGGTGAGGGCGCCATCACTTACCTGTGAGGTGGAGAAGTGAAGGACGAGTCACAAGGGTTGATGGATCTCTCTCTCTCTCTCTCTCTCTCTCTCTCTCTCTCTCTCTCTCTCTCTCTCTCTCTCTCTCTCTCTCTCTCTCTCTCTCTCTTATTTGGTAGTTTTCAGGTATTTCTTTTTACGTAAAGGCAATTAAAGAGAGAGAGAGAGAGAGAGAGAGAGAGAGAGAGAGAGAGAGAGAGAGAGAGAGAGAGAGAGAGAGAGAGAGAGAGAGAGAAGGAAGAGAGAAAATACAAAAACATAACAAATAGACAGCAAGAATTCCAATAAGCACGAAGGAGAGAAGAAGAAGAAAAAGAAGAAGAAGAAGAAGAAGAAAGATGAGGAGGAGAAGGAGGAGGAGAGAAAAAAAAGGAGAAAAAAAAAAGCTGAGTATAAGGATGAGGAAGATGAGTTTTGAAAGGCGTGGCCATGACGTAGGAAGAACCCACTTTGAAGGTTCTTGCCAGAGTTTAATTCCAAGAGAACTTACCTGTGTCAGTGGTAATGATGGAAGGGTTCTCTTAACACCTGGTGGAGGGGGGGGGAAGGAGGGGAAGGGAAGTGGAGGAGGATGGGAGATGGAAGGGAAGTGGAGGAGGATGGGAGATGGAGATTGAGGGAAGAAAAGTGGAGGAGAAGGAAGGCAAGTGGAAGAGGAAGGGAGGTGAAGGAGGAAGAAAAGTGGAGGAGGATGGGAGATAGAGATTGAGAGAAGGAAGGAAAGTGGTAAAGAGGTAAGAGAAGTGAAGGAAAGGGAAGGTGAAGTGGAGGAGGAAGGGAGATGGAGGAAAGGGAAGGGAGATTAAAGAGAAGGAAGGAAAGGGGAGAGGGAAGGGAGGTCGAGGAGAGGAAAAGAAAGAGGAGTGAATAAGTAAAGGAAGAAAGGTGGAAGAGAGGGAAGGGAATAAAAATGTAAATGGAGCAGAATGTAGATTAGAGAGAGAGAAGAAAAAAAACAAGGTGAGTGAGGACAAGGAAGAGGAGGAATGGAGGAAAGATAAAGAAGAAAATAAATAAATGAAAACAAGTAAGACACAAAAATAAAAAGAGAATAAGAATAAGCAAGAAAAAGAAAGAAGAATAAACTCCAACGAAGATTAGAAAAAGACAAAAGAACACAATAAGAAACAGAAGAAGAGAAGAGATAGAAGGCAATAAACAAGAGTAAATAAAAGAAGAGAAAATAAGAAGAGGAGGAAACTAGAAGAGGAATAAGAACAGAAGATGGAAGAGGAGAAGGAGAGAGAGAGAGAGAGAGAGAGAGAGAGAGAGAGAGAGAGAGAGAGAGAGAGAGAGAGAGAGAGAGAGAGAGAGAGAGAGAGAGAAAACACTGCAACTACTGAATCACGAGCAAGACAGTAAGTAAACAAGGGAAACAAGCAAACAAGCAAGCACCCTCTTCTGCAAGTTTACTGAGCCTGATTAAAAGAAGTAAATTGTCATACACGCAGATGAAGAGGAGGA
>JAPQNM010000011.1:397882-400382 GCA_029783475.1 Metacarcinus magister | reverse complement strand
GGGGGTGAAGGAGGGGTGAAGGAGGGAAGGTGTCGTCTAAAAGAGGTAATTGACCCTCAGTATAATAATAATAATAACAATAATAATAATAATAATAATAACCATAATAATAATAATAATAATAAGGATAAAAAACATAAACATATTCTTCTCTTTTTTCACTATCTACCTCCTTTATCACCTTTCCTACTTACCCTCCATTTACCTGCACATTTCCTATTATTCATTACCTTTCATCTGCTGAGTAGGATTACCTGCAATCACGGGAGGAGAGAGAGAGAGAGAGAGAGAGAGAGAGAGAGAGAGAGAGAGAGAGAGAGAGAGAGAGAGAGAGAGAGAGAGAGAGAACAAAACTAATAGAAAAATATAGCATACCCCCAAAAATATATAGAAATAGATAAAGAAATGATACTAAACAGATGAAAAGGAATACGGAGAGAGATAGAGAGAGTGCGAGAGAGGAAAAAAAAAGAGAAGAGAGAGGGGGAAAATTACTATGTCTATATATTTCCCGCGCATTCACTCACCTGCCGGGAATTAACGACACCATGCGACCACCATAGGGGCAGGAACATAACATATACATATGAGCAAAATTATAGAGATCAAGACGGCTCAGTACACCCCGCATTCACATCAACATTAAACTCGCCTATAATACTTAACGACCGCATTCCATTGTCTATTATATTAATTTTCGACCGTAATTATTTATACTCAAATTAGCTGATTATTATAACGCGTAGGACGGACCAGCGCTGCGCTTAGTGTTACGCTGGATGTAAATTAGTAGAGGTGATTGGGTAACGTTGATGGGATGGGATTGGTAACGCTGCTGTGGTGACCGAGATGCGTGGTGTTGGTAATGGTGCTCTGATTTTGGTGGTCCTGTGAATTATATTTTGGAATTGTTTATTTATTTTTTTTTATATATACTTTTTTGTTTGTTTGTTTATTTGGTATATGTAAGTTTATTCATTTTTATTTATTTTATTTCCTTTTTTCTGTTTCATTGGTTATCTATATTCAATTTTCCTTTTTGAAGTGTTTTTATTTTGTATATTTTAGGTTTAAGAAAATTCAAATTCAAAAGTAAAGATCTTTCATTTTATTTTCTATATTTTCCTTATCATTTATTTGAGAACAACGAATCTTGACTTTTATCCTATCATCAGTTTATCATTTATATTTACTTTCATTACTTATAAAAACCCTTGAATTATTCCTCTTAAAAGTACTCAACAAAACTTAGATTAGGTTAGGTTAGATTAAGTTAATTAAGTTAGGTTAGGTTAGGTTAGGTTAGGTTAGGTTAGGTTAGGTTAGGCTAGGTTAGGTTAGGTTAAGTTAGGTTGGGTTAGGTTAGGTTAGGTTAGATTAGGTTAGGTTAGGTTAGGTTAGGTTAGGTTAGGTTAGGTTAGGTTAGGTTAGTTTCAGTTAGGTAGGTTAGGTTAGGTTAGGTTAGGTTAGGTTAGTTTCATTACACATTCCTTACTAACCCTTCCATCAACTCTATTTCAAAACTGTGAACAAGGATGATCATTCTATTTGTTATCATTTCTCTAAGGAAGTTTGCTCGCCTGGTATGTTATTGTTACCAAGAGCACATCATAAAGTTGACATTTATTATACATTACCATTAAAGGCGGGGAAAAAAAAGAGTGAATCGCTTCGCCAGGTGCGTGTCTTGCAAGTCACTTAAATGACTTACCTAGCATACTGAACATACCTGAGGCGCTGTTTATTGGAATACAACCCGGACCAGGTGTAACACAAGCCGGATCCTGAAGCACACACACACACACACACACACACACACACACACACACACACACACACACACACACACACACACGTGGTTTATTTTACATGGTTATAAAAGTCAAGAGAAACACCGATGTTATTATGCAGCAGCGATAATTAACATAATGCAAGTCTGGGCTCACTATTGCTCCGGGAATTTCATTAAACCCAGCGTGTTATTCCCCAGTTAGAATTACGCTGGATTACATTATTTTTTGTTTATGTTGATAGCCAGGTGAGCTTCCGTACCTGTAGCTAGGATGCAGCGATGAGGAATTATCTGCCGTCTATTGCGTGTGTGTTCAAAGAATGGAGCGTGTTTTTTGTGAGAGTAAAAGCGGAATTAATTGTATGTATTAGCGCCGTACAGAGCGTGGATGAGGATTTTCATTGCCGCAAGTCGTAAAGGAAATTGTATCGTAGTAGTTAGTGTATTGACGGTGTGTTTCCATTCGTGTTTCTGTGTCAGGTGCGTTTTGATCGGTGTGTGTGTGTGTGTGTGTGTGTGTGTGTGTGTGTGTGTGTGTGTGTGTGTGTGTGTGTGTCTGTGTGTGTCTCGCCGCTGCCACATACATTCTACTTGCCTGTTGTTATTTTCTACTCATAGTTGCAACAAAGGGATTTTCCAAGTTATTTTACGATGCAGGATTGAAACAGGAATGAAGAAATTATGTTCTTTCGTTATGTTTCTATTATC
>JAPQNM010000011.1:377882-390382 GCA_029783475.1 Metacarcinus magister | reverse complement strand
TGTTATGTTATTTATTGATGTTATTGATGTTATGTTATTTATTGATGTTATGTTATGTTATGTTATGTGAATGTTTGTGTCTTTCATTCATCGCGAGTTTTTTCTTTTTTTTATTCTAATTGAAACAAGTAATGAAGAGAAAAGAAAATGGGATACAAAAATAATTTAAGTATGTGATTGTTAAAAAAAAAATAAAATAATGGGAATTAGAATGTTGTAAAGAAAAAAAAATGAATAAAGTGCTTGAAATAATAGTAAAAAAAAAGAAAAAGAAAAAGAAAAAGAAAAAGAAAAAGAATGAAAACCAATGAAAGAAATCCATATAATAAAGAAATTGAACAAGGAAAAAACATTATGAAAACACGAATCAGATACCTTTAAAACACACACACACACACACACACACACACACACACACACACACACACACACACACACACACACACACACACACACACACACACAGAGCCTAGAGAGATAACACGATACATACACGACCTCATTAGGAGAACGAGGAGGGCTTAGGGGGGGGGGAGGAAGAGGAGGGGAGGGGAAGGGGGGGAGGGAGAGGCAGACAGTCGATGGAGGGAAGGGAAGGGAGGAAGGGGAGGGAAGGGAAGGGAGGAAACAGCACTCATTATTATACATTATTATACACTGTACTAATTTAACTCGATTTGTTCAAGTTTATCTGAAGGCAGACAAATTATACTCATCTTACCTAACCCATAATGCCTCACCCATTAATTAGACTATTGGATTCACTTGGTGGGTGGGTGGGCCTTGCCTTGTGTGTGTGTGTGTGTGTGTGTGTGTGTGTGTGTGGTATTAGTTTTGTATGTTAAGAGTTTTATAGTTGTATGTTTGAGAGTCTGGGTATGTATGTATGTATGTGTTTATGTATGTATGTATGTATGTATGTGTGTGTTTTAGTTATTGTATACTTTCGATTAAACTTTTTGTATGTATATAAATTTCCTGTTGTATATATATACATTAAACATCTATCTTCTCTGTATATGTATAAAAAATTTTGATAACTATATACATACACCTATACTACACATACCATACATACATAACTACACCATGTATGTATGTATGTATATTATATAAACAACAACAACATTAATACACAATACACAATACACCTGAGATATACCTGTATCACACCTGTACCGTACCTGTGTTGCACGTGCATTACCTGTGTTCTGGTTAGGTTTGGGGCACCAGTTGGGACGCCTAGTGGGAGGGTTGTAATTATACCTGCATCCCCCCCTGCCCCCCCCTGCCCCCCCCCCCCCCCTTCACCTGGACCGCTGGGCCTGTTACGAGACGCAGCCATCATCAATAACTGTCCCAAACGTCTCCTTCCCATTAACCTTCTCCATTAACTCAGATACTTTCCTTTCCCTCCTCTTCACTCCCTTCCATTTCCTTCCTCCTTCCTCCTTCCTCCACCTCCCACTTCTATCTCCTCTGGGCATCCAATTTTTGCTACTCCCTTGTTTTATCTCTCTTTCTTTCTTCTATCTTTCTTTCTCTCTTTTTATCTCGTTTTTTATCTCTGGCTATCATCTCATCTCACTTCCTTTCATTTGTTATATTTTTGGTTAATTCCTCGATTCATTTCCTTAACTTGCTTTATCCACCTTTGTATCTTTGCACTTCCTTTATTCATTATTACTACTTCTGGAAGCTTTCGTTACTTACTGCTGCTATCACATGTTTCTAATCACCTCATCTTTACATTGCCTTTCCCGCTTATATGTATTTGTATTTCCTTATCTCGTCTTTGTCATCTCAACGCTTCTTTCTCTCTTATCTCCTATCTCTCTTCCTTCCGTCATGCCCTGTACTCACCCTCACTTCCCTCCCTTCCTCTCCTTTAGTCATGCAAAGGATATCGAAAACTAAAACACCCCCAGCCATGCACACACTCACAATCTCCCCTCACATACATACCTTACCCTCGCACGTACACACTCCCCTCCCCCCCCACGCACCCCATACACACACGTCTTCCCTCACACACACCCTTCGCAAACACGCCCTCTCAAGTACACCCTCACTTCCCCTTTGCACGAACGCCCTCCCCTTGCACGCCTTCCCTCATGCTACACGCCCTTCCCACGCCCGTATAGATCCTCACAGACTGTAGTTGGTGTCGCAGCGGACCCACTAGGATCTAACGTATGTAAACAAGTTCGGAAGTCCTGGAATCCTTCGGTATCCTTCAGAAAGAGAGAGAAAGAGAGACTGGGTGAATCTTCTTTAAGTTCCTAAATTCATTGGTGTTTCTTTAAGATTGTGAAGCAGTACTTTGAGCATCCTGAAGGGACGTAAGAGGAAATGAGTTCTGTCAGGAGGTGGAGTCCTTTGTCAAGCCCGAGTTGGCAGGACACGTGTGACCTCGAATGCCGATCCTTTGTAGGACATTAACCTAACCCGACGGCTGGCTAAGGAAGCGTGTAGGACCACTAGTCAAAATAGGATTAAATATGTGTGTGTTTTTTTTTTTAGTATTGAAATCAGTGTTTGTTGTGTTTTGATTATTGTTGTTTGTTGTTGTTGTTGTTGTTGTTGTTGTTGTTACAAAATTATCATCATCTGTGTGTTGTTCTCTTTTCTTTTTCTCTCTATGATATCTTTCTGCACTGTTGTCTTAGTCAGGTAATTAGTGTTTGTTTGTGTGTGTTTGTTTGTAAATCCTGTTTTTTGCAAGTGATAACATATTCAATATTATAAAATCATCTGTATTATTATTATTTTTTCTCTCTCTCTCTCTCTCTCTCTCTCTCTCTCTCTCTCTCTCTCTCTCTCTCTCTCTCTCTCCTCTCTCTATGGCATTATTCTACAGTGTTGTTTAGTTTGCTTGTAGTTTTCTATACTTCTTGTTGTCTAATTCTTCTGGATTTGTAGATTAGTTCTCCTGTTGTATCCAAGTAAGTTAGACTGTACGATATTTTTATTCTCTTCTTTCACATAACTCAAATAAAAAAAAAAAAAATGAACACACCTGAGGAATTACACTTAGTAACTTTCCTCTTTTTCTGTGTAATTTTTTTGATGTTTTACTTTTGAATCAGTGAAAATTAATGTAATATATTGATCACATTTTTGTTTCTTGCAGTTTTTGATCAGTTAGTATTTTTTTTTTCACGTACAACAAAATATTTCCATGTTTTACCATCGAGAAGTGAGAATGATAAACTATTTTTTTTTTTTGATAATTAAGTATAAACATAACTTCCTAAATTTACGTCTTAAACAATAATTACACTCCCATACAAACTATCCCAACGCATAACCTGAAAAAAATTACCTGTACTTTTATATTTTACCTGAAGAAGACGCAGAAGGAGAGGGAGAGAGAGAGAAAAAAAAATACATATAGAATCAAAAACATTTCTTCCTCTTCTTCCACCTCCTCTCCTCCACCACCTCCTCCTCTTCCTCTTCCTCCTCCTCCAGGTTCTTCACGGCTTGGTCCTCCCCTTCCACGGAACCAGTAATCTTCAGGTAGTGGGGGGCGTCAATAGGCGGTACCCCACAGCCCCTACAGGTTGAAGTGGGCGTGTGTGGGCGTAACTCAATCTGGGTGCAGGTAGGAATGGGCGGGATGGGTGGGAAGTCATCAGCACTCAGGGATGGGAAGGTGGCGAAGGGTAGACCGCAATTTTCCGCTTGTGGGAGGCGATGAAGAAGGGAAAGGAAGGGGTAGTGTTGGGGAAAGTGAAAGGAAAGGAAGGGGAAGGAAGGGGAAGGAAGGGGAAAGGAAGGGGAAGGAAGGGGAAAGGTAGATGTGATGTTCAGAGGAATGTGAAGGGATATAGAAGGGGAAAGTGAGTGTATGTATCAAAATTTAGAAGAGAAAAAGAAAGAGAAGGCAAGATATAGAAGAAGGAATAATGCAGGAAAAAGAAAAAGTGAAAAAGAAAATGTGGAGGAAAGAAAAAGAAAAGAAATGAAAGGTATGGAAGGAAAAAAAAATAAATTGTAGGATAAGATGAAATTGAAGTGTGTGTGTGTGTGTGTGTGTGTGTGTGTGTGTGTGTGTGTGTGTGTGTGTGTGTGTGTGTGTGTGTGTGTGTGTGTGTATGATTATGTATGTGGGGTGCAGGAGGGCAAGCATGTCGAGCCAGAAGACCATGTGGGGAGGAGGAGGAGGAGGAGGAGGAGGAGGAGGAGGAGGAGAAGGAGGAGGAGGAGGGAGATAGGATACAACACAATGGAAGGCTTGAAAGGGAGAGAGATAAGTCCATGCAATTACCAGTCGAAGGAGAAAGGGAAGTACAGGACAATTAACCATCATTAGTAAAAACATATGATTAAAAACAAGTATTACAAGTCAAAAAAAGAACATCACACACACACACACACACACACACACACACACACACACACACACACACACACACACACACACACACACACACACACGTACACTAATCATGACAAAACACTAACTGCCAAAACAATGAATAAAAACAACATGAAACGAACGACTTTCAAATGAGAAACGCGAACTAAATTTACATGAAATATCAGATCACAAGTAACGGACGACTAGCCAGCGAGAGAGAGAGAGAGAGAGAGAGAGAGAGAGAGAGAGAGAGAGAGAGAGAGAGAGAGAGAGAGAGAGAGAGAGAGAGAGAGTCGTCCTATCAGTTAGCGTATCTAGTCCTTAAATCAATTTCAAAGATGTTGGTTCGACCTTTTCCATGTTACCATCGGGCTGGGAGGAGTCTTGGGTCTCGGAGGGGGGGGAGGGGGGGTAGAGGGGGAGGGGGTGGAGGTAAGGGCAGGGTATAAGGTAGGTGGGTATAAGGGTAAGGCAGGTATAAGGGTGTTGGCTGCCCAGCAAGCAAGGGTATGACTGTGTATTGCCTGTGTGTTAAGTGTATTTATCTCCGGCAAGGATGCAAAGTTACCTCTGTTGCACATCTGTTAATTGTGTCTAATTTATATGTGTGTGTGTGTGTGTGTGTGTGTACGTGTGTGTGTGTGTGTGTGTGTGTGTGTGTGTGTGTGTGTGTGTGCTTAAGTAACCGTTGTTCATTTAGGGCTAAACTTGTTTTAATAAATGTTCTATTGTTTTATCAGAGAATTAAATTAATGTTGAGGGAACTTTAATTGTTTGATCTGATATATGAAGGTATGTACGAGAGAGAGAGAGAGAGAGAGAGAGAGAGAGAGAGAGAGAGAGAGAGAGAGAGAGAGAGAGAGAGAGAGAGAGAGAGAGAGAGAGAAGCACACTCCTCTCCCTCCATTAGCCTCTCCTACGTGATGGTAATGAGGTAAGTAATGACTCTAATTAAGAACACGTGCAGCCTAAGTCCTTTATAGGGGAAGGAAGGGAGCCTCACCCCTGCCATACACACCCTGCCATACACACCCTGCCATACACTACCCTGCCACCCACCCCTTCCATGCCATATAATCCTCTTCCATACATTCCCCTACCATATACTACCCTGCCACCCACCCCTCCCCTTCCATACACTCCCTTCCATACTCTCCCTTCCATACACTCCCTTTACTTCCTCCCTTTCCACCCCTCCACACCTTCCCTTTGTCCTCCCTTCCATTCACCCTTTTACTTTACTTGCTCTTAATACTCTCCTATTTTCCTTCTCTTCCTCACCTTCCTCTCTTCTATATTCCGTGTTCTCTGCATCTCTCTCTCTCTCTCTCTCTCTCTCTCTCTCTCTCTCTCTCTCTCTCTCTCTCTCTCTCTCTCTCTCTCTCTCTCTCTCTCTCACACACCCCTTGTCTTTTCCCTGTTCTCATTTTCCTCCCCTTCTAGTTACCTCCTTTCCCCTCTTTCCTCACCCTTTTCCTGTTTCTCTTTTTCATCTTCCTTCCCCTTTGTACATTATTTACACTTTCTTATTATCTTTCTTTCTTTCTTTCTTTCTTTCTTTCTTTTGTATGCCATTTTCATGTTTCGAGAGAGAGAGAGAGAGAGAGAGAGAGAGAGAGAGAGAGAGAGAGAGAGAGAGAGAGAGAGAGAGAGAGAGAGAGAGAGAGAGGGGGGGGGGTAGTGGAGAGAATCATGGTGACGTTATGGTGGAAATAAGAGTAGTGGAGGAGGAGGAGGAGGAGGAGGAAGAGGAAGAAGAAGAGGAAGGAGGTATTAGAGGGTTTAGTTGTAATAAAGGAAGTCGTGGGAAGGACTACATCGAAGGAGGAGGAGGAGGAGGAGGAGGAGGAGGAGGAGGAGGAGGAGGAGGAGGAGGTCGTGCGCCAGGGAGGTCGTCTCACCGTTGGGGTTCCTGATAGTGGCAATGAGGCGAGAAATGAGCCTTAATGACGTAACACATGTCTTGGTGCCTTCCTGCCCTCCCCTCTATCCTCCCTCCTCTCCCTTTTCCTCCCCTAGTACCGGTAGAGGGAGGGGAGGAGAAGAGGGAGAGGGGAGGCATCGCGGTGGGTGGTGGGCAATTTTTGTGGTGGTCGTGGTGTGTGTGTGTGTGTGTGTGTGTGTGTGTGTGTGTGTGTGTGTGTGTGTGTGTGTGTGTGTACGTACGAACGCGCTCCAATTTCTTCTTTTTTCTTTCTATTTTTTTTTCTTTTTAATTTCTTCAACAGATTTCACAGTTCTAATTAATCAACCTGTAACTTCTGTCTGTCTGTCTGTCTGTCTGTCTGTCTGTCTGTCTGTCTGTCTGTCTACCCTTCATTGTGATTCCAAAATTATCTTTTAACATTTACAAAGGTTCTCATACAAAAACGAAATAAAAGAAAATCACACTAATAAAAAAAAAAAACCACTTACTTAAACTCATTTCCTGATCTGCATTTCAATATTTAGAATGAGAAAGTAGTAGTAGTAACAGTAATAGTAATAGTTTAGTCAGCAGCAGCAGTAATAGTAGTAGTAGTAGTAGTAGTAATAGTAATAGTATAGTCAGCAGTAGTAGTAGCAATTGTAGTAGTAGTAGTAGTAATTGTAGTAGTAGTAATAGTAATAGTATAGTCAGTAGTAGTAGCAATTGTAGTAGTAGTAGTAGTAATTGTAGTAATAGTAATAGTAATAGTCACGGCTGAAGTCAAATCCATTTCCTTCTGTGCACAACGAGAAGCAACCAACCTTACCTGCAATATGCAATTCAGAGCTAATTGTGGGGGCAGAGAGAGGCTTGGCGATGAAGCAACTTACCTGAGGGAGAGGAAGGAAGGAGGAAAGGGAGGGAAGGAAGGGGAGGAGGGGAGGAGGAAGGAGAAGGGGAGGAAAGAAGGTACAAAGGAAATATTAGATAAAACCGAGGAAGGAGATAGAGAGGAAGCATGGTAGAGAAAAGCGCAGGTAAGGCGGAGACAAATTAAAGGTGTGAGAATGACATTTGGGGACGACGGTGGGAGAGAGAGAGAGAGAGAGAGAGAGAGAGAGAGAGAGAGAGAGAGAGAGAGAGAGAGAGAGAGAGAGAGAGAGAGAGAGAGAGAGAGAGAGAGAGAGGAAGAAAGAGACATAAAAAGAATATAGCTTCCATTACTCTAACCAATACACCACCACCACCACCACCACCACCACCACCACCACCACCACCACCACCACCACAATCACCCCGCGCACCTGTCTTACACCTGTGATTAATACAAACTGATAACAGGTGCGATAACCACCCTAAGAACACCATCCCTTCATTGAACTCAAGGCGCTTTAAACACCGTCATTATCAACACTAAGTCAACGATAAAAGAGAGACAGAGAGAGAGAGAGAAAGAGAGGGGAAGGGAAAGAAAGCAGAGAGAGAGGGGAATAGAGAGAATAGAGAGATAGAGAGAATCGTCAGCATCTGGGGCGATTAGGATAAGGTTGTAGCGAAGAATAACAGGAAATTAAGAGATGATATCGAGTCTGGGAAGTTGGTGTAATAAGGAGGTTGGCAGCGGTGTGTTTGTTATCACTCTCACACACGCACCACCTCTACCTCTCTCTCTCTCTCTCTCTCTCTCTCTCTCTCTCTCTCTCTCTCTCTCTCTCTCTCTCTCTCTCTCTCTCTCTCTCTCTCTCTCTCTCTCTCCCTTTCCTCTCCCTCCTCAGCCTCCCTTTCTCTCCCTCCTTCTCTCTCACGCTCAGATTCCTAAGCGAACCGTACGTACCTCTCTCTCTTTCTCTCTCCCTCCTCTTCTACCGCCCTTTAAAGCTCTTCCTCCCTCCTCCTCCTCCTCCTCCTCTTCCTTCCTCCTGGTATGCACGCAAGGGTTAGTCATCTGCACGCAATGTCAGCAAAATCACACAAAATCAGTCATCTAAAAAATATAATTCACGCCGGGAGTCGATCTGATCCTGCTCTGGTTTTGGCAAAGCGGGAAGGAAGTGGACCAGTCAGCCAGGTAATCTTTGTAACCATTAATAATTACACCTTGAAGGGGCAACTTAACCCTTTCGGCGGAACCAAAGGGGTCAATTGCGCTGGGTGAGGTAAGGAAAAGGAGGAGGAAGAGGAGAAGGAGGAGGAGGTGGTAGAGGAAAGGGAGGGAGATTAGTGAGGGAGCAAGGGAAGGGAGAGTTGCTGCTACATGGGAAGACTTAATTTAATTCCTTATGGCGTGACGAAATGTGGATATTGATGCTAAGAGGTTGTTATGGTCCTTGTGTAGTGCATTGCAAAAATTGGTGTTGCAGTGTATTTTTCTCCTTCCCTTCTTTCCTTCTCTTTATCCTCTCTCTCTCTCTTTCTTCTTCTCTTCTTTCCCTCTCTTTACTCTCTCTCTCTTCTCCTTTCTTCTCTTCTTCCCTCCCTGTAACTTTTTTCTGACTTGTTTCTTGTGTTTATGCATAATCTCTTTTCTTTTTCATGTGTTTGAGAATATTTCATCCCTTTCCTTCCCTTATTTTCTCTCTTTCTCTCTCTCTCTCTCTCTCTCTCTCTCTCTCTCTCTCTCTCTCTCTCTCTCTCTCTCTCTCTCCTCCTTTCCATTCATTTTCTTCCCTCCCTCCTACCCTTCCTTTGACTTTTTATCTCACTTGCTCCTTGTCTATGCATAATCTCTTTCATTTTTCATGTATTTGTGAAGTGAACTTGTGTAACGAATAGAGTGAGAGAGAAAAATAAATAATAAAAGGTGTACTATAGGGTGTTGATCCATCTTTTTCTCCTCCTCCTCCCTTTTCTTACCCTTTACCTCCTCTCCTTCTCCTTCCCTCAACCCCTCTCTCTCTCACTCTCTCTCTCTTCCTCTTCTCCCTTCAACCTTGGCAATAATTAATCTCCTAAACGAAGAAATTTTAGTACCTGGAGGGGAAAAAAATTCGGTTGAAGAGGTAAGAATGTTTGCATGTATGGAGGGAAGGAGGGAGGGAGGGAGGGAGGGAGGGAGGGTTAAGGAGGTAAGGTAGCCTCAGGTCCCTCCAGCACAGGTTAATTAATGTGATCTGGTCATCCCACACAGGTAGGCCACCACGCAACAGGTATGAAGGGAACTCTACTCTTTACCTCCCCTTCTCTCTCCTTTTCTACCCTTCCTCTTTCCTCTCCTTCTTCTCTTCCCTTTTATTCTCCTTTTTCTTCTCTTCTCTTCTCTGTTTTCTCCTTTTTTGTTTCATACTCTCCTCTCTTCTTCTCTACTTCTTCTCTTCCTCACCTTTCCTATTCCTTCTCTCTTTCCTCTCTTTTTTTTTGTTTATCCATCTTCTCTCTTCTCCTCTCTTTGGTCTGTTTCCTCTCTCCTTCATCTCCCACATTCCTTTCTCATCTGTTCATTTTTTTTTCTTCTATTTTTTCACCTTGTCTCTCATCCACATTCCGTTCTCACCATTAACGTCCATTTTTTCTCTTTATATGTCCGTTATTCATCGCATTTTTATCTTCTTTCCTTGCCTTTTTATTTCCATCAGTTTTTGATTTTTTTTCCCTCTGCCTCTAATTTTTTCCTTCCCATTTGTGTTTTTTGGTTTTTTCTTATCAATCAAATTATTTTTTCTCTCTTTTACGTGCACTTTTTCTTCCTATATTTCCCTTTTGTTTCTCATTATTACTAGTATCCTTGTTTAACTCTATTTTGCTCTTATTTCATTATCTTACCTTCCTACATCCTTTCTCATTCCTCTACTTCCTTCATTTCCATCCTTCGTTATGTCTTAAGAACTTCCAAGTGTCTCTAGCATTCACTTCAGCGTTCAATAAGGCAAACGTTCACCAGTTCATTTTTATTACAGGTTGAACGCTACTAATTGAACGCGTAACTCCCTGTGAATTTATACGTAGTTCAGGGAGAGATTATGTCAGGGAGGCGAGGAGGAAACAGGTTCAAAACGACGTAGGAAATATTGCAACACTGAATTGTGACCTAGTTTGACCTACCTTGGCGTGGCTATCGTGATCTCACCTGGCAAACCGCTCTAGAAAGACTTACCTGCCTCTTAATTAGCGGCCGCCATTACGCCACTCCGGGAACCACTAATTAAGGTGAATAATTTACCTGTTGAGGAGGCGATGTGGGAGTAAGGAACGCAAGCTTAATTAACCTGACGGTGAATGTTCGGACTCAGGTAAAGGTGTGTAGCTAAGGATGCTTTACCGTACGTAGCACACACACACACACACACCACACAGACAGACACACACACACACACACACACACACACACACACACACACACACACACACACATGGGGCACGAGTAAGAACAACATCCAATTAATCATAAAAATCTGGTCTTAATTTTCTGTTCTGATCCCTTAAATCTGCTTCTGAATTCCTTGTTTTCGTCCGTCTGATGATCTGTCTTGACTGTCCATTACTCGCTTCCATTTGCTTAATACGTTGTGAACTTAATTAATCAGTGTACCTGTAAGTGTATGTATGTGTGTATGTATGGGTGTGTATGTGTGTGTATGTGTATGTATCTCTCCCTGTATGTATGTGTTTGTGTGTGTTCAATTTTTCATAATTTTACGGTCTAACAAACTATAGAAATGCGACAAATATTCAATCTTTCGTGACCTTTGACCTCCTGTGACCTCAAATGACCTGATTACTGACCTCCACGCGCCAGGGGTCAAGGAGGAGGAGGAGGGAACCGTCACCAGATAGTGTAAACAAGATGGTGAGGAGGTAAACATTCTCTCTCTCTCTCTCTCTCTCTCTCTCTCTCTCTCTCTCTCTCTCTCTCTCTCTCTCTCTCTCTCTCTCTCTCTCTCTCTCTCTCTCTGACGTTTATTTTTCTCATTATCTTCTCCCTTTCTTCCCTCTTTAGCTTGTCATGGCTAAAGATTACATAAAGGAGAGGAGAAAAGAGAAGAGAGGAGAGGTGAGGAGATGCGAGGGATAGACAAGACAAGGAGGGAGGAGAGAGAGAGGGAAGAGGAGAGGGAGGGAGGAGAGGAGGAGAGGGAGGGAGGAGAGGGAGAGGAGGGAGGAGGAGGGAGGAAGGTAGAATGGTCAGGATAGCTCGAAGGTCTTATCACAATATTGATCAATGCATGACAGTCACTTCCTTACTGCTAATCCCTAACCTCCTCTCCTCTCTGTTTACTTCACGCTACGCTCACCTCCTCCTCCTCCTCTTCTTCTTCTTCTTCTTCTTCTTCCTCCTTCTCTTCCTTCTCCTCCTTCTCCATCAGTGGTTGCCTCTCTATCCCTCTCCTCCTATTCCTCTTCCCTTCCACTAGTGCTTCTATGTTTCTCTTTTCCTCTTTACAGGCTAGTCTTCTCTTCCTCTTCTTTCTTCTTTATTGGCCTGCTCCCTCCCTTCCTTCCTCCTTCCCTTCCTTCCTTCCTTCCTTCCTTCCTCCCTTCTCCGTGTTTGCCTTAATGCTCTCGACACGTTCCTTATTCCTTGCTTCCCCTTCTGTTCTTAACCTCTCTACTTCGTCTTTCACCTCCGCTATCTTTGTGTGTCTTCCTCTCTTTCCTTGTCTTACTCTTAACATAGAAAAGTAAAGGACTTATAACCACCACCACCACCACCACCACCACCACCACCACCACCACCACCACCACCACCACCACCACCACCACTACCACCATCAACATCAATCAACAACAACAACAATTTTTAAAGATCCTGTTTCATGTTTCTCATTGATATTCGTTCGTTTTTATAGTACTTCTTGCTTTGACTTTTACTCACCCTACCTCTTTTCCTCCTCTTCTTCCTCCTCCTCCTCCTCTTCACCCTCTTTTTTCCTCCTCCTCTCACTAGCTCCCACAAATCTTCAGTTTAATATTATGTTACAATATTTTCACCTCACTTGATAAGCTCCTTCTCTTTGCTTCTCTATGAATAACAAACTAAACTTGAACCTTCAAAATAACTATGGAAATCACACCTACTTGACAAGGGAAAATATATGCTATAGATCATTCCCTCGATGGCTTTTTCACTCCATAAAAATCGAGCCAAATAGATGATAAGAAACTAGACAAAATGTTGAAGAAATACATGAGGTTCAGAGTTATACCTTGCAGGGCACCGGAGATTTCAACGTAGCCTCCGGTAGTGATCTAAGACGGTGATCACTGCTGTTGAGTTTTTGATTCACTGAT
>JAPQNM010000011.1:362882-372882 GCA_029783475.1 Metacarcinus magister | reverse complement strand
TAGATGGTATTATTATTATTATTATTATTATTATTATTATTATTATTATTATTTATTATCATTATTATCATAGAAAAGGGAGGTGTTAAGAGGTGTAATGAAAAAATATATAAGGAAACAAAGAGGAAAGAGGTATTGAAATTATAGACAGTGAATGAATGTAAATGAAGAGGAACAAACAAGAATAAAAGAAATAATAATGAATAACAAATGAATAACAAAATGAATAAAGGACATATCATTAAAAAATACACGTACGTACATAATATCACGTGATGTTCTTTTTAATGAATGAATAAATTAACGAAAAAATAATGTAAATTTCGAAAAAAAAAAAAGAAAGAATAATAATGACGGGATAATAGTGTTATAGATGGAAATGAAACAATTATTTGACTTCATAATATTTCATGGTTATTTTCATGAACAGATTGATGTAAATGGAATGATAATTATATGATAGACGGTACACTAATCAAAATTCACCCCTTAAGAAAAGCAAAACAAAAAATGGATCCTGAGAGATGAATAAAAAAAAATAAAAAAAATAAAAATGGAACAAAAAGTGTATTAGGACAAAATGCTAGAGAGAGAGAGAGAGAGAGAGAGAGAGAGAGAGAGAGAGAGAGAGAGAGAGAGAGAGAGAGAGAGAGAGAGAGAGAGAGAGAGAGAGAGAGAGAGAGAGACCAACCAAGAGAGAGAGAGAGAGAGAGAGAGAGAGAGAGAGAGAGAGAGAGAGAGAGAGAGAGAGAGAGAGAGAGGCAGGTAGTGGAGTGGTTTGGTCCCAGCAGGTGACTTAGACTCCCGCTGCGTGGTGTCCATATCTCCTTGTCCCAAAGAGACCACATGCTGGCCTTCTACAATGGTTCCCCAGCCTCCCTCCCCGACCTCAGCGTCCCACAACAAATTGGACTCGCCCAGCTAGAGAGCCAGGGTGACTTCTTAGCGTGGAGGAGGCAGAGGGAAAAGGAGGAGGAGGTAGGTAGTGGTGTGCGTGTGTGTGCGTGTGTGTCTGTGTGTGTTTGTGTGGTCATGTACGTTTCTAGGTCACTGTTTTTTTTTGTTTTTGTGTATGTATGTGTGTATGTGTGTGTGTGTGTGTGTGTGTGTGTGTGTGTGTGTGTGTGTGTGTGTGTGTGTGTGTGTGTGTTGGGGGTTTAGGTGTTGGGGGGTGATTGGAGAGAAGAAATCTCATTGGTCATTTGTTCTTGTGAGATAATAAAGACTGGAGGAAGAGGAGGGAGAAGAAGAAGAAGAAGAAGAAGATGGAGAGTAGGAGGAGGAGCAGGATAAGAAAGAGGAAGAGGAAGAGGAGGAGGTGAAAGTAGAGGACTGGTGGAAGAAGAAAAAAAATAGGAATAAAGAAAAAATTGTGAAGAAAAGAAGAGGAAAATGAAGAAAGAAAATAAAACAACAAAAATAACAACAAAAAAACCCCACTAACAGCAACTACACAATATATAACGTAAATATAACCTAACATTATTTTGAGAGAGAGAGAGAGAGAGAGAGAGAGAGAGAGAGAGAGAGAGAGAGAGAGAGAGAGAGAGAGAGAGAGAGAGAGGGGAGAGGGGTGGGTGGGTGGGTGGTTAGGTGGACATCACATAGTTATTAAACAGGTAATAGGTAATCTGAACTGCGACCCGGATATAATATTGAGTGTGTTCGCACCTCACACAAAACTGATGAACTCTGGCTATTCAGGATTTTAGTATTTCAGGATTTCTGTATTTCTGTATTTCTGAATTGCATGATTTCAGGATTTCAGGATTTATGGATTTATGGATTTCAGGATTTCTGGATTTCATGATTTCTGGATTTCATGATTTCTGGATTTCAGGATTTCAGATTTCTGGTTTTCTGGATTTGGGGATTTCAGAATTTCGGGATTTCGGGACTTCAGGATTTTTTTAATTGCTGGGTTTTTGGATTTCAGGATTTCAGGATTTCGGGACTTCTAGATTTCTGGGATTTCTGGATTTCAAGATTTCGGGATTTTGGGATTTCGGGACTTCAGGATTTTTTGAATTGCTGGATCTTTGGATTTCAGGATTTCTGGATTTCTGGATTTCTGGATTTCTGGATTTCATGATTTCATGATTTCTGGATTTCAGGATTTCAGGATTTCTGGATGCGTACCTGTCAGCCTGCAAATTGTACCTCCATTTTTTTGTGTGTTTCAGCGATTTTTCAATACGTGTTTCTTTTTGTGTGTGTGTGTGTGTGTTTTGGTTGTGTGTGTGTGTGTGTGTGTGTGTGTGTGTGTGTGTGTGTGTGTGTGTGTCTGTGTCTGTGTGTATGTTGTTGTTGTTGTTGTGTTTTAGTAAGAGTGAGAAGAGGAAAGACAAAGAAACTAATCAATTAAATAAGAAGAAAATTCAATCACAAAATACAACCATAATAAAAAAAAACCATAAAACAAAACAAGTAAAACACACATAAAACAAAACAAAAACAGGAGAACAAAACATTAAAAGGGGACCAAGTAATCTCCCTTTTGGAAATTAATCCCCCCAAACAACACACACATTCGCCTCAACTGAGAAGCCTTAACGGAGTCCATCTCGTTCCGGCTCCAATTCCACGTGAAGCCTTTTTGCGTCAGGTGTTCCGTTGACTCTTTTCGGCGATGCTTGATTTGCTCTCACTTGGCGGTCTTCAGGGATCATTCTTACCTAGAATTGACGATATCTGAAGGGGACTGAGAGAGGCGGTGAGAGGGTGAGTGAGTGAGTGAGTGAGTGAGTGAGTGAGTGAGTTTGAGATGAGTAAGTGAGTGAAAGGGGAGAGAGAAGGGAAGGGAAGGGAAGGGTACAGAGAGAAAGACAGACAGACAGATAGATAGATAGATAGATAGAGAGAGAGAAGGGCATAGATGAGTGAGTGAGGGGAGAAAGGTAGAGAGAGAGAGAAAGATAGATAGATAAATAGTGAAAAAGGCATAAATAAACATACAACCAGCTACATACACACACATACACATACATACATACCTACACATATATACATACAGACAGACACATATACAAAAAAAAATACCACAGATGAACAGTAAGACAGAAAAATAAAAAGAAACAGACAGACAGACAGACAGACAGAGACAGACAGACAGACAGACAGACAGACAGACAGGCATTGCTATCATGTAACTGAAATGGAGAGATGTTATTATCCCTTTCTCTCCCTTCCTTCACTCCCTTCACTCCCTTTCCTCCCTTACTCCCTTGCCTCCCTTTACCTGTCTCCCACCTGGTTGTCGGGTTGGCCTTATTAATTACCTGTCTTGTGCTCACCTGTGTCCGCCAGGTAAGGCCTCGTGACCTCCTTGCTGTGGCCTCCCGTAATCACCTGAGGTTAATTAATTCGAAATGATTTAATGATCCATATTCAGTCCAGAAGTGATTTTTTTTTTTTTCATCTTCGTTTTTTTTGAGATATTTATGAAGTATGTTGTATGTTATTATTTGATTATATTTTTTATTTTTGTCATCATTATTATTATCGTCATTGTCATTATAGTTTTTTTTTTTACTTTTTTTTTTCATAAGGGGAAATAAATAGTTATACATTATATACTACAGTTTCTAAAAGTGTGTGTGGCGACGAATTCTCAAAGTTAATTATCATGTCGTGTTTTCCTTTCAAGAATTACAATTATTTTCTAGTCTCTCCAGGTTGTGGTTTTCCTTATCTCCTTCTTTATCAGCTCCTCACTTTGTACATGTAATCGTTTACCTGTTCCCTTAATTGTCTACCTTTTCACCGACTTACCTGCTTGAATACCTGCTGATCTACCTGCTCCACGTGTCTGACAATGTGCTTGTTTGCTGTTCTTTCACCTTCTACCTGTCACCTGGCCTCCCTCACAGCTTGCCTCATTGACAACCCAGCCCACGCCCATCTACCTGCCTGTCTCACACTTCCCAGGGACACAGATTTACGCCTTTTCGACTCTACTTAAAGGGGTAGTCACTGGCGACCGCGGAGGGGGGGCGGGAGGGGGGGCAAAGAAGTGTGGTGGCCTGGGGAGGGGGAGACATGGTGTAAGTGGGTGGTGTGGGGTGTAGGTAAAAGAACTAGAGGAGGGTGTGGTGAGGTGTATAGAAGATAGCTGCTGTTTCATCCCTGTTCCTTCTTCCCTCTCTCTGTACCTCCTTTCTCCTACCTCCTCCCTCCTCTCACCTGCCTAACCCTCCCGCATCTCACCTGCGTCTCTCGTCTCGCTTGCTCTCACCTGTCATGCACGAGGATCAGGCTTGTGTGGGTCCCTCCAGCCCTTCCATCACACGTCTGCTGGTACTTAATTCCTTTGAGTCTGGTTGAGTCTAGTTTTCCACCCTTCGTTTTGCCTTCATGGGGACTAAATTTTGCTTCGATGCTTTCATTCTTAATCCTTTACGTGAAATTTTGGGGTGTGTCACATGGGGGGGGGGTGTTTAAGTTGGTTTTTGACTTTTTTTTGTGTTTTTTTTGTGTTGTGTTTTGGTTAGTTTTATTTTATGTTTTATTATTTTTTATATATATTAATTTTGTTTCTTCTATCTATCATCTTGTTTTTTGTTTTTTTTTAGTGTTTTTTTTTCTTCTCATTTCTTACGTTGTGTCATTTATGTTTCGATGTTGTTGTTGTTGTTGTTGTTGTTGTTGTTGTTGTTGTTGTTGTTGTTGTTGTTGTTGGTTGTCGTTGTTGTTGTTGTTGTTGTTGTTGTTGTTGTTGTTGTTGTTGTTGTTGTGTTGTTGTTGTTGTTGTTGTTGTTGTTGTTGTTGTTGTTGTTGTTGCTGTTGTTGTTGTTGTTGTTGTTGTTGTTGTTGTTGTGTTGTTGTTGTTGTTGTTGTTGCTGTTGTTGTTGTTGTTGTTGTCGTTGTTGTTGTCGTTGTTGTTGTTGTTGTTGTTGTTGTTGTTGTCGTTGTTGTTGTGTTGTTGTTGTTGTTGTTGTTGTTGTTGTTGTTGTTGTGTTGTTGTCGTTCTTCATTACTTTGCATTCTTTATTCTATTGTCTTTCATTATCTATCTTTCCATCTTGTCATTATTTCCGTCTGTTCCTTATCATCATCTGTTTCATTATTCATCCCTTTTTCTTTTTTTTTTTTTTTTTACATTATCTCACCTCGACACAAAACAGTAACACTTCATAGAATAGATAACATAATGGAAAATCTTAATATTTCCTCCACACAAACTTTTCCTCCTTTTTTCCTCCCCTTTCCTCTTAACTTTATTCCTATTACCATTCTTTCTATCACGTCTATCCACTCTCTCTCTCTTTTCTTATTCTTTTTCCTCTGTACTTTCTTTTTTTTCCTTCTTCCTTAACGTATTCTACCCTCTCATTCCTTTCTCTCCCTTCTCTTGTACTTTCTTCCTCCCCCTTGTCTCCCCTTTCCCTCCATCCCCCCCTTACCTCCCCTCCTCCCCCCGCCCCTCTTCCTCTCCTTCCCACCTCCTTTCGGTAGTGGACAAGGCAGCCGCAAGGACCTGCCGAAGATTCTATCGCGAAGGACTGAGTTAATGACACGACCAACCACCTCTCTCTCTCTCTCTCTCTCTCTCTCTCTCTCTCTCTCTCTCTCTCTCTCTCTCTCTCTCTCTCTCTCTCTCGTGGGTGAAAGGATGCTACTGACTCGTCTTTTTATGGTATTTGTATCGTGACCTTTTTCTCATCAAGGCACACACCTCACCTGCCTCTCACCTGCCCGTTTACCTGTGACACCTGGACGTCAATTTCCTCCCTTAATGTTCTAGCTTCCAGCACGTCACACAACCTTACTCTTATCTCACAACAATCTCAAGTCTCAAGCGGTAAATATAACGCCTTTTACCTTCACTTTAGATAATCTCCTTTTCCCTTTACCTGTTAACTATATCCATTCACCTATTTCCCTTTCTCTCTCTACCTCGTTTCCTTACCTACCACCTCCTCCCTCCTTGGACCTCCCACCTGCCCTGCTCCTCTCTACCTGTAAGAGCTAATCTCATTTGCAACAAGCTATCAACATCCATCAAGCGTGTAGAGGGGAGGAAAAAAAGGAGGGTGTATGAGGCGACAGTGATGGGTTACCGCCAACAGCGTCACTTTGGAAAAATTGTCAGCTGGAACGAAAAGCAGAGATCAGGTGAAGACGCCGCTCTTTGGGGACGGAAAGTGACAACCCACACTTGCACGTAAGGGTGGTGTGGTTATAGGTAAAGGCCGTGGGTGTAGGATGTGTGGAGGGTTGTCGAATATGTCTTGTGGGTGTCTGGCGCGGTTGGATGGTAGAGGGTGAGTTAGCATTTCAGTTTTATGTCTTAGAAGGCGAGAGAGGTGTAAAAAAAAGCCTTCTCGTGTCTCGTCCATAGTCTACTAAATTGCTGATCGATGAGAATGCAATAACAGATTAATTTCACGACAAAGGAGGAGCGGCAGACGATGTGCTGTGTGTTGCTGGGTCGTTGTGAGACATTCCTGCGGACACCTCCACACAAAAATTCCCGGGAGACAAAATAACCTCGGAAAAAAAGGGAAAGAACGAGACACTATTCCAAGGGAGGGACTGGAAGCTGAAAATAAATGAATATCTGAAAAAGAGGAAGAGACCAAGAGGAGGCCTGTATTGGAGGAGGAGGAAGAAGAGGAGGAGGAGGAGGAGGAAGGCAGGTGACAATAGAGAGCAGGTGGAACTAAGCAAGGTGACACAGCGGGAGGCGTTGACGAAGGGAAGATCAAAGTGGATCAGAAAAGGTGGAAGGTGGAAGATGGAAAGTGGAAGTGTGTGTGTGTGTGTGTGTGTTTTGTGTGTGTGTGTTTTGCTGGTAGTGTAAGTTTTTTTTTCTTTCCTCTCCTTTCCTCTTCCTTCCTCTTCATTCATCCACATCCATCATCATCCATTTCCCTTTCATCCTCCTCCACTTTCTCTACTCTCTCTCCTTCCATCCCTTACCACCTCTACATTATTTTCCGTTCCTCTTCCTTCCTTCCTTGTTCTTCTCACATTCTTTTTACTTCATCTTACTCTCTTTTCACTCCTCTTCTTCTTCCTTCCTTCCTTCCTTCCTTCCTCACTCCTCATTCCAATTCCTACTCATCACTCACTCTCCATCTCCTTCACATGAATCTTACTCCTACATTTTTCCCACCCACTCCTTCCTTCCTGCCACCTCCTCCCTTTCCTCCACCTCCTCCCTTCCTCCACCTCCTCCCTTCCTCCACTCTCTCCCATCCATCATATTCCACTCACAAACATTTTTTTTTTCTTTCCCTTCTTTCACCTTGCAAATTTTCCCAGCAACCATCCACTATTTCTTCTCAGCCTTCCACCTCCCCCTTCCTCCCCTTCCACCTCCCTCCCCTTCCACCTTCCCCAACATCCCCTCCCCAGCCTCCTCCTCCTCCCCCTCATTCATCCCCACCTTTTGGCCTCACCTTGCATGTCTGGAATTCAGGTGCATAATTTAAAGCATGTGATTGTGGCGTAAGAACTAGTGTTTGGTGGTGGTGGTGGTGGTGGTGGTGGTGGTGGTGGTGGTGTTTTTTTCCCCTTCCCTTCCCTTCCTTTCCTTTCTTCTTCCCCAACGTGATAGAAGGAGTGAATAAGCAATGAGTCAATCACGGGAATGACAGGTGGGCTTTCTCAGGTGTGATGGGGAGGGGGAGGGGGAGGTGATGCAATATGTCCCCAGGTAGTGTTATTAGCTTACCTGTTCCTGCCCCTTCTCTCCCTCCCTTCCTCCCCCTCCCTTCCTCCCCCTCCCCATTTTGTCCCCCCTCCTCTTTCCCCTCTCCCTCCTCTCCCACCATCCCTCTACTTGTCTCCCAAATATCCAGTGTTGTCGTTTATGTCTTGATTTCTGTCTGTCTCTCTCTCTCTCTCTCTCTCTCTCTCTCTCTCTCTCTCTCTCTCTCTCTCTCTCTCTCTCTCTCTCTCTCTCTCTCTTTCTCTTTTCCACAATTGGTTTAATGTCTAAATTATGACACGGTGGAAAGACATTGTGTGGCCTTATGTGGTGTGTGTGTGTGTGTGTGTGTGTGTGTGTGTGTGTGGGTGTGTTATAGTGTCATGGTGTCAGTTGCACGCTGTTAAGGTGATTGGGTGACAGGTGTGTGTGTGTGTGTGTGTGTGTGTGTGTGTGTGTGTGTGTGTGTGTGTGTGTGTGTGTGTGTGTGTGTGATTGGAGTTGTTAGAAGATTAATATAATTTGACCATATGTGTTTTTTTTTATTGTGTGTTTTGATTAATTATGTATTTTTTTAATGTAGTTGATGTGTTTATCTCGTGTTTTTTTTTATTTCTTTTATCTATAACCAAAAAAAGTAAATGAATGTTTGTGTATGAATCAGGAAAGTTAACACACACACACACACACACACACACACACACACACACACACACACACACACACACACACACACACACCCCACACGAGACCCCCGAGAGAGAGAGAGAGAGAGAGAGAGAGAGGCATGGAGGGGGGTAGAGGAGGAGACACCAAAATAATAATAATAAAAAAAATAAACCCACACATTTTATCACCTGTTTAAGAAAGCATCAAAGTGTTAATTGAGATCCCACAGGTGCAGTGAGGCGGAGATAGTAACATCATCACACAGGTACACACAAGACACAGCACACCATCTATCTCACAATCACACGTCGTATTACAATCCCACGGGTCATTACACAGCCGGGGAGCCAATCACAGCAATCACAGCAATCACACCCCAACCCACGCCCATTCCACACGTCCACAATAATATTATCACCTGACAAGTCTCACAGCATCCGACCGCCCGCCCGCTTCCCTTACCACCAAGACTTCCTTTATCTCTAAGACCCCCTGTGGCACCCCTCCTCCTCCTCCTCCTCCTCCTCCTCCTCCCCCTCCTCCTCCTCCTCCTCCTCCTCCTCCTCTTCTTCTTCCGCCTCCGCCTCCGCCGCCGCCCCTCTCAGCGCAGAAATCGAGTCTTTACACAAAATCTCAGCAACATTCTGGCGGACAATAAAGCAATCAGATTTAGCTTTCCATCTCACATTGTCAAGTGTACCGAGAGGATAAGCCGAGGAGGAGGAGGAGGAGGAGGAGGAGGAGGAGGAGGCTCCCATGTAACGGTGCAATGATATTTTGTCCCGATTTATTTATTCCTTTTTTTTGATTTTTCAATTTTTCTTGTTTATCGATATTACCGTTGACATCAATTTTTTTTTATTTATTCCTCGCTTGTGTTTCTGTTTTTTTTTAAAGCTTCTATTGCTGGTCATTCTCCTTTTTCCTCCTCCTCTTCTTCTTCTTCTTCCTCCTCCTCCTCCTCCTCCTCCTCCTCCTCCTCCTCCTCCTCCTCCTCCTCCTCCTCCTCCTTGTCTATTCTTCCCTGTCTGCACCTTCGTTTCACACTTCCCTTTTTTTTCATTTATTTGCTGCTTGGTCATCATCTGCATATCTCCTCCTCCCTCCTCCTCCTCCTCCTCCTCCTCCTCCTCCTCCTCCTCCTCCTCCTCCTCCTCCTCCCCTGGGGCTGCCAACAAGGCGGGACAAAGAGACTCCCCAGGGACGGTGGCGCGAGCAAGGGTACCCGCGGAGCCCTGACAAAACAGATTCCCCAGGAGTCTTCCCAGGGGGGCTAGAACCTGCAGAGGAGGAGGAGGAGGAGGAGGAGGAGGAGGAGGAGGAGGAGGAGGGAGGGAAGTGGAAAGCGATTGAGTAGTTTTGGAATGATAGGAATTGCAAGCGAGAGCAAAGAAAGAGAGAATGAAAAGATAGAGAGATGAAAAGAAAAAGGAAGATGGAAGGGTTGTGTGAATTTTGATAAATGATTAAGAGAGGAAAAAAAGTAGATGGTAGTATATAATAAGTGGGAATAAAGTTAATAAGGGGAAAAAAAGGGGAAAAAAGGCGTAGGGCAGAGTTTCTTCCCGGAGGAGGAAACACCCACGACATCTCACTCTCACCACCACCACCACCACAAAAAAAAAAAAATTTCCAGGAGGGAGGGAAAAAAAGGGAAAAAAAGTACACCCACTGTAT
>JAPQNM010000011.1:347882-357882 GCA_029783475.1 Metacarcinus magister | reverse complement strand
TTTCTATGTAAATTCTTTGCTTCCAGTATGAGAAGGAGGGAAAGAATGGGAGGAAAGGAAGGAGTGATAGACTGCCTGTAGGAAGGAAGGAAGGAAGGAAGGAAGGAGGAATGGGAGAAAGGAAGGAGAATGGGAGAAAGAAAGGAGGAATGAGGACACTGCCTGAAGGAAGGAAGGAAGGGATGAGAGAGAAAAATTATGAAAAAGAGGAGGAAGAGGAGATATAAATTTACATCCTCGGAATATTTTGTTTTTGAATGTGTAAATTTGACTTTGTGAATGATATATTATGCTTCTTTATTTCTTTTTTTATTTATTTTATTTTTTCATATTTTTTTTTTGGGTTCGAGGAAGGGAAATTCTGGGTGTCTATTGCACGCATATCCCTGCATGACGCTACTAGATTTTCAGATTTTTTTGAAAGGAAAATATCATATACGCAATTTATCCTCGGCGTCAGGAAAAAATGGTATTAGGAATTTCAAAAACGAAAATCTTTAAATAAAAAAAAAAAATATTCCAACTGGCCACCTTCCATTTTTTCATTTTTTTTTTTTGCCATCGTTTATTTTTTATTCATTTATTTATTTATTTATTTTTGTTGGGGAGTGTTCTATATTTTTAGTTTAGGGGCGTCACTCACTCTCTCTCTCTCTCTCTCTCTCTCTCTCTCTCTCTCTCTCTCTCTCTCTCTCTCTCCTCTCTCTCTCTCTCTCTCTCAATCTCAGTCATTCCTGATTCGTCACATACATTCCTTGTCCCTGTTTCCCCTTACAAATATTCCCATTCCAGTCGCTTGATTTAACTTTCATTCTCTCTCTCTCTCTCTCTCTCTCTCTCTCTCTCTCTCTCTCTCTCTCTCTCTCTCTCTCTCTCTCTCTCTCTCTCTCTCTCTCTCTCTCTCTCTCTCACAGATTCACATTTCCACCTTAGCTTCCACCACCTCCTCCTCTCCCTCCTCCTCCTCCTCCTCCCCTTCCCCTTCCATCCTCCCTTTCTCTACTCCTCCCCTCCCTTTTGTCTCCCCTTCGTCACGGGGATGAGGGGAGCCGTGGAGTGTCCCCTCTGTTTGCATTACACGGAGGGAGAGTCTATTGTACTCCACCCATTCCCTCCCCTCACTCCCTCCACTCCCCCCCCCCTCCCTCCCTCCACCCTTCCTTCCTTCCTTCCTTCCTTCCTTCCTTCCTTCTTTCTTTTATTTTTCTCACTATCAGATTCCTACCCACCACTACTACAATTTCTCTCCCTTTCCCACTACTCCCCCTTTTTCTCACCCCTTTTTTTCCCTTCCCCCCCCTTTTATTCCCCTCACTTTTCCCCTTTCCTCCTTGCCCATTAGTCACTTTTCTCTTCTCATCTGCAACCTGCTTCCCTTCTAACCGCATCCCCTCCTCCCCCTCCTCCTCCTCTCCCTCCTCCTCCTCCTCCTCCTCCTCCTCCTCCTCCTCCTCCTCCTCCTCCTCCTCCTCCTCCTCCTCCTCTTCTTCTTAACCTTTCATCTCACTGGTCTAAACTAATGTCACGAGATGCAGAGAGAGAGAGAGAGAGAGAGAGAGAGAGAGAGAGAGAGAGAGAGAGAGAGAGAGAGAGAGAGAGAGAGAGAGAGATTCTGACCTTCATTGTTAACCTAAAATTTTAATTCGAATGAGTTATAAGAAATAAAAACAAGTGAAGTAATTAAGAGTAAATAAATAAATTAGGATGCGCAGTGTTGCCAGATTTAAAAAATGATGCTTTGCTGGCTGTCAGTGTTACCAGAATATCGTGTTACCCTTTCACTCTCTCTCTCTCTCTCTCTCTCTCTCTCTCTCTCTCTCTCTCTCTCTCTCTCTCTCTCTCTCTCGCTCTCTCGCACCCGCACATTGTTACCAGACCCGCGATCAATGAGCATCGTAAAAATTGATTTAGGTAACACTAACGCCACATTGCATTTTTTATTCATAGGATGACCAATCATATTAGCAGAACCGCCTACCATCCTACGTCTGGCAGCGGCGTCCGGCAGGTGGCGGCGGGCGGGGAAAAAGTGTCGTACCGCGCCCGTGTATATTGAGTTTCAGACTGCAGTGAAATGTTTCCCAAATATAATAAAGAAATGCTGAATTGGCAATGATGATAGTAAATGGATACCGTGTGTGTGTGTGTGTGTGTGTGTGTGTGTGTGTGTGTGTGCGCGTGTGTGTGTGTGGATATATACCTACATATGTATGCTTTCAAATCTAAAAGGTTACTGGCCAAAAAAAAAAGAAGCAGAAAATGCAGATGAACACAGATCACACACACACACACACACACACACACACACACACACACACACACACACACACACACACACACACACACACACACAGAAAGAGTGTATGTTTATATTGAAGCCTTGTTTGGGGTGTGGTGATCATGCTGTCTATCTAAGCTTCTCTTTCTATCTATTCCCCTTCCCTCTTCCCCCTTCCCTCTTCCCTCTTCCCTCCCCTCTTCCCTCCCCTCTTCCCTCCCCTCTTCCCTCCCCCCCCCAACCAAACACCACACACATGGCCTGGTTACGTATAGTTCAATCACATACAAATTTAACCAAGCATATACTTTCATTCAATACAATTCCAATTAGACTAAATAGTTAAGGTGAATCTAACACCAATAAATAAGTGTGCGAAAGTTTAGCGTAATAGTCTATTTTTCTATTAGTTGTGTCCATTATTTTTATTTTTATTCGGTCGTTATTTACACAACTCAACTCAACGCGGGAAAGTTTTAGACGATATTGAACTTTATAGCAACAGTTTCCTTATCATGTTAAAGTTTCGGGTAATTTTCTTTTCATTCACGACTTCATTTTTTTTTCTTCTCTCTCTCTCTCTCTCTCTCTCTCTCTCTCTCTCTCTCTCTCTCTCTCTCTCTCTCTCTCTCACTTACCTGTTGCCTAAAGGGTGAAGGAGGGAGAGTGAGTGTGAAATATGTCCTTACGTGAGTACAGGTGTGAAATATGTCCTTACAACTACTTCAACTTTCATTCATTCAGTTTAGGTAATGATTGTGTTGTATTATTTCACTAACAGGAGGGTAGAAGGATGTGTGTGTGTGTGTGTGTGTGTGTGGTGGGGGGGGGGGGGGCAGATACAATGAGTGAAAGTATGTATGTTCAATTATTATGGTCTAGAAAGGAACACACAAACATATATACAAACACACACACACACACACACACACACACACACACACACACACACACACACACACACACACACACACACACACACTACATATATCTTTTCTTTCTCCCCCGAAGAGAGAAAAATAAACAAAATTACAACAAAAACACAAAGAAAGAAAACGAAAAATCAAGACAAACAATAAATATAAAGAAAATAAAAAACCTAAAAACAAATAAGAAAACACAAGAGAAAAAAAAACGAAGAGAAGTGAATACAGAGAAAAAATGATATAAGATGAGAACAGAGAGAGAGAGAGAGAGAGAGAGAGAGAGAGAGAGAGAGAGAGAGAGAGAGAGAGCCAGTCTATGAATACCAAACAGGAGGAGTCGGCTGGGACACTCTTTCCTCTGTGGTCTGAATTAAAAACAATTATGTATGAATATTTAATTTTGAAGATGACAAGATGACAGTCAAACAACCTTTCTTTGGGGACCTTTGCAACCCCCCTCTCCCCCCTTACCCCCCTTTACACCCCCTCACACACACCCTTAGTTTCTGTCTGTCTGTCTGTCTGTTTTTTTCTCTCTGTTAATTCCTTTCACCTTCTCTCCCTTTCTGGTTTTCTCTGTCTGTTAAGTTTTGTGTCTGTTTGTTTGTCTTATTTATTCTTTGTAATTTTCTCTATGGTTCACTTTGTTTGTTTAATTGTTTGTGTTTTGTTTTGTGTGTTTGTTTTGTTTTGTTTTTGTCTTTGTTTGTCTTTGTTTTCTTTGCGTCCTTCACTTGTTTCTCTGTTTGTATTTTTCTTTCTTTCTTTCTTTACACCTCTCTGTGGCTCTTTGTTTTTATATGTGTGTGTGTGTGTGTGTGTGTGTGTGTGTGTGTGTGTGTGTGTGTGTGTGTGTGTGTGTGTGTGTGTGTGTGTGTGTGTGTGTTCTGTGTGTATCCATGTTTACGTGTCAGTGTGCGTGCTAGCGTGTGTGTTTGCGTGTGCGTGCTTGCGTGTGTGTTTGCGTGTGTGTGTGTGTGTGTGTGTGTGTGTGTGTGTGTGTGTGTTTATTTATATTTTATTGTCTAATTTAATCTCTTTTTCGATCTGTTTCGTGTTATTTAAAGGTTGTCTATTTTTACCAGTTCTGTTTTCGTGATATTTTTTAATTATACAATTTTTTCATTCTTTCTTTCAGTTTCCTTGTTTTTCATTATTCTTCGTATTCTGTTATATGTCCACACCGTTTAGTATCGTTCACAGTGTTTATTAGAATGTCATTGTAATCCTCTACTACAACGTTTTTTTTTTTGCGTTATATTCTCAAAAGCATCGTTCAAAATTTTAGTACAAATATCGTTCCCTCAAACATATTTTTTTTTTAGTATTTCAGCATTTTTTTCATAGTAACATACAATAACAAGACAATATATTTCTAACACATTATTTCCCTTCTTGTTTTTGTGTTGCATTTACCTATTAAGATTGAAGAGAGAAGAGGAGGGAAGGAGAAGAGAAGGAGGAAGAGGAGGAGGAGGAGGAGGAGGAGGAGGAGGAGAAGAGGAAAGAGGGTTCGTAATTGCTCCCCCAGGTAACTTTTTTCCAGGTAACAATTAATAGATGTAACTTAACATGGGAAACCTCACCTGTAATCCGCGTGATGCATTATGGGAGATCAATGTTAGGTGCCGGAAACCAACAGTCATCAACACGGGATACGTTTTCTAACTCACTAATCGAAGGGAAAACTTTAACATTCCAAGAAACGTTGAAATACAAACACGTACACTGCAATTACCTGAAAAATACACGTAGGTTTGTATATGTATGTGTGTGTGAGAGAGTGAGAGAGAGAAAGATATAAATAATACAAAACGAGAAAGAGAGAGAGAGAGAGAGAAAAAAAAAGAGAGAGAAATAGAGAGAGAGAGTCATAAATTGAGGTGGAAAATAGCTAGCGGGACAACAGTGGTATTAAAGCAAGACTAAAAATGGATTCTACCTGAGTGCATAGTTAGCAAGCCTTACATCATGTTTGTGATGGCCAACATTACAATAACAAAGCAATAATGGCCACCTAACTGCACACTGAATGAATTGCGAATGAGTTGCTAAATTGCAATAACAATAAATAGCTTGCTAGGTAATAAGCCAGCTAGCCATGAGCCACACAGGGAAGGGAGCGTCACACTGGCCTTCTCATACTAGATAAAGCGTGGAAAGGTGTGTTTAGTGATGTGTGTGTGTGGTTGTTTTTAAAGACTTGTTTCGTTTTCCTGTTTATTTATTTTTTTTGTTTAGTTTATACTTTTCACTGTTTTTTTTTCTATTTCATGTTGAGAGGATAATTATTTTTTGTTTATCTTGTTTTCTTCTTTGATTCTTTTGCTCTTTACTCTATTTCTATATTTTTATTCTCTATAGCTATTTTCCTTTCGTTTTTCCTTTACGCTTGTGTTGTGGAAACATTACAGCTTCTAAAATTAGTGTTTGGATCAATTCTAGGTGCTACTTTGGCTTGTTATCTACGTGTCATGAATCTACTTTGGTATGCGATCTACACTTTATATTACGAGTGTGAGTGAAATTGAAGGTCCTACGAGGAGAGGAAGGCCAGTTGTAAGATGGAAGGAAAGGAGAATACTATTCCATACATTTTTGAAGTAAAACTCATACTTTTCAAGTTATTCAAAATATTATGATTTCTACCAAGAAGTCAAATGGGTGGGAAACGTTAGTTAGGTTAGATTTGGTTAAAGTTTCGTTAATATTTCAACACAACTCATGAAAATTGGTACCAAGGGGTTCTCGGTCATGCTGATCACGAATCTGGAATTAGTTTTGTCATTACTATTATATTTGGATTTTCCATTTTGTGGCCCGTAAATTCCACCAGAATTGAGGTCGAAAAAGGTTTTCCCATTTTACTACGTAAATATTAGTCCTACAGGAAAATTGTATAGAAGTAAAGTTATGGAGTTTGATAATGTCTATCTCATATAGTCATCATTTTTTCAATAGCTCAAATACCTATGAAGAAAATTTAAATCTTATGAAATAAATTAATGCATAATATTTTACACTCCTACATCTATAATTACATTCTAATTGAATTTTATTATAGCTCAATAGAACGATCGTCTTCAGCTCTTTCTTTTATATCACATATGTTTTTACGTAAGCCCCATAGATTTCGAGTTATTTCAAAATATGTGATTTATCTCAAAAATTCTGAGGGTGTATCCTACGAAATTTCATGCAAATTTCCACACCTCCGAATCTCGTGAAAATTGGTACAATGAGGTTTTCAGTCATGCTGAATACGAATCTAGCCTTATTTTCCTGATTACTATAATATCAAACTGTATTTCACCCTTGCTTGCCTAATAACAATAATGAAATAACCATTATTTAACTTTACTGGCTGATGCTGGTTTCATATGACAAAAATACATAGAGATGACCTACCCTAAATGTACACAATTTAGCGTATAAATGTTATATGGTTTCCATATTTTAAAAATTGATTAAAACCGATTAAAAGTTATTAAAAGTGCTTTTTACATTCCTACATCTATACTTACATTCCAATTCCATTTTACTAAAGCACAAAAGAATGCACGTCTCTTACTCTTTCTTGACTCTTCCATACATTTTTGACGTAAACCTCATACTTTTGGAGTTATTAAAAAAACATGATTTCAGCCAAGAAATGTAAGGGGTGGGAATACGTAATTTAGCTAAGTGAGGTTAGGTTAAACTTTTGTTAATATAACAACACAACTCACGAAAATTGGTACCAAGGGGTTCTCAGGCATGCTGATCACGAATCTGGAATTAGATTTGTCATTACTGCAATATTTTGTATTTTCCCTTTTGTGGCCCGTAAATTCCACCCGAATTGAGGTTGAAGGAGTTTTTTTTCTCATTTTACTACGTAAATATTAGTCCTACGGAAAAAGTAGATAGAAATAAAGTTATGGAGTTTGATAATGTCTATCTAATACTGTCATTATCTTTCCAATAACTCTAATACTTATGAAGAAAATTAAAATGATGTGAAATAAATTAATGCATAATACTTTACACTCTTACATCTATAATTACATTCCAATTCAATTTCATTATAGCTCAATAGAACGAACGTCTACTTTAGTATGCGATCTAGAGGTTAGGTTAGCCTCGTAGATAACAACCCAAAGTAGCACCCAATTTTGTGTGTGTTGTGTGTGTGTGTGTGTGTGTGTGTGTGTGTGTGTGTGTGTGTGTGTGTGTGTGTGTGTGTGTGCATGCATGTGCGTGTGTGGGTAGTGAGGTAAATATACTTTCACTAACATTTATAGAAGTATAGAATAAAAAACACTTGAGATTAATTAATATTCCGTCAGGTGTGTGAGAGGAGGCGAGTACACCTGTAACACCCACACCTACACACCTGACTCTACCTTACCTGGCTGGGGGGGTGAGGGGGGAGGTGTAAATGGGGGCAGGGGAGGCACCATTCAGATTATAGTGTGCATGATAATGGAACAGCAACCAACCCGCCTTAAAATTACCTCCAGTTGTTATTGTTGTGTGACCGTGTGCCCCTCCTCCTCCTCCTCCTCCTCCTCCTCCTCCTCCTCCTCCTCCTCCTCCTCCTCCTCCTCCTCCTCCTCCACATATCTCCTCTTCGCTACCTTCCATTTCTTCTCAGTTTTTTTTTTTCTCGTCCTCTTCGTCTTCGTCCTCTTCCTCGCCCTCTTCCTTCCTTCTCTTCCTCCTCCTCCATCTCTTCTTCTCCTTGAAATGAAAGAAAAATTATGTTGAATATCACACGTTTACTTAAACACACACACACACACACACACACACACCACACACACACACACACACACACACACACACACACACACAGAAGAGGTGCTAGTAGTAGTAATAGTGATGATGATAATAGTAATAGTAATAATAATGATAATAATAATAATAATAATAAACATAGATAAACGTTAGTGATGAAGTAGAGAGGAAGATGATGATGGTGGTGGTGGTGGTGGTGGTGGTGGTGGTGGTGGTGGTGGTGGTGGTGGTGGTGGTGGTTTAGAGGGGCGCTGAAAACCAACTCGTCGGCGGCACAAAACAATCGATTCCTGACCACCTCCACCCAGACATTAATCGTGTAATCGCCTTTGTAGTATTGTTGTGACTTCATTGTTGTGCTAATGTTGCGAGTGAGGGTGAGAGAGAGAGAGAGAGAGAGAGAGAGAGAGAGAGAGAGAGAGAGAGAGAGAGAGAGAGAAGAGAGAGAAGAGAGAAAAGTGTCAGAGCTGTAGTCTTACCTCTATCCCTTCTTCTATCCCTCCCTCCTCCTCCTTCCCTCCCTCCTTCTTCTTCTTCTTCTTCCTTCCCTCTTTCTCATCTGTATTGAATCTGAATGACTAGGCGAGGAGAGACTACCTTGTCCTCCCAGAAGCCTGATTGTATCCTTTCACCCTTGCTTGTTGCAGTCACCCCCCCCTCCCCCCCCTCCTCCTCCTCCTCCTCCTCCTCCTCCTCCTCCTCCTCCTCCTCCTCCTCCTCCTCTCCCTCCTCCTCCTCCTACAAGACCTCCCGCCGAAGAAATCAAAGAAGTCATGCGGTTAAGATTCTTATTGGTAATGTTTGTCATTTATAAAGGGATGGAGTGTGTGTGTGTGTGTGTGTGTGTGTGTGTGTGTGTGTGTGTGTGTGTGTGTGAGACAGACAAGTAGACAGAGACATAACTTAATCAAAAGAAGGAAGAAGAGGAAGAAGACAACCAAACAGAGAGAGAGAGAGAGAGAGAAGAGAGAGAAAAAAAAAGAGAGAGAGAGAAAGAAAGAGAAAGAGAGAGAGAGTGACCTAGTAATCACCGTGCATAATACAGCTTCCCACCCACCCAAAGGACATCAATGGTGGGTCACGTGGCTGGTCGGCGTGCTCTAACTACCCTTATGGTCGTTAGGGAGGAGGGGGATCGACTGCAAATTAACTGCAAGCGTGAAAGGGTACATTAGTAACTGTTCATGGAGGGGGGGGAGGGGAGAGAGGGAGAGGGGAGGGGGGGAGAGGGGAGAGGGGAGAGGAGGGAGGGGAGAGAGGAAGAAGTGTTAAAGAGGAATAGGAGGGTGTAGAGGGAGGTTAGAGAGTACGAGGGTGTGTGTGTGTGTGTGTGTGTGTGTGTGTATGTGTGTGTGTGTGTGTGTGTGTATGTGTGTGGCCAATTTATATAGATTTTTACTGTGTCTTGTAGCCGTCTGTCCTCCTCCTCCTCCTCTTCTTCCTCTTCTTCCTCCTGTTCCTCCTCCTCCTCCTCCTCCTCCTCCTCCTCCTCCTCCTTTTCTTCCTCTTCCTCCTCCTCCTTTTCTTCCTCCTTCTCCACTTGCAAGGAGGAGGAAGAGGAGGAGGAAGAGAAGGAAATGGCGGACGATGTATAAGGAAAAAGAAAAAAAAATAAGAGAGATGAAAAAAAGGAAAAGTGAAAAAAAAGAGCATCGTTCAGTGTATTTTTCCCACGTGTTGTTGTTGTTGTTGTTGTGGTGGTGGTGGTGGTGGTGGTGGTGGTGGTGGTGGTGGTGGTGGTGGTGGTGATGGTGGTGGTGGTGGTGAGTTTGTCTTGTGTGAAGGAGAAAAAAAATGGATGATGATGAAGGAAAGAATGGAAGAAGAAAGAAATTAGGAGAGAGAGAGAGAGAGAGAGAGAGAGAGAGAGAGAGAGAGAGAGAGAGAGAGAGAGAGAGAGAGAGAGAGAGAGAGTGTGAGTGTGAGTATATATAAGGGAGTATATATAAACAAATAATTAAAATAGAAAAAAATAAAGCTGAGTTAGTTTCTATCGTGTGTGTGTGTGTGTGTGTGT
>JAPQNM010000011.1:330382-342882 GCA_029783475.1 Metacarcinus magister | reverse complement strand
CCCTCCTTCCTTCCCTTCCCTCTCTCCCTCCCTCCCTCCCTCCCTCCCTCCCTCCCTCCTTCCCTCCTCCCTCCCTCAGTCATATGTCACCGGCTTGATTATACACCTGGAATAAAATACGTTGGCTAAATGTCTTATAATATTGTACAAAATTATACACTCTGCTCATTGGAGTCACTGGAGCGAGGCGTCACGGAGCTTCTGCAATGACAATGACAATGATGATGATGATGATGATGAGGAGGAGGAGGAGGAGGAGGAGGAAGAGGAGGAGGAGGAGGAGGAGGAGGAAAACTTGAGTGACGTGTGACATGGATCCGATTGTGTTTACCTGTGTGTGTTTACCTGTGTGAGAGAGAGAGAGAGAGAGAGAGAGAGAGAGAGAGAGAGAGAGAGAGAGAGAGAGAGAGAGAGAGAGAGAGAGAGAGAGAGAGAGAGAGAGAGGAAAGACAGGAAAGATTAAGGAAACGCTTGGGGAAAAATTACAAAAAAAATTCCATGATAGAGAGCAAGAAAAAACTAAGACGGACAAAGGAGGAGGAACAGGAAGTAGTGACAAAGAGTTGACGAAAGGAGGAGGAGGAGGAAGAGGAGGAGGAGGAGGAGGAGGAGGAGGAGGAGGAGGAGGAGGAGGAGGAAGAGGAGGAGGAGGAGGAGGAAGCATACTAGATAAAATATAACACGTGGGAGAAAAGGAAATATAAAGAAAAAGGAGAAAAAAATCGAGAGAAAGGAGGAAGAGGAGGAGGAGGAGGAGGAAGGAGAGGAAGAGGAGGAAGTAAGGAGATAAAATGGATAAAATAAAACATGGAGGAGGAAAGGAAACTGTGAAGAAAAAGGAGAATGAGGATAAGGGAAAAAAAAAGTCAAAAGAGGAAATAGGAATTGGAGGAGGAGGAGGAGGACAAGAAGGAGGAGGAGGAGGAGGAGGAGTACCACCATGATGGAGTGTCTCGTTACTTGTAATTAACGCCATATGTCCGCCATCTTGCCACTCTCATCCACACCGTATATATATATGTATAACTTCTTCCTTCTCTCTCCTATTACAATTTTTTATTTCATTATTTTTTATTTATTTCCTATTCATCAACTTAACACTTTGAAAATAAACTCATTCGGTGTTTTTGATGAATGTAATAACGAATAAAGAGAGAGAGAGAGAGAGAGAGAGAGAGAGAGAGAGAGAGAGAGAGAGAGAGAGAGAGAGAGAGAGAGAGAGAGAGAGAGAGAGGAAAGTCTTGGTGTGTGGAGGGACGTGTACCTTAAAAACTGAGTCATAGCTAATCACAAGTCTCTCTCTCTCTCTCTCTCTCTCTCTCTCTCTCTCTCTCTCTCTCTCTCTCTCTCTCTCTCTCTCTCTCTCTCTCTTTCTCTTTTATACCTTCTACCTTAGTTCGAATCCAGGCAAGGGTTGTATACACTCAGCCAACACACCTGATTTAACATGTAATTAACTTGTACAGGTAAATATGGTCACCTGGATTATTGGTACTAATTGTGATGGTTGGGTTTCTTGAGATACAGAGATGAGCACTGCGTCTATGCGTAGATTATTAGGGAATATAATGGATTAGAGGATTTAGGGTGAAAGTAGGATTAATTAATGTTTATATTTTTTTTACTGATCAGAATTGTATATAAAAAAAAGTTTATATATTGAGAAAGAAAGAAAAGGTAGATTTTGTGGAAAAGAATCTGATGAATGAAAAAAATAAAGAAAGAAAAACGATAATGAAGGAAACAGAGAAAATAGTGATAAGAAAAGAGAGAAAAAAACGATAAAAAAACAAGATATAAACAGTAAAAAAAAAAAAAATAAATAAATAAATGAAACCAAAAAAAAAAAAGAGAAAAAATAAACAATAAAAATAATAAAATATAACGCAACAAAAAAAAAAGGAGAAAAAAAAAAACTACAAAGACTCTTAAATTCCCAACACAATATCACCGACAAATGGTAGGGAAGGAAAAGATACACAATTATCATTTTTTTCCACGCTTCTGTTTTTTCCTCCTCTTACTCCCTCCTCTCAATATCCTTCTACACGGCGGCGGTGACTCGGCAACTGAACAAAACAAAGAAAGGATAAAAAACTAGGTCACGTGGAAGGGAGGACTGCACTTGTTGTTGTTGTTATTGTTAGTGGTGATGATAGTAGTAGTAGTAGTAGTAGTAGTAGTAGTAGTAGTTAGGTTAGGTTAGGTTAGGTTAGGTTAGGTTAGGTTAGGTTAGGTTAGGTTTTCTTCCTACTATCTCTACATAATTACTATACATGTAACTACTTCAAAACATCAATTCGTGTGCGCATACAGGACATAAGAGCATCGTAATACTGTTTAACTGTTGACTGCGCAGCTTGGCAAACACTAGAACCGTACACGTAGTAGTAGTAAAAAGGTGACGTGATTTCTGTCTCTATTATGTCAAGATAAATGAAGTGACTCTCGAGGCAGTTAAGTGCATTCACTCAGATCAACATGACTTAATTGAATCCTTTTTCTAGTGTTAGTGTTACCTGAATAAGTTAATTTTTTGAGGGATTTTTTTTTATTATATATATATTCTTTGTAGGTGATTTTTTTTTATAGGTGAGAAAAATATGGTGTTGTAGTGTGTGTTTTCAGTGTGTTTATTAGATCGTGTTCTTATTGTTTTGTTCAGCATTAATATTATTTTTTTTATGTAGTTTCGTAATTTCCTTAGCGAAGAACTTTTTCTACAATACATTCAACAGACAGACAGACAGACAGACAGACAAACACACAGACAGACGACTAAATAGACAAAGAAAGTAAAGCAACGTCAAACACACACACAACACAAAACACAAACACAACACAAACACAACACAACACACACACACACACACAACACAACACAACACAACACAACACAAACACACAAACAGAAGAAAAAAAACCAGGAAAACCTACTGCCAAAAATAAAAAAATTCCAAAAAACCATCAAAAACCCAAACACCACACCAAGTTATATCAATCAGTCCTTTGTTCAACTGAAAGACTCAAAACATCGCAGAATAACTTAACATTAGTTCACCCCGCCTGTGCTGAGGGCGTCGGGGGGCGGGAGATAAGCTAATGCCAAAAAAAGCAGGAGCGGGATTCAGAAGCCCAGAACATAGTTATTAGTAATGGCAATCGTGGTGCTATTATAGTGGTGGTGAGGGGAGTGTTAGGGTGCGTTGGTGGGGGGAGGGAGGGGTAAGGGTGCGTTTGGGGGGGGAAGAGGGTGTTGGGGGGGGGGGGCGGGGGTGTATGTCCGGAAAAGATACTCGGGCCACGCGTCGGGTATTACAAAGTGCGTAGGAAGGAAGTGCGAGGGTGTAGCAATCAAGGGTGGGTGGGTGGGAAGACATCTCTGACCGGACGGGGTGAAGAGGGAGGGAAGGAGGGAGGGAGGGAGGGAGGGAGGAGGCGGATGGGGTGAGGAGGGAAGGAGGGAAGATGATATATTGTATGCATTTTAAGAGTGAAAATTTGAGCAGCACGAGAAGCAGCGAAGGGAAGTAAAAATAACACGGTAGGCGAGGTGAGAGAAAATTAATATAAAGCCACAGATAAATAAGAAAGAGAGAGAGAGAGAGAGAGAGAGAGAGAGAGAGAGAGAGAGAGAGAGAGAGAGAGAGAGAGAGAGAGAGAGAGAGAGAGAGAGAGAGAGAGAGAGAGAGAGGTATGTAATTGAGGTGTAGCGAGGCAGCAGTAGAATGGTTCAATTGAAGGGAAATTGTGACGATGATAAAAAAGAAGAAATGTAATCGGAGTCTGCCAATAAAAAGGAAAGGGTGAGGCGAGGAACGTAATTTGCTTCACAGATACAAAAAAAAAAAAAAAGAAGCAGGAAGAAGAAGAAGAAGAAGGAAGCAAGATAGAACGATAAAAGGGGAGTGCTGTAAGGAATAAGGGAAGCATAACATAAGATTGCGTGGAGGTAAAGAGGAGGAGGAGGGGGAGGGGGAGGAGGAGGAGGAAGAGGAATAGGAGATAACCTTAATAAACGCAGGTAAAGGAGAGGAAAAATTGACAAAATCACCACCACTACCACCACCACACAAAGGTGAATCACATTAACACCACCACCGGAACACCAATTTCACACCGGCAAACTTGTCTCAAAACACCAGAACATCACCCGCTAACCACCCACAGCTAGACACGCCCATCCAGACCTGCATCTCCGCCCATCTTCGTGTTCACCTGCTCTGGGAAACGCAGGTAACGCCCCACGCGAACACCTGAGCAAGCTGATACAGGTTCATCTACCTTTCTAACGTCGAAGTTGTGCGCTTTTTCCGCCTCTCAGAGCAAATCATAAGCGAAGGTTCACCTGTTAGAGAGAGAGAGAGAGAGGGGGAGGGATAGGGAGAGAGAGAGGGGGGGAGAGGGAGGAGGAGAGGGTAAGGGAGAGAGGGAGGGAGAGAGGGTGAGGGAGAGAAGAGGAAAAATGTGATTTCACGCCAACTCCAACACTCTCTGACTGCGGTAGAACTGAAAAAATAATGAGACGTCTCACTCACCCGGGACCAGTGAATGAGAATGCGCGCTTCCACCCACGCACCCAAGCACACACACACGCGTACTTACACACACGCACACACGTACACGCACATACACCCTATGGAGTCATTTTTAACTTTCCTATTGGTGATATATAAAGTATCGAAATAAGCTGACAGGTAAAGTACAGGTGTTCAATTACCTGCCTTTTTTTTTATTTTTTTTTACTCACGTTCTGTTTAACTAAATGTAAATATGATGGATTAATGGAGCGTAAAAATGGAACCCCCAATAAAAGGGAATAGATTCTAACAAGGGAAGAGGAATGAGTGAGAGGAGGAAATGGAAAACAAAAATATTAACAAGGGAAGGAAAGGAATAACGAGATAGAAAGAATTGAATAGAGTTAATTGAATGAAAGATGAAAGAAATTGTTTAAGCTACCTGATCTTCCCATAAATCCACACACACACACACACACACACACACACACACACACACGATAAAAAAAAAATGCGTGCGTGTTTATAAAAGTGCGTGCATGTCCGTGAGTGAGTGCGCGCCCTTGGAGCTTACCTGCGGGCGTAGGTGTGGGCGGTCTCAGGTAAGCACAGACGGGTCAAAGTAAGCGTGACACATGACACAGCACCCGTCACGCCCACGCCCACACGTCACCACTTCACCCTCACACCCTACGCCCTCATGCTCCCACGCCTACACCCCGGGAGAGAGAGAGAGAGAAGAGAGAGAGAGAGAGAGAGAGAGAGAGAGAGAGAGAGAGAGAGAGAGAGAGAGAGAGAGAGAGAGAGAGAGAGAGAAACACATACACACTATAATACAGTACCACACCTTCACACACACACACACACACACACACACACACACACACACACACACACACACACGTTAACTTACGCTGTGTTGCAGAATATAATTAAGGGAAATCAATTGGCGTAGATCCTGAGGTGCAACAGCAGTACAGATCACTCAGTTCCTCTCTCTGTGTGTGTGTGTGTGTGTGTGTGCGTGGACAGGTGTGTGCTAATTAAGGACTTATCACTATTTCCGCCAGGTAGTCATCTTAAACAACACTTTCCTCTTCCTTGTGTGTTTGAATATTCACAGGTAATGTTTTATTTTTGGGTGTCTCTGTCTGTGTGTGTGTGTGTGTGTGTGTGTGTGTGTGTGTGTGTGTGTGTGTGTGTGTGTGTGTGTGTGTGTGTGTGTCTGTTTTTTATGTGTGGTATGAAAAAAGAGAAAGAAGTGCACATGTAATAAAGTGTTTACGAGCGAGAGAGTAATAAAAGACACACACACACACACACACAGACAAACAAACAAACAAACAAACACGAAGTAAAACACCGAACTAGGAATTTATACACGACAGGAAAGGACAAACAGACAAACAGACAAACAGATAGATAGATGAGCAAACTGTAGAATGATGAAAAGCAACACACACACACACACACACACACACACACACACACACACACACACACACACACACACACACACTGAATCACTTTAAGACAAAACTTTTTATTTTTCTCTCTTCTATTTTTTCTCCTCTTCTTTCTTCTTCCACTCATCTATTTTTCTCTTCTATGTTCTCTTGTTTCCTTTATATCTTCTTTGATTTGCACTATTAATGACTTTCTTTCCTTTTTTCTTTTTTGTCTTCTCTTTTATCCACTCCTCTCCTCTCCTTTTCTCTTTACAGCTAGTCTTGTGTGTGTGTGTGTGTGTGTGTGTGTGTGTGTGTGTGTGTGTGTGTGTGTGTGTGTGTGTGTGTGTGTGTGTGTGTTACGTAGGCCTCTGGTCGGCTACTCAACGATCGCTGAAAATGTCAAGCTCCCACAGGGCCCTAAACTTTCGACTTCCTTAATGTAGCCACGCTGTCATCTCCTCTGTGTGTGTGTGTGTGTGTGTGTGTGTGTGTGTGTGTGTGTGTGTGTGTGTGTGTGTGTGTGTGTGTGTGTGTGTGTGTGTGTGTGATTAGTTTTATTATGTGTATATAAGTTAGTGGCAGTGAAAATATATGGCTTCATTTCTTTACTACAATGGCCATAAAAAGGAGAGGTGGGAAAAAATCTTGAGAGAGAGAGAGAGAGAGAGAGAGAGAGAGAGAGAGAGAGAGAGAGAGAGAGAGAGAGAGAGAGAGAGAGAGAGAGAGAGAGAGAGAGAGAGAGAGAGAGTTTTTCCACTCATATCCTGGAAGAAGGTGAGGTTAATAATACCTTGTTTTGATTTATACTCGAAAGGGAAAAAAATGGAAATAATCAGGAAATAATAACCTTGACACAACACAACGTCGTCGTCTTCTTCTTCTTCGACTTTTTTTTGTGCAATTGCAAAGGAAAGTGTGTGTGTGTGTGTGTGTGTGTGTGTGTGTGTGTGTGTGTGTGTGTGTGTGTGTGTGTGTGTGTGTGTGTGTGTGTGTGTGTGTGTGTGTGTATGTGTGTGTGTTTGATCTGCATTACTAACTAGCACAAACGTAAAATATCTAATCCATAAATTATCCTTGAACATCGCCCTCCATCAATTAAAGAAAAAAAAGAACCAAGAAAGTTTGTCCTCCTCCTCCTCCTCCTCCTCCTCCTCCTCCTCCTCCTCCTCCTCCTCCTCCTCCTCCTCCTCCTCCTCCTCCTCCTCCTCCTCCTCCTCTACCTCCTACTCCTTCTTCTGCATTGGTTAGGTAAAAAGAGCTCAATTTGAACCCGGATTTCGAACCAGTGTCTAAACCATGACCAATGAACACACGGGACACTCACTCACCTTGTCTAATAATTACCTGTGCAGCCTCACCTTAAGGGCGGACAGGGAGAAGGTTAAGTATTGTTTTGTTGTGTTTTTGAATTGCTTGAAAGAAAAATGTACCAAATTATATAGATTTTGATGATTTTCTTTGTTCACTTTGTTTAGTTTTGTTTTTTCTTCTCTATTTCCTTTTCCTGGTCTTTTTTTTTCTCTCCTGCTCCTCCTCCTCTTCCTTCTCTTCCTCTTTCTTTTCTTCCTCCTCCTCCTCCTCCTACTCTTCCTCCTTCAGCATTTTCTCGTTTTTTTTATCGTTTTTCTTATATAGTTTAAGTCACTCATAATATTGTAACATCGATTTTTTCTCTCTCTCTTCTTATTCTTCTTCTTCCTTCGATTCCCTGAAAATGTGAAGGTTATTTCAATTATGTGTGGAGGAAAAGAGTTAAGTTCCGTTTTGCTAATTGGGAAATGAGGCTTCGGTGCCCCGCTGCTCCACTGCTTCACTGTTTTGTGGGCAAGGATTCGATTCTTCTTTTTTTTTTTACATTGTATTGTAATATTTTAATCATTTTTGTTTTCTCTTTTTTTTTTTTTTTTTAGTTTGTCAATGATGATTTTGTCTTTCGTTGTGATTATTGTTATTATTATTATTATTATTATTATTATTATTATTATTATTATTACTATTATTAGTGTTATTATTGGTGGTGATAATAGTAGTAATAATAGTAATAGAAGTGTATTTATATTGCACAATCTAATTTCATCTTATCAAAATGTTTACAATATATGACTTATAAATTTGAGTTTTCTTTTCATAAAATTATTTACTACTAACTTTCTTTACTTCTTTCTCAGATTACCACCACCACCACCACCACCACCACCACCACCACCACCACCACCACCACCACCACCACCACCACCACCACACCTGAAGCCTCTCTCTGTGCATCTGTCCAGGTAAGTCAACACCTACCTCTACCTCCCTTTGTATAATTAGAAAAAAACAGGTAAGGCGGTATTTAAGTTTTATCATTAAAGTTTCTAAGTACCTAAGTTTTATTTTGATCTTTATAAACGTTTGGTGGAGAGAAAAAACGTTTGGGATATTGAACATTTGAATAATGAACGTTTGTAATTTTGAACGTTTGGTGGATAAAAAACGTTTGTGATTAGGATTTGATGGTCAAGAACGTTTGGTAGAAAAGAACGTTTAAGATATTGAACATTTGGTAATATTGAACGTTACTTTCTTGTAGTAAACGTTTAATACAATAAATATTTTGCTCATTAATCGTTTGGTAATGTGAACGTTTATAGGTGGAACGTTTTGCATGTGTGTGTGTGTGTGTGTGTGTGTGTGTGTGTGTGTGTGTGTGTGTGTGTGTGTGTGTGTGTGTGTGTGTGCTACTTAAACGTAAAGGGAGCGTTGCCCCCCCCCCCCACCTTAAAGCACCTCAATACGATCACTCACTGTATAGATCGCAGGGGGAGGAGAGGGAGAGAAAGGGGGGGAGAGGGGGAAAGGGGGGGGCGGCTCCTACATCCTGGTAATGGTCACGTGACTATACCTACGTGACAATATTTCCCGCTCGTCGGAACATTGCGCAGCGCCTCACCGTCACCGCAGCGTCCCGTCAAAGCGCAGTTACATCTTGCGCTGAACTGGAATTCTCGTTTTCCTGTTTAATCTTCAATTCTTCACATATATATTGTATCATTTGTTCTTAACGTCACCTTGTGGTTGTAGTGCGACTGATCGATGGATTTTGTGAGCGAAGGAGCGTGGATGATATTTTTTCTTTATTCTATATATATATTTTTTTCCTTTTTCTTTTGTTCTCTATTTTTTTTTTTGTGTGTGTGTGTGTGTGTGTGTGTGTGTGTGTGTGTGTGTGTGTGTGTGTGTGTGTGTGTGTGTGTGTGTGTGTGTGTGTGTGTGTGAAGTGGAAGTGAGAGGAAGAAGGACACTTGCGAACACGGTGTCAACAAGTATAACATTGCATTGGACATCGTTACATTTACTCAGTGCTTTCAATAGACTTTTAAAACCCAAACCTTTACCTCCCTCCCTTTACCTCCCTCCCTTTACCTCCCTCCCTTTACCTCCCTGCCTTTACCTCCCTTCCTTTACCTCCCTGCCTTTACCTCCCTTCTTTTCCTCTCTTTACCTCCCTTCCTTTACCTCCCTGCCTTTCCTCCCTGCCTTTCCTCCTTGCCTTTACCTCCCTCCCTTTACCTCCCTTCCTTTCCTCCCTTCCTTTACCTCCCTGCCTTTCCTCCCTACCTTTCCTCCCTTCCTTTCCTCCCTGCCTATTCTCCCTTGTTTTCCTCTCTTCCTTTCCTCCCTACCTTTACCTCCCTTCCTATCCTCCCTCCCTATCCTCCCTACCTTTCCTCCCTGCCTTTAGCTCCCTTCTTTACCTCCCTTCCTATCCTCCCTCCCTATCCTCCTTACCTTTCCTTCCTCCCTATCCTTCCTACCTATCCTCCCTGTCTTTACCTCCCTTCTTTACCTCCCTTCCATTACCTCCCTGCCTTTCCTCCTCCCTCCCTGCCTTTCCTCCCTTCCTCCACCACCACACAAAGTAATTGCATAATAGAGAAGTAAAACTCGTTCGATTGCGTATAAGTGTGAAAAGTGACTCTGGCCTTGACTGCGATCATTGATGTATAAATGATGTGTAATTGAAGCAAATACGTTACCGGACGCTTTAAGTATTCAAGGATCAATGTGGAATTAGCTAAACTATCTCCATTTATTATTACTGAGTGTTGCAAAGTGTTGTGTTGCTGTTGTACCACTACCCCTGGCTGTTGTATGCAGTGGTGTAGGTGTTGAAAGGAAGTGTTGTACTCTCTCACTCGCGCTCTCTTTTTCTTTCTCTCTTTTTTTTCTTCTTCTCTCTCTCTATTGCGTTTCAGTAAGGGAATATACTTTTGTTTGTTTTCTCTCTATCTCTCTCTCTCTCTCTCTCTCTCTCTCTCTCTCTCTCTCTCTCTCTCTCTCTCTCTCTCTCTCTCTCTCTCTCTCTCTCTACCTGTATTTATAATTAGTGAGGTACAGGTGTGAGGGGGAGGGAGTAATTAAGGTTGAGGTGAGACCAGGAAATGAGGTGTGAGATCAATCATCATTTGTGATAAAGGTCCGACATTTATTAGTATTATAATTTCATTTGATTTTTTTTTTCTTTCTTTCTTTCTCTCTTTCTTTCCTTCTCTCCTTCTCTCTCTCTCTCTCTCTCTCTCTCTCTCTCTCTCTCTCTCTCTCTCTCTCTCTCTCTCTCTCTCTCTCTCTCTCTCTCCCTCTCTCTCAATTATTACATCCCCTTGCCTTCCCTTACCCTTGCCTTTCAAATTTCCCTCTCCCTCTCCCTCTCCCTTCCCCTCTCCCTCTCCCTCTTCCTCTCCTTTTTCCCTTCCCCTCTCTCTCTTCTCTTCATCTTGCCTCTTACCCTCTCCCTGCATCCTCTTCCTTCCCCTTCCACCTTCCCCCTCCCCCTTCCCCCTTCCCTCCAGGTGTCAGGAAAGGAGTGTCCCATCACTTCGATAAACATACAGGTGATGGGGCCAGAGGACGCCAACAGGTAGTGGCTAATTAACCTGTCACTCTAATGGGACTTTACACCTAAGAGCAGCACCTGTGTGTGTGTGTGTGTGTGTGTGTGTGTGTGTGTGTGTGTGTGTGTGTGATCGAAAATGTTTTAATGTACGTACGTGTTACTACTAATAATGATAATGTATTGAAGGAAATACTGACACACACACACACACACACACACACACACACACACACACACACACACACACACACACACACACACACACACATCTTATGTATATATATTTATAGTATTGTATTAAATCATTCTTTTCATGGTATTTATACTTATAGCTACAATATAATAATCAAGAATAATACTTTAGTTTGCACCATCTATAAGGCTGAAAATTCTCCTCCTCCTCCTCCTCCTCCTCCTCCTCCTCCTCCTCCACTTCACACACTAGTAATTCAAAGTTATGTGGTAGATTTAAAAGTGGCAAAAAATGTATAATGGTAATGATAATGGTTCCTTTCTTATTTCCACGAGACAAGACTACCACCTCCTACCACATTATAATAGGTGGAATTAAATGGTTTAGTCTTATAAAAATGTTAGCCCGGGTATTTCCTCACTTAGTGCCTTGGTATGCGTGTTATCATTGCCGACGGAGAGAAAATATATATATAAAAAAAAAGACTACTGATATTTTTACCGTGTTTCAAAGTGGCTTGCTTTCAAGATTGCGTCCTTCCAAATAAAAAAAAAAAAAGAGAGAGAGAGAGATAGAGAGAGAGGATGAAATAAGTTACGTGAAGGATTTATTCTATTTTGTAAGTTGTGGATGAGTTATTTATTTATCTATTTATTTATTTACTGTTTTTATTCACTTGTTTTTGTTTATCTATCTCAACCACCACCACTACTTTCACTCCATCAATATTATACAACACTATACAAACAACATTCTCATTCTCTTTTTTCTCTCTCTCTCTTTCCTTTGCACTTTTCTCCTTTTTCCTAACTTCTCTCCACTCCTCCCATCTCCTTCTCTCCCCCTGTCCTTCCCTCCCTCCCTCCCTTCCTTCTACCCTTCCTCACACCTTCATCAAAATAACCACCACCACCACCACCACCACCACCACCACCACCATCACCACCACCACCACCACCACCACCACCACCACCACCACCACCACCACCACCACCACCACCACCACCACATCCGCGACACGCAAGTCTTAATGCAACGCTAAACTTCCTCATAAACAATTCTAATCCACGAGACACCACCACCACCACCACCACCACCACCACCACACCACCACCACCACCACCACCACCACCTCTTCCTGCTACTCTTCCACCTCCTCCTCCTCCTCCACCTCTACCACTACCTCCCATTTCATCTTCTCTTCCTGCTGCTTCTTGTCTCCTCTACCTCCTCCTCCTCCTCCTCCTCCTCCTCCTCCTCGTTCATAATAGCCACGACCATGAGATTAATAAGAATAGATCACAATATATGGATTTTAACTCTTCTCCGCGTGTCCCAAGAGTCTGCAGAGTACAACTGGGAATGTGTCAAGGTGTTGTGTTTGTTCCTCTTTATTTACCGGCAAGTAAGTAATGTGTGTTTGGTTTATGCCCAGCGCGTGTTTGTCCTGTTGGTATATA